>OZ023328.1:15585704-15620704 GCA_964007535.1 Brachyptera risi | reverse complement strand
ACTTGGCCTCATTACTGTGCAAATTGTGACAGTCTGAAGTCATTTAACTTAAGGCTCCACTAGTCACTCTCAAAACTATTTCGGGCAAGATAGGCAAGCCCTTTATACAGGGACGAAATTTGAGTTGCCTAGATAGGTTACAGGGTTTGACCCGTCAGCTGACAAATCGGTAGTTTGATTTATTACTGTCAAAGCAAAATATGCCGCCTAACGTTTTGCAGGATCGAAGCTTCCAACCGTTAGTGATAATTGATATGATAGACGGTCAATTGAGACCCTCAATACAGTGGAATGAAGATATTGAAAGTGATCGAGCTCAAGAATAGATCAGGTTACAGCGTTATCAGCTGCTCTGACGTGATATTTATTATGGACGATTCACTGGATGCGAGGGAAAAACAATCATGAAATCGCAATCCTTTGCTGAGCGTGTAGTTTACACGAATGATGAATTTGTCAACAAGTTTTTTATATTCTAATATTAGTATATTTATTCATTCATTTCATTTTTATGTATATATTTATTTTCACTCTTCATCTATCTCATAGTGGTATATTTCTATTTTTTTAAATGTATATTCAATCGAAAAAAGTTGATTTCTACAACCAATGGTCGCCTAATCTTCAGGGTCCAAATCTGCAGTGGATATAAAAATAATCGCTTTCTCAATTCAAAATCAAAAATCTACTTGTTTTCTAAAAAATATTTACCTTTTAATTTATCATGAACATTTTAATGATTTTCACTAATTCATAGGCTCATATATAAATACTTGAGCCCTGAAGAGGATGATAACATTGCTCGTAAGTCGTAGGGTCGATTAAGTAGGCCTACACATTATCACGATTTGAATAACCCAATGTTGTATATTTCATTTATGAGATGGAATAACTTCATATGTTATCTGATTTCATCTGTAAAACAGAGAACTGAAGAAACTGTCCATATAGGACTGTCTATAAAATAATTAATGTAATATCATTTTAATATCATTTTTTGAATGAATACATTATTTGTAGTGTTGCCGTTCAATCAAGAAATTGTAAGCGATACCGAATAGTGCTATATCAAACATATCAGAAAATCAGTAATTCCATTCGAACGAATCGAAATGATGATAGGCCTATTGAATATCGATCGAAATTATCGATTTTTTGGTGTCTAGATCACGTTTTTTTTCAAGTTTTCGAAAATATAAAAGTCGTGTTAAAAGTCCGCCTCTACCGAAACTTGCCAGCCACAGAATTGTTCTACTCCCGATAAGATTTTTCTCAGAGGCGGACTTTCTATTCCTCCAACTTCCGAAGCCCAATCACAACATACTCGCCAAAGACAAATTGCGAGTTCGCGGGAATCGAACCCCGAACACCCCCGGGAAAGTTTTTCTCGTTTTCGGTGAATGTCGTACACCAAAAAAGTACGATAATTCACCACCTCTTGCCGAAAACCGTCGCGGGGGTTCGGGGTTCGAGTCCTGCGGACTTGTCTTTCATTGCCGGAAAAACGAGTTTTTCACAAATATCTTCCGCAAATGTCCGACGACTACGAAATTTTCCCCGGTGATAGAGGTGATCGATCCCCGCCAGAGTCTAGAAACTGCATTCCCCTTTCGCACTTCCGTCGACGGCGGCGGCGTCGAAAGTCCGCGGGACCGCGCCGACACGTACCCGGTCGAACCAGGAGTCCCATCTCATTCGACCGGCACTTTTATGAAAGGACTCGACTAGACCTTTCCGAATCTGTTCATTTCGAGTTCGTGCGTTTGTCTGGTAACCCGCAATATCACCGGGAAGGTGAGCACTCTTCGGCCGCCGACACCATTACTCGGAAAATGGATTTCCCGAAAACAGTTCGGGAAAACGTCTTCTCCTATCCTGTGGTTTTAACCCCGATCGATTTGACCCACCCGTTCACCCGCCACGGCATGTTTTTCTTTGTGACCACGGCGGCCGACACATTTCAAAAAAAAATCGTCAATCGAATTGTATGCGAATTTTTTTCGATAAATTCGTACATTATCTTATTCGAATTCACGTGCTGGAAAACTCGCTGAATCGGGTCACCGATGAGGAAATGGCGAGCATTTCACTTTCGAAAAGAATCTGTTCCGTATTCGAGATCAAGGTACAGGTGGGTATCGCAAATCCTACCCCGATCTGATTGGTCAGTTTGAAACCCAGAAATTATTTTCTTCTAATCGCCTTTCTCGTCCCGATGGTGGCCATTTTGGGTCATTTTTCGTGTAAACGGACTTTGCAGGAGGGTCCGTATAGCAGCCGGCGGCCGTCCTTCGACCGTTTCGGACGTATTTTCCGGTCACAACTTTGGCAACGTTTTTTTGCCGACGGTGAAATTTTCATCGGCTCCAGAGGCAAGATTAAATGCCGCCTGAATCTGAAGACCGCATCGCGCTACCGCACTCGGATCGACGACTACGCCGCCGCCCGTCATCGAAATAACCGGCACCTTCAGGCGACGTTGCGGTCGATTGGAATTTTTTAGCGAGATTTCGTGTCCAGATTCGGATCCAGCGGACTGTTTTACGTCTCGAAAAAATTCAATTAAAAAGTGAAAAATCAAAAATCTACTCAATTATTTTCAGGTAATTGCAATTGTTCCATTTTTTCAATATAATATATAATTTTTTTGAAAACGACCGAACCAAATTAATTGTAACTTCGTAAAAACATGTAGGTAAGGGCCTATTGAGATCATATTACCATTCTGTTGAAATTTCATCTCGGCGTTTGAATAAAATTGACAAAAATAACCCGTTGTTATTCTCTTATGGGAATTTGCCAAAATACCCGATTTTACTCAAAACCAGTAGAGCTCTATTCTGGTATGACAGCAATCAGCAAATACTTGAACCCTGAAGAGGATGAGACCTTTGCTCGTAGGATCCATTAAGTGCACATTATCACGATTTAAATAACCCAATTTTGTATATTTCATTTACGAGATGTAATAACTTCATATATTATCTGATTTCGTTTGTAGAACAGAACACTGAAGAGACTGTCTATAAATATAATTTTTTCAATGCATACATTATTTGTAGGGAGCGAGAATTTGTGAGCGATACCGAACAGTACTTTATCGAAAATCGATCGAGAATATTGAAATATTAGGAATTCCATTCGATCGAATCGAAATGATAAATGTAATATCGATCGAAATCATTATCGATTTTTTGGTGGTCTGAAACTTTATTTTTGTTGTAGTTTTCCGTAATTATTTTGTGACGCGCATAAGAAATTGTCAGTCCCGACATGCACACTCCCAGCGTCAACACAGGACTATGAAGTGAGTCTTGACCGAGGATAAGAACCACACAGAATGGTCTCTCTCTATGATGTCTTGTTCGGTAATCCCAAGGGGGGAGAAGGACACAAAAAAATTTTTTACAAGTATTATTACGTTTCATCAACATATTTATTGTGACATTTTTATTTTTTAACGGCCAAATTGATTCTTCGCTTACGCTCATCCATGATTATGTGAATGGATCATTTATAAGAAATAAGAATTCTCGTTCTGCTTACGTGATGAATGAATCGTTATACGAATTAAAGGAATAAGGATGAGTTAAATGACGAAAGGTCGTGGCTCCTGGCATCAGTGACCTATATTTCGGAAGGCCTTCAGCTTCGTCTTGGATATTCACTGTGCAACTGATACTGGTGGTCGAGTGGCTAGCGTACTGAACCATAATTCAGGAGACCGGGATTCGATTTCCGTCCTGGTCGACTATCCTGACTGAGGTCAGAGGTGCATCGTGCTTGCCCTCTGTCGTTCAGGTTGATACATGGAACAGGCCAAGGACGACTCCTTCCCACTATCCCCAAAAAGCATAATAACATAACTTTTCTTCTCATTATCCCAGTATCTCATATATCATTCACCGAAGCCAATAGATCAGGCTGATCATCAGTACAATCCGTCGTTAAACCCAATATAAATAGAAGATATCGACTGCCGCGCGGCGCCGTATATAATGATCATTTTCAATAATAACAATAACATGACTATTTTTCATTTTTCATTTTATTTAGTCCAAAGATTCACACATGGTACAAATATAGGAAATATAAAAACTTACAACTAGATATGAAAATGAGGAGACAGAGAGATATGATTGAAGAAGACAGAATGATATTATATAGGACTATGCTATGATGCAATGATTGTCTAACTCTAGTGTGACTTCGAAGTAAGGAATTCATTGAGGTCATAGAAGGGGTTCTGGAGTAGGAAAGATTCCAGGTTGTATTTGATAGATGGAAGTTTGGTGAGGCTAGTTATATGGGCAGGTAGTTTAAATGTAGAAATAAATGGCAAGAATCATATAGATCCTATAAAACTTCTTAAAACATGAATTCGTAAATGGTTGTGCAAAGATGGAGAGGGCTGTGTGTGAAAAAAGCGTGAAAAAACTAATAATAGTCAATAATCAATAACAATGTTCTATGACCGTGAGGTGACAACTAACCAACCTAGACATAAAACAAGTATGTTTAGTAATTACTAATTTTTCAATTGGTTTCATAATTCAATACGATTACCTAATCGATAGCATCACATTTTTGGAATAGTAATGAATGTAAAGTAATGTTTTGGTTTGAGACTTCTAGGTCATTTTGTACCGGTAAATGAAACATTTTTTTCTGCGAAAACATACTCACAGTCCACGTGGCCAAATGATTGCTTTAGCAATCTCTACTTTTAGCCGACTTCTAGTTGATACGTTTCGACAAAATGACTTCTAGTCTAAATGTGAAAGAACCGATTGAGCGTCTCCACCATCAATTAGCACAAACGGCTTGGTGTGTCGATACGCCAAATGAGGTAGCGGCAAATATCGTCTGTCCTTTGCGTTCTTATCTTGACATATTTTTGCTAATAAATAATCTCTTTTGACTCGGCGGTGAATGATTGTGTACGACGTGTTATCGGGTGACATCGATAGACTACCCAATGTACAAATATGTATAAGAAGGCGTATACCCCTCAGGCGTTTGAGTTTCTTTAGATATATTAAAAAATGTGTAATGTGGTCACACGAGAAAAACACGCTAATTGTAAACAGTAACTGTGAAGAAACCAATCAAGCGATTGTTGTCAAATTTTTGGGGTGTATAGTTAAAGAATGTCTCTTGACTGTAACGTAAATTAAATGTCATATGTGCGCGATCACCGAGGCGCTATTACATGACATGAAATCAGAAAAATCACTGAATTTCGCCTTAGTTTGATTGAAGTTTATATATGAACAGAAAAATATTTGAGGAACAAAAGTACCTCGTTAAATCAGATTGACCTGTGACTGAATTACATTCGAAATTTGAAAGTCATCGAACGTGTCGTTGGCTCATGAGAGTTGAATGAAAATACATCCATTTTATGCTGAAATCGCGACCGACTAGTAGCATCTTAACTGTCATATCTCAAATTTCTTAATTATGAATATATGGAAAGGAAAATGTACATTAGTATTTAGTAGAATAATTATAATCACATCAATTTCACTCTTCCAGATATTCATAAAATGGAGTTGAAAGACATGGACGACAGTGATCATTGAATACAAGTGTGCTAAGTGTGACAGTGTGACAGGTTTGACAAGTATGACAGTGTGACTCGCTTGACAAGCATGACAAGTAAATACAACCGAACTTTTTTTCAATTATCTCAAACATCATATTAAAAAATGTCGAAATGTCTGCATCTAACAATATTATTATAACTACGCAAACGCGTTATGTGTTGCCGCGTTGATGGATGAGCTGGAACATATCACCTTATCTTTGGATTGGTTATCATATATATATACACCTTGAGATCCAAACCATTACATCACTACCATCTTATTTTCTATTATTAATTTCTGTGATAATGAAGAGGGCTTTGTTTTAATCGTTCACAGTTAAGAGGTGACACCTGTGGCTTGGATTTAATTGGTATCTTAATAGCTTTGAGTGATTCACAAAAATTACATTATATATTTTTTTACATCAAAACGGCTCATCCGATTTGAGTGAAAGTTCGGAATAATGTGTATCATTATTATATTGAAATTCCATGAGAGTTTGAAATGTCTCGGATGAAAATTATTTCACGAATATTCTCCTCTGGGTTATTCTAATGAGATTTTTGAAAACTTTAAAATGAGTTTTCTCAGAAGTGGTTCAACCGATTGCGCCTCAAAACTATACAGTATCGAATTAGATAATGCCACTTATGTATGCCAAGTTTCAACTGATTTTGAATTTTTGTTTGACCTGTGGAGCGTGAACAAAAAAAAAGTCCTTTTTTTCGGGTATGGCGAATTTTGAGTCTTCGCTCCGCTCATCCAATTAATTTTCTTTGAAAGTTATTAGAATCACAATTTCTAATCACAGAGACTGTGAAACGTAAAATTATATATTCACCTATTTATTTATGTATTTTATTCATTTCATTATTTTTTCAAGGAGATTATTACATTTCATCGGTTAGTAATAGAATTGAAAACATCACGATCAATGTGAAATATATGGCAAGTCAACTTGTTACAACACATGTATAGAACAAACTCAACAAGGACGAACACAGCTAGGACAAACACAACAAGGACAAACACAACAAGGACAAACACAACTAAGACAAACACAACTAGGACAAACACAACAAGGACAAACACAAAAAGGACGAACACAGCTAGGAAAAACACAACAAGGACAAACACAACAAGGACAAACACAACTAGGACAAACACAAAAAGGACAAACACAACTAGGACAAACTCAACAAGGTCAAACACAACTAGGACAAACACAACTAGGACAAACACAACAAGGACAAACACAACTAGGACAAACACAACAAGGACGAACACAACTAGGAAAAACACAACAAGGACAGACACAGCTAGGACAAACACAGCTAGGACAAACACAGCTAGGACAAACACAGCTAGGACAAACACAACAAGGACAAACACAACTAAGACAAACACAACTAGGACAAACACAACTAGGACAAACACAACGAGGACAAACACAACTAGGACAAACACAACTAGGACAAACACAACTAGGGCAAACACAGCTATGACATACACAACAAGGACAAACACAACTAGGACAAACACAACTAGGACAAACATAACAAGGACAAACACAACTAGGACAAACACAACTAGGACAAACACAACTAGGGCAAACACAGCTATGACATACACAACAAGGACAAACACAACTAGGACAAACACAACTAGGACAAACATAACAAGGACAAACACAACTAGGACAAACACAACTAGGACAAACACAAATACGGTACCTCGATCGTGACCAATGACAACAGAGCCACTTCGAAGTGCGTGCACTAAAGGCGTTCCCAGTCTCCATAGGGTAAAAAACTCCCACCAGGGTGACTCCAACACAGATACATTATCATAAAATCTTAATCGTGCAAGATACAAAATGAGCAAATATACCAACTGATGCAAACAATATTTTGCGAAAATGCTGACGAGTCAAATTTGTTGATAAAAAAGGTGGACAGATGTAACACAGATGATGTGACAGATGTACTTGTATGTAACAGTTACACTCGATTTTTTGCCATCAATTTTTACTTCACAGCGAATTGTTACATACGAGTTGCAGTAACATATTGTAAATGTTTATTATGGTTCGACATTAATTTAGAAGACATTTTTCTGTATGGTGTGATTCAGCACGATATGTTCATCTGGAGAGTCACCGCTATTGTTTATGTGTTGTTTTGACCTCTGAAAATGTTACGCTGTGATGGGTTTCCCTTAATCGGTCAATTCGACTCAATAATGTTTATTGAAAGCCTTAGCGCTCAAATACTCATCCTAAAGGCTAATAAAAAAGTTTAGTTTCGTTGAGGCTACGAGTTGGCTATTGGTCGTTTTCTGATTGCCATCTTGGCCTATTTGATCACCCAAACTTTATGATTCACTGCCATCTAGATATTTGTTCAGCTTCTCAATAGCTACGAAGACTTCTCATCAGAGTCATTTTAAATGGTGTTTCGGAAGTTATAGAGCGCCACTCGGTGCTGCTTGACGACCCCACCAATAGCTAGGTTATACGGGAGTGCAAATGAGCGAGTAATGATGAAGCGATGAAGTGATGATAGGTGAAGAACCTTTCCAAAAACCCATGTCTTAAAGAACTTATATAGTCTACAAAGTCAGTATTTTAAAAATCTTTTTCGCCCAAATATTTTCTTTCATCGACCCAGTTGGGATGTTTTTTCCATTTCTTTTGGGAGTTTCCAAACTTCCTGATTAATTTTTCCGAAGTGATCAAACTAATTCGGTCGAATTGCTTTCAGTAAACGCGATAAAAAGTAACCATTGGATAATGCTGGTCAATAACAATTAAAAGTTTTACTATAAACATTAAAAAAGTTGACATGTTCAATTAATTCATTTCCTTCAATCACTCATTCCCGAAGTACAATATTCTCATAATAGTTCTTGAATCAGCCGCTCTTTTAATTTGGTCATTATAAAGACATTGCCTGGACATTAATGTCAAGTCGGTTGTGGGTTTGATACCCTAAAAATTTGTGGGTCATTGTATATATATATATATATATATATATATATATATATATATAGTTCATACATCATTTATACCTCATAATGGGTGAATTAATCCAGCTGTTGGTTGGGAAATTAATCGAACAACAATAGTAAGTCGACAAATCTGGTGAATGTAGACCAATTGGGTTTCCAATCACTTCAATACACACGTAACTATCGTTGTTTCATTTCCGCACAAATACGTGCTCTCTCTCTACTCTCATGCACATGTCTCTGAAAGACAAATCCACGTTAGAAAAAACAACAACAAAAACAACAAACGCAAACTAAAAGCCGTAAATCATCTCCTCGGCCACACAATATATCTATAAAACCTCGTAGCAGCGACACGGCCTGGTTTGGCTTAGTTCCGCGCCCGCCGTTGAAAAGCCAATAAGCGATGTATGGCATCAGTAATGGTGCGGCTTAAGTCAAGACTTAAGTCAAGACTTAACTTGAGACTCTATTTAAACAAGGCGCATGGCGCGAGAGAATCTAACACTGCGTGTATTACCCCCTAATGGTGTTTACTAGGGACTCGACCATGATGTGCAGTCTCGAAACCGCCAATCGTTCAATGTTAAACGATCGAACGAAACGTGTAGCCGAAACTTCATTTGCAAGTGATATAGAAACCGAGTGCACCTATAGATACGAAAGTACGGGAGTTGAGTGTATAGCAGCAAGGAATTCTGAATTATTCATATATTTTAATACGGTTTGATCAAGCAGTTTTAGGGGGTAGTGTTGTTCTTTCTATGAATAAACCTTTCAACCCCATTATTTAAATCACTCCTCAAACATCTCCCTAACCCCCATCCCCTCAAAAACTACCCATCAACCCGTTCCCAAAACCAGCGACATTATTCATGTAATATGCATTTACATAAATTTGGGAAATATTCACTGGTTGTGTTTGAAGGTTTAACGGAGTAGTAGAGATTGTTTGACAATAATTGACACTGACAGTGACACTTCCCACTCCTGCAGTGTTCGTAAATCTCGCGACGGATTTTCACATCGCCCTTGTTCATCGTCATGTCACGGGTTTCATCTTCTGTTCTTGTTTGCATTATTGAATAAATAACATCCTGATACATGTACTTAGCCGAAGAACGGGGCACGCCAAGGTGTATAGAATATAAATACGTGAAGAGAATGTAGATGTGTCGGTAAAGAAGTGTTTTCTGTTGAGGGATAAGAGATATTGTTTTTTGTCGAGTGTAGCGACTTTTCATTAGATACAATTGTATGCATAGTAATCATTTAAGATGGGAGAGTTCATTATTTATTTATTTTCATAAAATATACAAAATACATTCTACATAATATAAAGATTGTGAGATGAAGGATAAGATGAAGAAGAACAAAGTGACTCTAATCTAAGGATTGTATTCACGAAAGAAGGTCGTCTACATAAACATACAAAAATACTCCTTTATCATTTTCATTACTGTAGTATTTTTGGGATATCATGATTTTTTAGAACTAGGCAAACGCGTTATGTGTTGCCACGTTGATGGATGAGCTGGATGGATCCGTTGATGGATCAACTTATCTTTAGATTGGTTATTATATATATATATATATATATAGTTATTCTTATGGGGTTTTTCAAAAACTTTGAAATGAGTTTTCTCAGAAGTGGTTCAACCGATCACGCCTAAAAACCACATAAGTATTGAATTGGATACGGATACTCGTGTGTGCCAAGTTTCAACTGATTTTGAATTTTCGTCTGACCTGTGGAGCGCGAAAAAAAAAAGTACTTTTTATTCGGGTATGGTGAAATTGAGTTTTCGCTTAGCTCATCCAATACTATTCCAGATAAGAAACGTAACTACATCTTCCCAAAGCGTTAAACCCTCAATGTTGAAGCGATATTATGTAATTACCGAAGTTTTTGCAATTATTTCGTTGTTAAACGGTCTTCTTATTCCACAGAAACAAGTACTAGGTCTATACTTGTCATCCGCACGGTGTAGTGATACCAACATACTTTATCACAATATAAAGTCACGTAATAAATATAATATCAATTTTTTCTTATTTTCAAAATCCTTTTATTCTATACATAATAAATCAATGTACAGTTTCCATTTGTACATTGTTCATCATACATAGATACGTAATTTACAATACACATACATATTATGAATAATATATTGGGTTAAATGAATATGATTATGAATATGAATATTAATTGGAAGTGGAAGCAGATATGTAAAAATGAAGTAAATGAAGATATTGTGTTCATAAAAGCATGATTAATTCCGATGTAATAAATAATGAATGTAATTGCAGTCATGTGACAGTGGTTGATATCAGATAGAGAGAGGAAAAAAAATGTAAGAAAATTATTTCTTGTGTGCGGGCTGACATGAGTAGAATATTGACTAATTTACGATATTCGAGTGACTGTCTTTAATAATTTTGACCATAACATTTCTTTTAAACCAAATGGAAATATTATTGAAATAACACAAAAACAATAATTATAATACACAAACAAGAAGTAATAATATTCAAGCAATTCATTTGAGTGCAACAGATCAATCATTGAGCAATCAAAATATGCCAAAAACGGTAATAAAAACCAAGCAAAAAATGAATAAAACAGGATGAACAAAATAATATAATATATCTCTCTCTCTCTCTCTCTCTCTCTCCATATATATATATATATATATATATATATATATATATATATATATATATATATATATATATATATATATATATATATATGTGTGTAGACTTTCACAAGGTATTTTATATATATATATATATATATATATATATATATATATATATATATATATATATATATATATATATATATATATATATATATATATGTATATATATATATATATATATATATATATATATATATATATATATTTACATATACATAATATATACATAATATGCATAATATCTATAATGACATAATGTTTTATAACATAAATATCTTCATATTATGATAAAGTATGTTGATATCACTACATCGTGTCATCCGTACGGCTTTATTAGGGATACGATTTAATTTATATTAGGTTTAGCGATCGCACTCTACTGATGACTATACGATCTATTGGCGTTGGTGAATGATATATGAGATGATGGGATAATGAGATGAAAAGTTATTTTATCAGGTATTGTTGGATAGCGGGAAGGAGTCAGTCGTGGCCTGTTGTCGAGGAACCATCCCAGTATTGACCTGAACAACAGAGGCAAATCACGAAAAATCCTGTCAGGATGGTTGACCATGGCGGGAATTGAGCCCCGGTCTCCTAAATGACGGTTCAATCTATTAACCACTCGGCCACACGTCTCAGTAGAAACAACGACTTCGAGTCAAATTGTCGATGTTTGGGCCTTTAAAAAAAATGAATCGATGAAACATTGATTTGTTATGATTATTAAATCAGTCAAATTGTGAGATTTTCAAAGAAGAAATATTTCAACATTATCAGAGCTGGATTTGAAAGTTTCTGTGGAAATTCTTCTGTCTCCTTGTTAGTTATCAGAAATTCACTCATTTTTCTGAACAAATTGTTCATTATTTTCTATATCTTTTTTTTTTGTCAACTAGTCCATTCGTATAATCTCTCCCTGATACAACACTAATGTATATTTACATAAGTACATGTATTTAAGTGTATATGTACTCATGTCTTTGTACTCATCTTTTTTTCAATTTTTTGCTTCTGTATTTCTATTTTCATTGTTGTATTTTTTTTCTTCTTCATTGTTGCAAGATCACTTTTTTGCTTCACTTTTCACCGCCTTCTTAATTCTCAAACTATATGTGGTCACATTATGGTCACACTTCATCCTGGACTTCACAGACTTTCAGATTTAACCGTCAGTTGGAGGAAGTAGCTAATCTTTTGAAAAGTTTCTCGTTTAATATGTGTAAGTCGACATTTTTCTCGAGTTGATAAATAAGTAATATATAAAGTTTGGTGAAAATAAAAAACCAGAGCATCAAATCGACCTTAAATTTCACATGTTTTGAAAGTTTCCAATCTTTTCTCGATATTACCGTCTTGTTTTTCTCATAACTTCTCAAAACGATTACTAAAACATATCTTTAGCTAGTTTATGTCAATAACATTCTCAAGTTTTGATCAGTTAAACCTACACAAACGGAAAACCATGTGTACGACCATTTCGAAATAAAAAACGAGGATTTTGCTATGCTTATCCTAATCATCTTTTTGCTATGTAAAAGATTTTTTTTCCCAGAAAAAGGACTATTTATCTCCAGGGATGTAGCTCATTCATCTTTCTCAGCTTTTTCTGAACTCATCTAATCTATCTGACAGCGCAGGTCAAATGCTGAACACACATAAAAGAAATTCTGTAGTAACAAATTATTTGTCAAGTTTTTTGATTTCAAAAAGATTTATGGTGAGGAAAAAACTTGAATTTAAAATGAAAGTATGAATTAAAAGTGTTGTATTTATCACTCTGAGGATTAACTAAAGAGGACGACGAATGCATATTTATGTAAACATTTCTACCTTTCCAACCACGAACAACGAAGCCTCTGAAAACATTCGGGTTCACCTTTTTCCCCTTTATTCCGTGAAAAAACGTACTTGGGAATATTTATTAAAATAAGCTCAACATAGAAGAAGTTTAAAGATAACTTTTTTGTATGACTGTAAATCTCAAATTTTCTGTGTACATCGACAGACACATCCTAGAGAAATCATAAAAATGAGAATTCTCCAAAAATGTGTAATTTATGGTAATTTCTCACCTCACTCATTAATCATCACTAAAATGTTGAAGCGTTTTTTATTATTTACTCAATTTTACTTCAGAAACTGTTTCTTGAAGAAGATTGGACCTATATAATGCATCTACAATGATTTACTTCTATCCACGAGAGAAAATGGTAGGGCTACACCTGCTCCATGTGATTCGGGTGATGAGGGGCATATCGGACCTCGGTTCCTTTTTCGTGGTTCATCTCTGTAATCCGGACTAATGTCGCGATGGTTCCAACAATACAGGCCACAACCGCTTCCTTCGCATTACATAAGAAACCTTCTCATCATCCCATTTACCATTCATCCGACGCCAATAGATCTTATAGTTATTATCACAGTGCGTTGTTTAGCCCAATATGAAAAAAAACATTAAAAAAGGTCGTCTACCAACATAACAAACATAATCATCACAATTTTATCGGCGAAAACAGTGTTATTGATAGGATATATTATGATTATTCAGGGCGAGAAAATATTTCAAGAGTCGCAATTACAACTTTCATATATTTATACAGGTTTGATGCTGCAATGAGATCATTTAGAATTGAAAATCCTCCATAATTATTCAACTAATAAAATTTCAATCAATTTTGAATAAATATTCAATCAACTGATTTTTATTCCTCCCCCCACCTTTTTATCATATATAAAACACACACACACACACACTCACACACACACACACACACACACACATATACATATATATATATATATATATATATATATATATATATATATATATATATATATATATATATATATTTGTTTATTCACACCTCTACATGGCTTATTTTAGTTTATAACACATTTCTTATTTTAGTACCTCTCAGCTTTAGGTTTTTGTTTGTTATTTTAGAATTAGTTACTTTTTCTTGATCTATCATCTTTCTTTCAATATTATTCTATCCATTGATCAATTATTCTGTGTCAATTGTGGCATTCATTGTTTGTGTACGGCTTTAGAGTCTCTAATGAAGATACATTATTATAACAAGTGTTATCAATTTTAACCTATTGTTATTATTATTATTATTTAGTTGTTACTATTTAGTTGTATTTAGTTGTTGTGTTTAGTTCATGTATTTGTTAGTATTTAGTATTTATTCATTTAGTTGTATTATTTAGTGCTTCAGAGTCTCTAATGAAGATACATTATTATAACAAGTGTTATCAATTTTAACCTATTGTTATTATTATTATTTAGTTGTTACTTAATTTGTCGAGATTTATCCTGGTAATCATTCTCATACATCAGCTAACCTTCGGACAACTTTCTTCTTTCTGTTGTTACAAGTTTATACAAAACGCTTATTCACCTCACCTGTAAGCGACATCGCTTTTGGACGCAACAAAATACATCGTTTTCTGAGTTAATTAATTTTGGTTGTTAATAAAACCGCACGGCTATAAACAAGCCGCAGGATTGCCGGCGTTACTTCGCCAACAGCACGAGGCCCATTATTATATTCCCGTTCCCGTAACGCGCTCCAGCCATCACTTCCGCACAACAAGGAGAGAGACAGAACCAGGAGAATAGGTGAGTGTGGCGAAGTTTCGACCGTGTGTGAGTGAGATACATCATTGTGACGTATCCCGGAGAACCCTGCATGTCCACTCACGGTGTCACGTATCAGCTTATAATGATCCGTTCACAAAATGTAAATGTACCAGACGTCGCGAATCAACATTCAATTAAGTGGAATGTTTATTAGAGGGGGGAGGGGGGTCGAAATCTCCGATAAGGGTATCTCAGATCTAGGTGGCCGATGAATAAGCCACGCCCATCACCAATGTTTGATTGTCGCAGTAGTTCGTGCAATATTAGCATAACACCATTTTAAACCAAAACCAGAGTCCAGCCGGATTCTATTGGTTTTCATTGGGTTTAAAAATCTAAGAGAAACAACTAAACGATAAATAAATAATTATTTATGATATCTTGAATGATTTGTAAAATGAACACAAGCTATATCAAATCCAGTTTTGGGGTTGTGACTCCTATTTTTTTGCTGTCATTCCATATATATATATATATATATATATATATATATATATATATATATATATATATATATATATATATATATATAAATATATATGTATATATATATATATATATATATATATATATATATATATATATATATATATTTATATACATTAGTTACCGAGATACGTTACTCCTGCGGCCGACTGTAGCGACATGCTTGAATTGTGTTCTCGGTGGCCATATTGGATATTTACAAATAGATTCTAAGCAAGGCCTACTATATTACTGAATCATAGATGTACTAATATGGGAATAATTGCTTATAAAATGTTCAATAGGGTGTTCGCACGTAACAAACGACAAACAATCGTTACTATAACAGTTTACAGCGAACTGGTGGAATACCAAACATTCTGATTGGTCAGTTCCAACTGGTGCACATTGTTGTCTCTCTCTTTCAACAATGGGTGACGTCAGTTGAGAATAACCTATATAGTGAAAAATTTCTGGTTTGCAAAGCGGTTTGAAGTTACTGCCGAGGCACAAATATGTAGACAAAGTTTATTTTATATGTCATACATGTTATTGATACGCGGTCATGACAGCGGTACCCTCCGAATACGTTCGTTGTACACCGAATTAGACACGGAGAGACGATGCGTGTTTATAAATATATATATATATATATATATATATATATATATATATATATATATATATATATATATATATATATATTTATATATATATATATATATATATATATATATTTATATATATATATATATGTGTGTATATATAGTTTTATCCGCGAACGAAAGAAGTCAACCACCCGCGCGATGTGATGTGGGATAGGGGGGACGGTCGCTCGGAACCTTTCTTTCTGCGTATATAGTTACACGTAAACATAGTAGACACCTTTTATTTCAAACCATTTCACAATAAAACGACGCCCGTTGGCCTTGTCACGTGAAAAGAGATAGTAAATAGAATACTAGTAAAATAAACACTTCCACCAGTCGTCAACTTGGCTGGCATCCCTACAGTTCATTATTTCACGAGGCAACATAAAATATCAACAGTTTGAAAGTTCGGATCATATTTTCATGAAAGTTCAAGTGAATTGTGATTATTTGTTGTGAAGATCGTCGATTTGGAATGTAGACGTCGAAAAAGGTATTTTAATAAGTGCCGGAATCACCAACGTGGTAGTAGCTCTGACTTGCAGTCAAGTCTTGTTATTACCATGGTTACCCATGCTATTTGTTTTCACTAACTCTCAGATAAAGGTTAATTGGATTTGGTACTACTGAGCTTGAGAAGAATAAATGTGGCTGTATATAATAATACTTTTCGCCGGCCATACCTTCACAAGTGGTTTGCATACATTTCAACTTGTTTCCACGAAATATAAAGGTCATCTACTAGAAATAATTATGAAAACTTCGGTACCTGCAAATCGAAATATTTAACGCTCTTTCAAGGTGTAGTTGTGTTCTATAATCGTGGAACTCGTCCTCAAGGGGGTAGCCATGTCATTTAATTTATTTTTGGCACACACATTTTTTTCTCCCTTTTTCAAGTATTGTTAACGATTATTTGAAGAGTTTGTGACTGCAGCTCATGTTTTTTTTTAATTTCAAGATTTGAATGCAACACAAAGACGGTAATGCGTACTGTGTCGGTGCATATTAAGTATTTAAAATTCAGGTACATTTTCCCAAGAACTACGTTTTTTTCTGACCTGTAACAACATAACTCGGAAAATACTGGTCTGATTTGAAATTTTTTTGCTTTAAAACGTGTATTTTGACTGTCATCATCTTGTGAAGCAAAACCATGAAAATAATCGCTACGGTACATATGAATATCTG
Source organism: Brachyptera risi (assembly GCA_964007535.1). NCBI lineage: Eukaryota > Metazoa > Arthropoda > Insecta > Plecoptera > Taeniopterygidae > Brachyptera > Brachyptera risi. Next base: position 15,603,444 of record OZ023328.1, on the reverse strand, counting down.
GGAATGAATGTGTGTCCTCAAAATCATATATAATCTGTATTAGATATGAAATGATTGATTATGTAAATAAAAATTACAATAGATTTTTTCTTGAAGTTCACAAGATAACAGTGTGTATGACGAACCTTATCCACTAAAATTTAACAAGATAGATGTATTTTTGAAATACAAACCTTGTGATTTGTGATCTCATGTTTTGAATTTCTGAAAAAACATAGCATTGCGCAAATTATATTAAAATTGGTAATTCGATTTGTTTTCAATTTTATTTTCGAATTATGTGTGAGCAATAAAATGATGGATATAGTGTGCAAGTTTCAATGATTTATGGTGATTGGTTGAGCGGGAAATAATTCCTACATTTGGTCATAATTATCCTATTCCATGATATAGCTATTCCCTCAAAAAATCATTATCAATACAGCTACACTTTCAACGGCCTCACTTACACCCATAGTTATCCGTGGTCAAAAATAACGCTCAAACAGTTTTGGCTATGTAGGTAGAGAACCTCAAACTCTCACGAAAACAAACATTTATTATAATTTATCTTTTCAGTAATGCTACCCTTCACAGCACTCTCTTTTCCGTTTTATAAATATAATATGAAGTGACAAATTACGATGTACATGCTCTCATAAGCGCTCTCATAACAATAACAATAACAATAACACCCTGAGTTTAATGGTTAATTGTGAGTGTCATTCTGTGTGCCGTGATAATGACGCGAGGGATTAGGATAATAGACATGGGATTAGGCAGATGAGATGCGATCGAGCAGCATTGTTGAACTGTTCATATATTCATTGACTCGCCTGCGACAGAGGAATTACTGTGCAGTGTGCTTGACCCAACTTTTTAAGTGGGAAAAATGCAGGAAAATATGTACAAATTTGCGTTAGGCCTATAGTGATGATCATTGTTCTATATCATTTTCATTGTATTTTCACATTGTTGTTTATACTAATACTTTTTCACAATAACAAATTTTTGACTAATCATTCATGTTGGACTTATTATTGTCATTATTATTATCATTGACATTTTTTGTTACCCAATACAATACATTATTATTAGTGTTTTTTTGCTTAACAATTAATTTATATTTGATTACTATTATTTTTCTTCGGAAACCATGGCATCGTCTCTATTTGATGAGGAATTAAATATAAATATATATATATATATATATATATATATATATATATATTTAAAAATATATTTTTAAATCGCTGAGCAAATAAAACAAATATTTTCAAATATATATATATACATATATATATATATATATATATATATATATATATATATATATATATATATATATATATATTAATATACATTTTTTATTTGCTCTGCGATTCTACAAACAGTTGGTCTATTTGGGGGTACGAATGAGCTGGTGATAATAGATGAATGATATTCTCGAACACCCATGTCTCATGCCACGCCCTCGAACTCGAACCCACGCCCGAATTGATACAGTTTCTGATGCTGTGTCATTGCTCACTGAGTCGGGGATAGCGGCAAACTTTGTGTGACTCTTCAGATGTTAGTTCGAGAACTTGTACATCATCCAATAGATTTTCGAGATCATTTAGAAATGTATACCTTCTTTTACTAAAAATTTGACAATAATTGAAATCTAAATCATATTTTACATTTCATTCGAATGATTTTATAACAGTTGGCCTGATTGAATACTGATACAATTTAGGATCATGGTATTTTGGCTGAAAGATGTATAATAAATAACTAAAACAAGATGGAAAACCAAATAAAAAACAACGATGAACAGTAAACTATTGTAATGTAATAATATATCACAGTTCCATCACTTAATTTCCCAAGTAAAATTGGCATAAACAGGCAAAGCACAGTGGAATTATCAACCTGTGTTTTCATACGATGGAAGAGCAGGGTGTTCAAAAGTTAAAAGTTGAAAAGCTGTTTTTGTGAAAAGAGTGACGTTGACAGAACTGTGGATATGTAAAGATTGGTGGTTGAAAATACATGATTAAATTATAGATGTTACATATTTGATTAGATATGAAACTGATTTATAAGAATTACTATATTACTAGAGGTATAAATTGTGTGTATTCATGAATTCGAGATACAAAACACAACTTGTAGGTATGTATTTATGTAAATGTACATAGTTTGTCAGAGATATCCACTGTATATGTAAATTTTTGACACTTTAGATAATTTTCCATGATAATGACTGAACTGACTTTCGTGTGTCCAGATATATACTTTCGGTTGTGCCGGTATATTGGTTCAATTATGTGGTTTCATATGGAAAATTTAGAGAAAGAAAAAAATAACAATAGAAAGGAAATACATTATGAAGAAGGCCACCGAAATTTTGTTGAACTAAATTACGAGTAACATGTTTTAAATGATGTATATGAAATGTATAGTTATGGTACACCCAATTATATTTCAAGTAATTCACTGATATAATTCACAATTTGATGTTTATGTGAAATGATGTCTAGTATGTTTTTTCCCTTATTGAATTATTAGTATAGATATATTCTATAATATAATCACAGCATGATAGCTAAACATGAATGGCATCTGTCCAGTTTAATTCTCAATGATTATCTATCCACATTTCACAATTGAGTTGAATTGAACATATGCCTACATGTATATATATATATATATATATATATATATATATATATATATATATATATATATACATATATATATATATATATATATATATATATATACATATATATATATATATATATATATATATATATATATATATATATATATTTATATATATATATATATATATTTATATTCATATATCCATATATATATTTATATAAATATATATATATATATATATATATATATATATATATATAAATATATATATATACAGTTGATTATTTTCTCCGTTACTCCATGTACATACAGATACTTACGGAAATGTGTCAATGAATGAATATTGAGGTTTAACGGCGCATCAACGACGTGATAGGTGGATTCAAATTCGTGAAATTATATTTATATATTTATAAGTTAGGATTTCACGATATAGACCACCTAGATTTCATAATTTAGTTGAATAATGTTAATTATTCTCTCCGGTACTCTCATCACATCATGCACATCATGTCAGATACTTGCGTGAGCGTGTGAATGAATGGATATTGAGGTTTAACGGCGCAACAACGACGTGGTAGGTGCATGCAGATTTTTGAATTGATCCTTATAGATCTGTGGGGTGTCACGACATATACTGATACCATAGACTGATCCTGATTATTAGTCCTGATTTCAGTCCTGATACCGCAATTAATTTTTATTTGCCTTCAGAATCAAGTATGATACCATCCTGAAATGGTTCTTAACCATGATAGGATTCTGATTATGAGTATCAATTCTGATTTTGATTATTGCTCACTATTTTCTTTAAGGACCAAGTATCGTACCATCCTGAATTGGTTTTTAACCCTGATCCTGTCTTTTTCTGTAATTTAGTTTCTGAACACAGTATGATCGCATCATCTGAACGTCTACTGTTTATTGACTCGAATCATGATGCTGTATTTTGTCGTGTCGGTACAGAGTAATGGCTACCTTAATCGATTCTGAACTAAGTTTTATTCCTGCTCTTGTTGATTATTTCGTACTTTCAGAACACAATATGCACAGAATCGTCCTGATTCCTCCGAATTCCAAGTTGATTGCCTGAATTTCCTGATTTTGAACTGAATGTTGAATTGACGACTCGCAGTTTCCGCCCATTTGACGTCACAAATCATACCGTCCAATCAACAGGGCTGGTAGAACTGTAGTGAAATTCAAATATCCAATCGGGGTATTTTCAAATGACCACAAATAAATAGATCAAACTGGCCTACTGGTGAAGCCACGCCTATTTCGAGTCTTAGATTGTATCCTGCTCCTGACGATTTGTTTTGCTGTATTAGGATACAGAATGCTCCCAAATTAGGCAATCCTGAACCGGGTTCAAATAATTCAGTATCCATGACGATTTGTTTTTTCTGTTTTCAGGACACAGTATGGCCCCAGCATACCGGCACAACTCAGGGAGAAGTCTGGTTCTGTTGCTATTCTGCTTGTCCGCCATCTTTCTTCGAGTTACCTCAGGTAAGCCTTATAGTTTGTGAGTTTTATTATTTGTTAATAATTGTTTGGTTATCATATTATTCGCTTTTCAAGCCATCAATAACCGCATCAGGCCTAGATGTGTATCTTCATCAAAGACTCTGCCATTCACAAATAATGGCAGTCATAATTGACACAGAGTAATTGAACAATGAATAGGATTGAAAGAATGATAATAGATCAAGAAAATGTAATTAATTATAAAATAACAAGAAAACCCCCTAAGGTTATGAGGAAGTGGAATACGAATTTTGTTAGAAACTATAATAAGCCATAGAGGTGTAGGTCTGAATAAAAATACCATAACAATATTATGTATAGAAAAAGAGTGAGGAAAGGGGAGGGGGGGGGGGGGTAAATGAAAATGAATCAATTGAATAGCAATGATTTTTCTGAATGTGTACTGATCGTTTCAAAATGTCTACAACAATCAATAGAATATATTAATTTATTGGCTCTTAATTCATTTGTACATGTACAAATAAATGATCCTTTTTTGCGAATCATTCGTAAAACTTATTGTGTGTCAATAATATGTATGTTTATGATAAAATCATGCAGAAATATCATTTTGCATTTATGATTATGATCATTTATCATTTGATAATTATCAATAATAATAATTTAAAATTAATAATAATTAATAAAAACAGAACTTAATGTTTTCTACGGTGTCAACGTCTAACTCTCATTGATTTGAGTATATATATATATATATATATATATATATATATATATATATATATATATATATATATATATATATTATATATATATATATATATATATATATATATATATATATATATAAATATAAATGTATATATATATATATATATATATATATATATATATATATATATATATTTATATATATATATATATATATATATATATATATATATATATAAATATAAATGTATATATATATATATATATATATATATATATATATATATATATATATATATATATATATATATATATATGTATATATATATATGAAGTTTCCAGTGTCCATAAATATGCTACTTATAAATATGACATAGGTGTTTTGACTGATAAGAGCCCAGCGCTTGACAGATGGCGCCCTGCTCTACGAGTTTGAGTAATTTAATGTTTTCAAGGTACATTTCATGTTTTTATAACGTATCATCATTCATCATACTTGGTGTCACGTGTGTAAGCGGTTGCGATCGACTGTCTCCACAATTTGGCGACACTAACGGTCGAGAGTGTCGATCCGCCAACACTCGCAGAATGAAGAATAAAGCACGTTTTTAGCAAATTAATAGTTTGGTCAAGTTCTCTTCATTCGCAACTTTTAGTGAAAATCGTGATACCAAAGTGGGACTTGAAACACTTACTAATTAGATGAGAAGTTCAAGTTTTAATAGCTCCAAGCTGAATTCCGATAACATTCAGAGTTACTGGCTTAACCGATTTACAGATTCAATTAATTAAATATAAATAATGCAAATTGGGGTCAAATTCACCTTGTGTGATGATACCAAACGGATGCTATTTATAATGGCAGCTAGACCCTTACCGCGACTGCCACTTGAAATAATTCTCTGCCGCCCTCGGTAGCTCGGTCAGCTAAGACACCGCTTCAGATACTGAAGTCACCGTTGGGCGTGGGTTCGAGTCCCGCATAAGGCACGGGTCTTTGTGAAAGTTCTTTCACTTATCATCACTTCATAGTTGCATAATCCATCTGATCATTCGTAGCCCTGTTTACCCTAGCTATTGGTGGGGTCGTTAAGCAAAAGATAATCAATCGATAACGTCTGGGCCTAGCTATAGCTCCAAGAGACCAAGGATTTCGATTTGATAATGTTTTCTAGGTTCTCTAGGAGAGATAAATACCATGACAATACGAGATAATAACAAATTCACGGTCTCTTGGAACGTAAAAATATGACCTATTTTTTTAGCCCACCTCTGACTTGGACTTTGTAACCTTTGACCACCACTTCGACTTAGTTCGAAGTGGAAGAAATCAACATTCGTGTGTTTATACTGAAATACTTTTATCTACGGTGGAAAATTATGGTCACAGAGAGCGCAGTCTTGGTGTTGAAGTTCATTATTTTTAAATAATCAAAATGGGGTGGTAAGACCGCCCTTGTGGTGCCCCGTCCAAACGATCCTATCTTTTATCCTTAGCCTTAATTGGGTTAATTTTTAGGGTTAATAAAAGCCTATTTTCAGGCTACGGTTTTGTGCTATCAACAATGGAAATACACAAATACTGGGCATGTTGCTATGGTACTTAGCTTTACTAGTGAATAAAAACCAATCGAAATGGTTGAGTTAGCTAGGCCTAGGACTTCATTTGAAGTGGCAGTCGCGGTGAAGGTCCAGAATTGTGAAGATTATTGAAAAATATTATTCGAATCAACTGCAGTGAAAATCAATCAATTAATTGAAAAAATATTGAATCAATAAAATGTCCGAAAAAATGTGATGTTACAATGAGAACAATGAAATTAAACAACCGAAAAACACTGAACTACAGTTACATGATGTTAATTAGATAAAAAAACAACATTGTAATCAATAAAAAAAATATCAATTGAAACTATCATTGGAACCTCTCATGTTACATATCAAATTGCATGGTTTTACTCATGAATGAAAGTTTCAATAGAAATGTATATACTCCATGATAATTTAATCAGTCAATTGCCACTCCCCCCCCCCTCCCCCTCTTAACCCAATATAAATGAAGTGAATAGACCATCTCTCAGTTTGTTCCATGTCTTGCGGAAAGATTACGTAAAGCATTATACAAGATTCAATACGGAAATGTGATCATCAATTTTTATTCAGGTCACGAATGGGCCAAGGGTTTATCAACTCTAGAAATCTGGTATACACTTGTCATGACATCTTCCTGAAATCTCTAAAATCTTCTTGAAATCCCTTTAAATCTCCCTGAAATCCCTTGAAATCTGAAATCAGGAGTACACCAAATTTGCTACTTGTTCACCCTTCAGAATATACCTGTCATACACAGATGGGCAGTTAATTTTCCTCTCGTTCGTCTTCAACTAATTCTGCCGCTTCAGTTCCGAGCTGATAGGGTCTCTCTCTCTAATCCATCATTAATTCTCCTTAACCCCCCCCCTCCCTGACCCACAAAAAGACATGATATTTCACTCTCAACTTATATTGACTTCCGTACATGTCCTAATGCCTTTTGTAATTGAATCGGCGATCCACGTCTTGTCTTTGCGCTCTGAAACCGAGTGATGTTGAAGGCTGGAGGAGGCTGAAGGCAACCATTATGCGATCGTGGCATGCATGGACCCGTGTATTGATGGAATAGCGAGGAGGATGAAAAGCGTTGGCCGCTTGTGGATAAGGATACCCAAGGGATGCATGGAACGCTGTATCTTGGATAGCTACCAGACCTGTAGCCAGGAACATAGAAGGCGCGAATCACTCGCGCGCTTGTAGTATGGGATAGGGGGACGGTCGTTCACAGTCTTCTTCTTCGTGGGTATGGGGTATATGTATATATATATATATATATATATATATATATATATATATATATATATATATATATATATATATTATATATATATATACATATTTTTATATATATATATATATATATATATATATATATTCATATATATATATATATATATATATATATATATATATATATATATATATATATATATATAAATATAAATATATATATATATATATATATATATATATATATATATATATATATATATAATAATATATTTACTGGGGGAGGATTGTATAGGCCTACTTGTATTCACGAAAGAAAAAGGTCACCTACCAACATAACAGACACAAAATATCACCGTTTTATTCGTATAGTTGAGGTACTTTGAGACTCGATCTTATTTGAAGAGAAGATTTATGATAAGAAACGCAACCACGTCTTTCAAAATTCGTCTTCAAAGTTGTATCGATATTTTGTATTACTCAATTTTTTGGCAATGCGTTAGTTGTTAAACAACTTTCTTCTATTCTTTATAAAAGTATAGGAACTATATGTTGATTTCAATTTCAATTTTGATCAATACTTCATTTGCCTAAATGATTTTTTTTACGTTCTTTAATAGTTAATAATAAAATATAAGGCACGTCAAAAATATAATAAAAACTAACATATTTCAAACAGAGGTAGTTTTATGGAAACTCATTCAGAAAGTAGTGAAACGTAAACATATGAGATATAGGCCTATATATAATCATGTTTTGTTCAAAATACGAGTGAAGGAGTTTCTCCAATGCTTCTTAAATCAACTTTAATCCAATTCTAATCCATTCATCCAATTCATTATCACCGCTTTTATTCTTATTTTTTTATCCATTTTTTTATTGGGTTTTAACGACGCACTATACTGATGGCTACGATCTATTGGCGTCGGTGGATGATGAATGAGATGATGGGATGATGAGATGAAAAGTTATTTTATCAGGTGTTTTGGATAGTGGGAAGGAGTCGGTCGTGCCTGTTGTTAAGGAACCATCCCAGTATCAACCTGAACGACAGAGATAAACCACGAAAAACCCCTGTCAGGATGGTCGACCATGGCGGGAATCGAACCCCGGTCTCCCGAATGACTGTTCAGTGTGTTACTACTCGGCCTAGCGTCTCGGTTTTATTATTACTACTCGAGTTTTTGATTCTATTACCATTATTTTCGCAAAATGACCTAGCTGTCGACGCGCCTCTAAGCCCCAATAGAAAAACCCAATTATTTTAGTACTCATTTTCACTTTCGGCAATGATAATTCCAAATTGGTGGTGAACTGGACCATTCATGGCCACTCGTCAAGATGACCAGTCACCACGGATCCAGGATTTTCTTCTTCTATTTTCAATGGTTCAACACTCGTAACGTCGCTCAAGTCGCTCAAAAAAGAAATTTAATCTCTCATCATAAAAACAGTTAATTTCACTCAATTCTATGTATGCGTTAATTACCTAATTACTTATGGTAACCGTATATTAATTCATTGTCATTGTCATTCATTTTAATTTTTTTCAAAGTCAAATATAGAATATGTTGATACAATATGGAAATACTAAAATTAGTTCCAAATTAGCTGCCTCATTATCATTTTCATGTTCATTATTATTTATTATCGAATTGAATTATATATAAGTTTTTATATTATAAGTTTATCAAATATTAGCATTGTAAATCACAGTCTATTCAAGTGTTTTTGTTTTACATCGCTTAAACCACAGATAAGCCACTTATGACTTAGTGGACGAGAGTCTAAACTAATGACATTATTGTATAATCTAATTTGTGGCAATAAAAAAAAAAGTCATGAAATATTGTCGATCTTTCTGTCAATATTCGGATTACAGGCTATAATAATGATCAGTGTATCATCACAAATATTTCAGCACGAATAGCTACTTGATGACGTCACGTAGCAGAGTCATATCGAATTTTAAAATTCATAATGTAAATTTAAAATAACACATTATTATAATCAAGAAAATCGTTTTCGGATGATTCTTGTCCGAATGTGTCTAACAATAGAGTTGTGGTTATAATGCTATTCAAATGGTACAAAGCAGTGCTCAATTATCATAAATCAGTTTATTCATCAAGTAAATCATCAGCTTCAATAAATCTCTGAATTTGACCATTTATCACACATTATACCTCGTGATTTGAGCAATAAATATTTTGAAGAAGAATTTTCACTCAAATATATTCAGTCAGTTTTTGCATTATTCTCTTTCAAAAAACTGTAAGTGGGTTCAGATTTAGACAAAACTCTATTCATTAAACAGCTAAAATCTTGTCACATGACATTACGAAGTAATATATATGAAGGTCTTTGGTTGACAATGGATTTTTCCCTCAAAATATAAGACTGCGGAGGTCTAAAGATTCAGAAATCTTTCTTATTTATAGAACGCAAATGTGAGTTGGCCTTAATGAAAAAAGAAAATGAGATGACAATATAATAAATAGCCTCTTACTCTTTTCTGGACGACAAAGACCAACAAAACAGGTTCTACATAATGAGAAACAATGTTATTATATCAGATAATATACGGAATATGATTCGTATTCTTGGAATATATTAAACAATTCGTTCCGAGAGATTTTAATATAACTACATGACTACATGTGCTATATTGCAAACTAGAATATTTAAATTGAATGACATTACGTTGAATATAAGTAATACAATCCAAAATATAGATGCAATTTAAAGTAGGTCTATAAATAAAATATTTCGGAACTAATGACAAAAAAGTAATAATAAAATAAGTAAATAAGTAAATAAATAAATAAAGTAAGAAAAAAGTGAATGGATAACTCAAGATGCATTGAGGGTTGGGTTTGCCCGTTTGAGATGGTGTCTTTACTTTCTATCTCTCCCATGCTAAAAATATGTACCAATTCTCGGTCTGCGCATTTATAACTGTTGACCGTGCGTATAGGTAGTAGTGATAAAAGGAACCAACTTTGTTTACAAATACACGTGTAATGACGTTCACTTTTGCTCAGTTGTCTGAAACAGTCTCGTAAGAAGTAAAACGGAGATAGTGAGGTTAAATAATTGTCTATCATTCAAACTGTGAAGTAATTAATATAGTAACACAAGTTATATTACTAGTAACTTACATCTGGAGGATTTCTATATGTGATCGGAATCGTGTGAGAAGTCCGCATGCCCCAAAGGAATAAGTATTCATATTTTGCATATAATTGCATTATCGGTAAATATTCTTTCTCTTAAAGTCTAACAGCCGTTTGGTCAGCAGAGTCAAAAAGTAATTTTGAAATTAATTCTACATTGGGGAAATTTGAGTAAAGTTTTGTTGAACATGTGTTGTCTTGAATTAAAATCACATCAGAAACACTGTCATATTTTTTTTGGCCAAAGTTACAGCGCTTTAATGAAATATTAAGTTGCTATTTTGACTTCATTTTAGTGAAAAATCAACTATTTTTCCTCTTAAAATGAGTGTGATTCATAAATGAGAACGGGTACCTATATTTATTTCTGCATAATTCTATTCGTAACATCTTCATCTACAATAAAACGAGTTTTTTGATTGAATGTCATTCCTTTTAGTATATTTTAATGATCTGTTGAATAATAAAAACGCATACAATTTGAAGGTTGTGTGTTAAATGAAAGGGAAACATCCAGTATTTGAATTGATATATCTCAAAATTTATCCCGGTTAGCCTATCATCTGTTTTGATATTATTATCGAGCACATCAAAACGAATCGACTGACAAAAAATCATATTTTTTTCATGACCATGAGGTAATGGAGGTTAGACCTTAAGCCTAGCGTATTTGTTTCTTTCCATCGCATCTTGGATGCCAACATGCACTGCATCTTGGATGCCAACAAGCACTGCATCAAAGATGTCAATATTTGAAGTATAGAGAAGGCATCACATCAAGTTTCTATAAATTTACAAAACACCACCAGATAGAGCAGTGATCCATATTACACATAATTGTCTTCATAGATTGGTTCGTGTTTTCAAGATAAGTGTAAGCACCATCTCCCGGCCGCAAACAAACCCTCCATGCATCTTGGGATAACTGTAATATTTAGTGAAATGTGCCTTGTCCTACATTCTCCGCTCGTTCATAAGTTGATTTGACGGAAGGGCAGTATTTTTTTTCATCTGGTGGTAGTGCCGCATTTTCCATTTGGTGGTAGTGCTGAAATTTTTATCTGGTGGAAGGGCCGTATCTTTTACTTGGTGAAAAGGGATTACTTTTTTGGTGGAAGGGCCGTATTTAATTTTGGTGGAAGGGCCGTATTTCTTATACGGTTGAAGGGCCGTGCGTTTCATTTGGTGGAAGGGCCGTTTTTTTGACATACACATACAATGATTTATAACAATTCTAACCGAATATAATCATATACATTTATCTTTCAGTACATTCCAAGTTCATTTATTATCACATTTTCAGATCTACTTTGTCTCATAAGATATTCCTCTGAATGGTTCATTTTTCATATATATTGTTTCTTTCAAACATCGAAATTTTGATATACAATTATTGATTTATAATTGATGCCAAGGATGAGGCCAAGGTCAAGGTGGTCTTGTCACCAATATTAATAATTTAACGATTTGGTAAATGGTTCATCACCACAATATGGTCAAACGTAAAGGCAACGTATAAGCGGAGAGATTAAAATTATGCGGTCTTGGTATTGAAAATGTTACAATATACCTTGGATACATTCGGAATCAAATTGAGAACAAATGGCATGATCATGATGAGATGAACGTAGCGAAGATTCATTTACATACAGTGCCCACTGGAAAAATCTGTCGTTTTGTATTTTTTTTTTTAATCGCTGATAGGTCAGAAAAAGTACTCAATGAATGTAACTCTCTCTCTGACCACTATTGCTATTCCTACTAGAGTGGTTTCGTTTTTGAGTTTAATCTATTTGGCTCTTTTTTCAGTAAGAATTCTTGCAAATTTGCAAATTCCTTTGAAGATGACATCAATTTTTTTTTTCGAAAATCTCATCCGATTGGAATGAAATGTTCACAGAATATTCACATTGTTCTACTTCATATTTTTACCAAGTTGAAAGAAGTCTGGTCGGCTCGTTTGGATCGATTTATTGATAGTAGAATATGATGCACAATGAGCGATTAAAGTAGCTCATTGTGTATGGCTTTTGGTTGCTCACTACACTTCAGCTCAGTGGAGGTGTGGAAGTTTAGAGCACTATCATCACCGACTACTTGTGTACGACTCATAATTACATCGACGTGCTATCTGGTTGTAACTTAATGAGACTATTTAGTTGTAAACTTCGCCGTCTAGTTTTGTATTTCCGTTCGCCTTAGATAATGTCCCAGCGGGTTGGTTGACACGTGAGTGGGGGTGTATGACGGGGGCGGCTGGGAGGTGGCGGGGTGGGGGTGAGGGTAGGAGGTTAGAGAATAATTCTCGTATTTGGTGAGGCTAAACATTACGCCCTAGTAATCATGTGTATCATGGCGCACCACCATTTAGATAAACAAAACTTAAGTGGGCATGTAAATGGAACTGTATAATTTAACATTTTATGTTATCAAATTGGTGTGATATGGCTGAAATTAGTAGAACAGGATCATCAACGTACTGTGAACTGTGAAAAAGATTCCAGATTCAAATACAATTTCATTTATACTATCTTGTCATGCTTCTCTTGTTATTATCATCGCTAGGGCCGTGATTAGATTACCCTCTCTCCCTAGTCAAAAACACTAATAATTAACCACAACAACTTATCGCTTCGTGCTTATGCGTTACTCATGCGCTCCAAAGACCAGGTGCGTAGCAGATTTGGAGGAAGAGCAAAAGGTTCTAAGGAGCCTACACTCCCAGTTATTTCACACTGGGTACATTTGAGAAAATTACTATTCCCAATGCGACTTTATACGTTTTGGAAACTGAAATGAATTTATAAAAATAATATTATGAAAACATCTGATTCAAATGAATAAAATTTACGGTGGTACATTTTCTTTTTGATATATATATATATATATATATATATATATATATATATATATATATATATATATATATATATATACATATATATATATATATATATATATATATATATATATATATATATATATATATATACATATATATATATATATATATATATATATATATATATATATATATATATATATATATATATATTTATTTATATATTTATTTATTTGTGTTGATAAAATATATGAATGATTAATATCATCGCTTCGATGATTGATTTGAATGTTATTATCACAATTTGGTTTGATATTCAAATGCAGTTCTCCATAATTTGTATTATTCAGTTCGTAGATTTGCATTTGCAGAAATATAGAGACTACACATTCGTCACAACTTTTGGAAAAATGCCTTCCCTTAAAAATTGCCACTCTAGGCATCTGCCCTGATTGCTTAGGCCTAAATATGACTCTGAACGGCGCATTTTTTCAAACATCGAACCAGCCAAATTTGAAGTAAAAATTATAAAATGTATGTTTCTAGCTTTTTTCTTTAAAATTTCAATCGAAATACACAAAATATGATAAGATCAGTTGTTTTAGTGTATTGAAGAGCGTAACAAATTATTCAATGACTGTGAATTATAGAGTTTAGTTGATCAACAGCTGGGTGACCATGGTGACAGTCAGAAATTCAACTTTCAGTATCAACCAAAAAGTAAGCTGTATAATTATCTAGCAGAACGGGTATTTAGAGCAGTGCGCTTCCATGAAAACATCTCACTCATATATCTAACAACGCATATGCTGCGTTTTCCACTGTAAACCATTATTAATTTTGCAACTACAACGTTGTCATGTCAACAAATTGCAAGTGTCTGCCTCATTATCATTGAGAGTGTTCCCTCAGAGGGCTCGTGTTCGATTCTCTGTAATAAGAAGAGGTTCAATTAGTAGTCTTTTTACAATGCGTCATCGAATTACAATATTCGCTTGATCGTGATTATTTTGAAAATAATTAGACTGGAGTGGGTCCACACGCGAAATGTTTTTCAATTGATGAGCAATTAAAAATCATTTACGTTTTTACTCGTCACTGAATTGTTTCCAGATTGATTATCACTAAACTTGGATGAGTTTTAACAAACGCAATAACGAGAAAACGAGTAGTTTAATTGCGATGTTGAATTTATAAATTATTTTAGTAAATTATAAGAACAAAAATAGAGTAGTATGCCGAAAACGGAAGTAAAACTGGAATAAAAATAACCAAGTTACTGGTCATTGTAAATAAGAATCACGTACGTATCCAAGATCTAAAAAAAGTCCAAGTTATCCACAAAAAACAAAATATATACGTATAGCAGAAAAAAACAGAACCGATAAGCCGGAGAGAGCCAGGGTTCAGATTTCAAATGGAAAATACTTTTCTCATTCTATTCCTATACCGACTTGGGATATTTACAACGCTAAGTCGAATACCAAATAAGATCTCAATAAAATATCCAACTCATCACCGGGATTCGCTTTTTCTTACGCGCCGGATTGAAACTGTAAGCTCTCCTCTCATATCTGTTTTTGTCCTCTCAATCGCACATCTCTCTCCCTGTTTGTTATCAAATGCACTCGATGAAGTTAGGTCCCCGCTTCAGGGGGTGGTTCGAGAGAGAGAGAGAGAGAGAGAGAGATAGAGCTATGCGTTGTGTGGGGGGTGGGGGGTGTAACTGCCGCCTGGGGAATCAATATTTCAACCCCCCCGAAGTTAGGGGGCGAGGACGACGACGCGAAGAGCACACACACACACCATCCAAGCCAAGTCAGTTGGCTACGCTCGACGCCTCCGGATCGACGTCCACGACGCCTCCATAGTCGACGTCCTCGCTGCGACACGCTGGAAACGATGGTTGCCGTCGCCATTTGCTGCATCCTGGTCCTCTTGGCCGTGTTCATTGTCCTGATTCTCGTCGTCGGCCAAGCGTTGGGGTTCACGACACGATAAAACAACACGACACGAACAAATAAACACGACATTACGCGACACACATACAATGTCTTTGGCGATAGTAACCGGAAGTTGGCTGGTTTTGTCGGACGTGTGCTCGTACTATTGCAGTGAGAGCTCCAAGTGGCAGAAATGAGGTATTAATCTTGTTATTGTTGTTGTTGAGCCATTGTCATCGACGAAAACAAATCGAATGTTTTTTTTTCAATGATAGAGATAGAATCACAATACGCGTTGTAAATCTTGCGAATTCTTTATTATCAAGTTGTCGGTCTGTGAATAGCGACTCAGCAGGACTTTTTTTTTATGAGGAACCGCCATTTTGGCGGGAAATCTCAGGAGTACCACAACCCTTGATCAATAACTTGCACATGTTCTTCTGCTGAGATCTCTCTCTCTCTCTCTTTAAATTAATCTTCTCTTACCGAAACTAACTTAAAATAATAAAACAAATACACTTCATAAATTACACGACTACAGAATTAATTGTTCGCTCTTATGCGGCTCTTTCTTCCTTACTCTTTCTCTTTCTCCCCCTCTCTCTTTATTTATGTACGTATTTATTGTATTTATGTATGTATTGTGTTCTGTTGTATTATGTAAGTCTCACAAGTAGATGGAAAGAGAATACACTTATTTGAAAATGTTTCTGATTGAGTGTTAATTAGACATTGCAATACGTTGAATGAGAAAAAGATGTTGAATCAAATCCACATTTGTTTTTATTAGGATTTGGCTTCCATTCGAGTCGCGTAATATTCCCAATGCAATATCTCTGTTCCACTCTGATTACATAGTTGGCTTTGAGGAATATTATGTTTGCATATATGTCTGTCTTGAATCTCATCCGATATAGCTTAGTTATTTGTTCAAGTGTATCCCAGGCTCTCGTTGGTTAGAAATGAGAACTAATCTTAAATCCCCTCTTTGTTCTTATTCGCTTCGCATCAACTTTCCCGCTGCCGTACTAACTTAGAATTACGACTTGTGAGTCGCATTAACTTGATGCCTTGAGTGGTTTTCGCACAAAGCAGACTATATACGGTTACAAGTAGAAAATTATCCACGTTTTTTTTTCTTTCATATTCCTGCACTTATTGTCATCTTTAACTGAATGATTCAAGCTTCTCTACGCTAAAAGCTAGAATTATTAATGCTTTTCTTAGTACTTGTATTCAAGAAAGAAGGAGGTCATCTACCAATGTAACAATCACAAATGTTACCACTGAGACGAGTGGCCGAGTGGTTAATACACTGAACCTTTATTCAGGAGACGGAGGTTCGATTCCGCCATGGTCGAACATCCTGACAGGGATTTTTCGTGGTTTCTCTCTGTCGTTCAGGTCAATACTGGGATAGTTCCTTAACAACAGGCCACGACTGACTTTTTTCCACCATTCAAAAACCATTAATGAAATAACCTTTCATCTCATCATCCCATCATCTCATATATCATTCACCGACGCCAATAGGTCGTAGTCATCAGTATAGTGCGTCGTTAAACCCAATATGGATAAATAAATGAAAACATTACAGTTATTTTATAATTTTTTCAAGAAATCCTTTACATTGAGAAACACGACTACATCTCTCAACAGTGTTCAAGCCTTGACGTGACGGCGAGATTTATTTAACTGCAGAAGCTTTAATAATTATTTTATACGTACAAAACCGTCTTCTCTCTTGAATACAAGTATATATATATATATATATATATATATATATATATATATATATATATATATATATATATATATATATATATATATATATATATATATACATGTTACCTTTTGTTTTTGAGTGGATCCTGTTCCATAGGTTAGGTTACAGAAGACCAAAGTGTATCTCTCCTCTTATTTTATACTTTCACAAAATAAATGTACATGAATTTAATTCTTTACAACCACAACTACTTTAGCTAAAAGCTAAGTAGCTTTAACAATATTTATTTAGTGCTCTGTTCTCGTATACATCGTATCAAACATTCCCATTCTTTTCTTCATACAATTTGGTTTTATTTCATCTCATGTTTATATTAAAGTTTTCCAGGATTACAACC
>OZ023328.1:15523204-15580704 GCA_964007535.1 Brachyptera risi | reverse complement strand
ATACAAAAATAAAATTGTTCGCGTAACACTCAGGACAAAAAGTTACACTCAGGGCAATGCTGGTCGAGATGACATTTCACGGTACAATTTCACAGAGATTTCAATGCTATTATGAATTCAAGTACAGTATACATATTTGGTATTGGAAAATCAGCTACATTAGTGTTTAGTCTGAATGCTCTCAAAAACATTAACGGCTGTTGAAAATTCGTAAATTGGGCTGCGGTTCCCTTGGGCGTTGAGTTTTGGAGTTGGTAATATGGCAAGAATTTGTTTGAATGAGATGAATGTAGGCCTGTCATCTTCAGTTTCGAGTTTAGTACCATCATGACGATGCTTGAGGTACAACATCTTATATCTTCCAATCTTCCAATCTTCCAATCTAACAACTGACAATTGGAATTCTCTGCAATTGAACACAGGATTAAGCATCAAATCTGCGACTAGGCGATTATCTGGAGGTACAAGATAGTTTTGAAATCCAGGCTCAAATTAAAACCCATCATTAATTCATTTTATCAAATAAATGTTCAATGAACTTACAGTGAATGAAAAAAATCTTACCGCTGCTTATGCTTTTCCTTGTAGTCAAATTCCCTTTGTCGAGACAACGCCCTTTGCAATGTGCTCTCATAGCACGGTATCGCTTTTGGCTTTCAGCGGCAGACAATTTTGCCATTGGCCTGGCAAAGTGTTGAAAAATCGTCTGAAATTATTGTAGTTAATATATTGCAAAATTTACATTGAATATAATGTATAAACAAAGAAGGAGTCTAGCAATTAGTATATATGACTTAACACTCAGGACACGTAACACTCAGGACAAATCAAAATCTTAAAATCAGCAGTGTGTCTTGACGCAGTTTTGTGGAAGTGAGGTCAAGGTAGCATACTGAGGGAACATAAGTCCACATGTAGAATAGGATTTTATTGTAACTGATGTCATATTGTATTATTTATACTGTTTTACCGGAAGTTTAACACTCAGGACATTTGGTAAAAATCAGCAACACACTGACAGTCTTCCAAATTATTAGAATATTCATCTTATATAGTACAGATATCTTGAACACAACAGTCAACAGTAGATGCAGTAAGAACAGCTGTTTGTAACTCCTTGCTCACTTCTTTCTTGGTCGGAACATTTGATTCGAAAAAGTGCGCAATATCACAAAAGTAACACTCAGGACAGGAATTTAGGGACGGCGAATCAGATAGAGAAAAAGAATAATAATAGTGTGCTTAAAAATAAATGAATACAATCAGAATGAAATATAAATGGAAATCATTGTGTTTAGATATACATAGAAATCCTAATTAAGTCCAAACATAGTTTTAAAACCATTTGAAAATCAGTTTTCTGACTCCGGACACGCCTTTTTCTACACATTGACATGAATAAACCATCGATACAGGGAAAATAAGATAATTTTCGATTTTTTACCAGATAATTTTCGTGAGAATGACCTAATATTTGTGGGGAAATGAAATTGAAATGAATTCAAATGGAATATTTCGGTCAAAAAAATGCTAAAGGTGCCGGACAGCCAGTTGGTAATTTTTTCAGAATGACCCATATATATATATATATATATATATATATATATATATATATATATATATATATATATATATATATATATATATATATATATGATATATATGATATATATATATATATATATATATATATATATATATATATATATATATATATATATATATGTTTAATATATATATATATATATATTCATGAGTTTCCAATATGATTACAATTAAAAAATATGAATCATCAATCAAAAGTTACGCTTTTATTCAGTGTAACTTACTGATACCTTATTTTAGTCTCTACAATTTTTTTTCATCAAATATCAAACGGCAAAAAGATATAGTACAATTTGCGAGTGATTTGATCCCTGTAAAATTGAATAGGAGTAATTAACATGGTTTCTGAGAAATATTTCAGAATATTCACTGCTTTTAGTTATAAATTAATGTTCTTGAAGCTTCTTTTCATACAGTACTTGTGTTACCTTACTTCAAACGTCACCGTTTCGAATCGCTAATATTGTATTCGTAATTTCTCTCATTCACCTCCCATCTCTCATAGAGGCCATGTTCTACGTGGCACCAGATCACCTACACGCACCACATAGCAAGTGGCACCAACAAGCATCGAACATACATTTATAATCATGGCAGCAATTCAGTTGATAGACAAGTAGGCATGGACTTCATGCTCAGCTGTGCCTAGCTCACGTTGGGACATTCAAACTAGCTGTCATATATTTAATATCCCATTCATAAACATAGAGAAATTTATATTACATCATTTTATTAAAAAAAAAAAAATACTCTCTTGAAAATAACGACATAAATTTTACTCTCCTACGTATTAATTTTAATCCTGTAAGTCAGTAAATAGCGAGTTGAAACAGAAATCCATAAGTACATTTTTCAAAAACCATAATGACTCTTAAATCATTGTTTTATTATTAATTTGTATTAAAAAATATATCACTGAATAGTCATTCATTCGTAAGGAGACCGGGATTCGATTCCCGGTATTGTTGACCATCCTTACAGAAGTGTTTCGTGGGTTCTTTCTCGAGAACAGTCAACTTCCGCTTCCTTTCCACTATCCACAGACACCGAGACGCGTGGCCTAGTGGTAACACACTGAACCGTCATTCGGTAGACCGGGGTTCGATCCCCGCCATGGTCGACCATCCTGACAGGGGTTTTTCGTGGTTTCCCTCTGTCGTTCAGGTTGATACTGAGATGGTTCCTTAACAACAGGCCACGACCGACTCCTTCCCACCATCCAAAACACCTAATAAAATAACCTTTCATCTCATCATCCCACCATCTCATTCATCATCCACCGACGCCAATAGATCGTAGCCATCAGTATAGTGCGTCGTTAAAACCCAATATAAACTATCCAAAGACACATATAATAATAATAATAATGTCCATCGCATCTTCCTTTCTTCACATTCACCATTCACCGACGTCAATATATCTCAGTTATCATAAGAGTGCGTCATTGAACCCAATATAGATCAATAGAACCATGAAACAAAGACCAATTCGTGAGAACAATATCTGTGGAATTCGCTTATTTGCTCAAAAAGAAATGGGCGTATAAATATCATCAACTTACATCTGAAACCATAAAACGCGGAAGTTACACCCCAACTATAAAATAAAACATTCCTCTCCACAGTCGTTCCTATCATCATTTATAAGATGTGAAACATCACGATTTTGATTCTACCAAAGTATTGTTAAGTTGGTAGAACACGAGGCGATCATTTCCTGTCCGTGTATTTGCGGTGTTGGCTCGCCTGTAAGTTACGCCATTTGAGTCCTTGTTTCTAGTCAAGTAAGCCCCTATCGTCTGAAGAATGGCGCTTGTCAGAACTGCCTCCTGCGGATTGATTGCAACCTATTCGCTCTGTCGACTCGCTTGACTACAGAAAAATACCTACCATCAATTTTTTACTCGTACATCTCGCAACCGTATAAACACTTTTAAACATGAACGAACGACTTGAATAAGAAAACACTGAGAGAAATTGTCTTGAGATTGAATGTAGTGTGTGGAATTGAAATAATATGAATAGTGATACCGGGCTACATTTATTATTTTTTTTTTTTAATTTTAAAATTGATTATTCTCGAAGTGAATTGAAATTTGATTTGAAAAGGCAAGAATTGTATTACGTAGTGAATAATAAAAACATCATAACGGACTCAATATAAAATAACACATAAAATAAATCCTGATAATGAGGGTATATTTCATATTTTACTCATGTCTACATACGATCTATATAAGCGTTAATTTTCCGCTGGTATTATAATCTTTCCGTGGTAAAAAGACGGAAGAAAATGTATGGCAAGCTTAGAGTGTAACTATAGGTCTAGGCCTATATATATTTATATATATATATATATATATATATATATATATATATATATATATATATATATATATATTATATATATATATATATATATATATATATATATATATATATATATATATATATATATATATATATAGGGTTTTTAGCCGTGAGTGAGAATAATTTTAGCTTGTACGTTCCTTAATGCCACCTTAAATTACTGAATGGAGACATTTTGAAGAACGAAGCCGAAAAAAAGAGATTGTTTCTTTTATGATTGTTATATACTTTTTTCCACGAAAGAATGTCATCTAACCACATAACAAACACAAATATCATCGTTATATTAGTAAAATCAATGTATTTGAGTGTGAACAATTCTTCCTGACGATATTTACAATAAGAATCATAACAATATCTTTCAAACTCTTCAAATGTGAAGAGCCGTAGAGAGATTATCAACAATCAACAATCACGAATTACAATTATTCAGTTGGTAGACGACCTTCTTCTTTCACAGATACAAGTGTAATCACTTTTAGGAAACATTCTGCATGAAACAAGTTATAGCAATTAGATTCGTGTGATGAACAGTAGCGAGTTGGACGAACCGTGCAATTGGACGTGTAGCCCCCTAATATGCGACGTTGCCAGCTCATGAAATATCGTCTCATATCCGTCAAATTTCCGCTTAGAAATTACAATCACTTGTACACGTTGGCGAGGAAAATGGCGGAGCCATGGTTACAGAAATCCGTAGGTGTACAAAGGAAGTGAACAAAACCCACGGTTGCCATTCGATAGACAATTTTCAAATGATATCGAAATTTTAATTACCAATCGATATAGAAATATTGAATCGAGAAAGTTACAATGGCACGCACAAAGCACAAAAGACCAAACAAAGAACAGAGCAAGAAGCACGTTCACTACTCTGCGTCTTCATATAAATATGACTCGTTTTTCCTGCACTCAATCCCACGCAACGGCGTATTGTTATAGTTCTTCACAATTTTTAGAATCGATATTGATTATTATTTTGATATCGATTGATCGAATATTGAATATTCAGAATTCTAAATAGAATTTAGGTCCTAAAATATCGAATCCATGAAAAAACATCGGAATCGAACGGCAACCTTATCACAAAAAAAAAAAAATGTGACAGAATTAATGTTACTGATGATAAAATGTTATGAATCGACACAATAATTGATTTTAAATTTACACTTTTTCCTCAGATTATGTAAGTATTTTGTGGAAAATATCATAATTATGTGTATACATCATGAAAAAATCAGATTTTTTCAGAAATTAAGTTAACGTCCCCATTTGTTTATATACAAATAAAATGTAGCTAAGAACAGTGGCTAGCACGCTGAACCGTCAGCCAGAAGACCAAAGTTCGAACCCGCCATGCTTCACCATTCGTTTCTTTGTATGCTCGTAAGATTTCAATAAGTCATGACCGTTTCCTTCCCAACATCCACACTTAATAGAATAACATTTCGTCTCATCATCCTATCATTTTTGCATCATTCCTCAATGCCAATAGTAACCATCGTTAAATACACTATAAATAAATAGATAATAAATATAGCCCAATGAGAATGTTCGTTCTAAATTGACAGTATTTCAGTAAAACAATTTTCTGAATGTTGTGGAGCAATTTCACTTCAATATATATTCAAAGGGGAAGTCTTTATCATAGTTTATATTATGTTATATCTTGCTATCATAAAGCATGGCATTCCAGAGTTGTGCAAGCAACTATAAGCCTATATTAAAAACTAAATGGTTGTTGTTAACGCGATACATATTAGACGACTTTCTTATATATTGGACTACACATTCACAGTTTAGTTGCAATTATATATTCTATCACCTCATCAGGCATAAAAAAGAAAGGTTAATATGAGTCAGCACTCAATTCTTCGAGCGACGTTTCGTCTGTCTATATTGAGTCTCCTATGTGGGACATATCTCGTACAAAATGAGGAAAAAACAGTGCACTATCACTCAATTAAGTGAACGTCGAAGATCACAATGATCTTATCAACAATGTAACTTGAACTTTATTCACGAACGACGTAAAACTGAAAGATCCAACAGTTCCCCCTCATGTTTCCTAGCTCTGGAGAGGAATAGGCACGAGTTGCGTCTCCATGTGACTATAATCCAAGGTTGTATTGACGCTGGAAGTGTCACGCCATGTCTGTCCCAATAGTACTAAAAACGAGTAACCACTGATGCGGGCTTTTCGGGGTGACGAATGTCTTTTTATTGCTGCATGTATACATGTACGTTTGGGTTTATGGTCTAGGAAAAAAGTTCTGACAATATATATATTATATATATATATATATATATATATATATATATATATATATATATATATGATATCTGTGTTGACGGAGGTTCACATGGCCGATGGTACATGGTAAGATGAGTTCTTCGGTTGTGAAAAGTTTTCCGAAAACTACAAGACGTGACACAACCGAAGAACTCGTCTTACCATATATATATATATATATATATATATATATATATATATATATATATATATATATATATATATATATATATATATATACACTAATATATCATATATATATATATATATATATATATATATATATATATATATATATATATATATATATATATATTCAATATATATATATGTGTGTATGTGTATATATACGACTTCAATAGCAATTATTCTCAAATAAATTAGGGGTATTGAGTTGAGCTTGTGTGAAATTCTTCAGCATTGGTTGTTGAAGCTATGATAACTGATTGTGTTTGTTTTTCCTGCGTGCAGCTGTCGATGAAAGTTCAGGACCTTCTAGAGACCCAAGTACGTGTAACATTATGGTATATTGGCTGCCCAGGGCAACTCCTGGACCCTTACACCGACTGCTACTTGAAACAACGTCCTAGGCCCAGCTAGCTCCAAGAGACGTGGGATTTTTATTGGATAGTGTTCTCTAAGAGAGCTAAATACCATGACAATAAGAGATAATTAATTAGTCACGGTCTCTTGGAATGCACAAACGTTTCCTATTTTTAGCCAACCTTGGGAGCAGTGCTAGGATTTTGTGCTCACCACAATACAAATATACAAATACTGTGCATACTGCTATGTTACTTGGCTTTATACTATAGTGAACAGAAATCAATCAGAATCCTTCAGTCTCTTGGAGCAAACTGGCTCTAGGACGTTATTTTAAGTGGCAGTTGCGGTGAGTGTCCTGCTTTCTCGTGTAGAACTGCCCTGAATAGATTGATTTCCCGGCACTGTAGATGCTCGAGATGTATAGATGCTTCTTTATTACCGCAAGCACTTGGTGATGGTGTGGTTTATCAAGCATGCACAAAACGGTTCACTTTCCGTTTTTTTTTTGCGTATGGTTTTGAATTGTGACAGTCTTTGGTAATGGTTGAAAGTGATTCTCAACAATGTACCCAAATCTACTTATTATATATTGATATTATGAAATTTTGTCATTTCGATGTTTTTTGATTTTGTTATTCTTTGCACATATTTTATGATATTATGATCATTTTGTCTGTATCATTGATTATCATAATTATTATTAGTTGAAACACGCTATTTTGATATTTTTCATTGACAGCTGACAGCTGATTTATCGTGCTTCAAGGGAGTGGTGGATATACATATTTAAAATTTAGTATTGCATAATGTGGTGCCAATTTATTTTTCGTTATATTGATCAATATCATACAATATTTTCAAATATAAAATTATTCAAAAATTGATACATTTTATTATCACCTTATAATTCAGATTGTACATCAGGCCAATTTGAAACCTTAAATGTGTTCTGTTTATATTCATGTTGTTCATTCATACATTTATTCATTTTGTGTCGACTATTAGAGCTCAAATCACCAGCAAAACGTATTGTCGTTACGTTGCTCTTACTTCTGTCGTAGAAATCCAACAAAATCGATAAACTATTGTCTCCACATCTCGGGCCATCTTTCAATACGGTTTCCAATAATCAAATCCGAATGAAATGTCGGCTTGAAGGTGAACCGTTTTAAACGATATTCAACACATACATCACGCACCAAAACTGTTCGGAGTGAATCCGGTTTCAAATCGTCAATATGTGTAGTGAAATATTCCATCTCAGAAATAAATGCCACTTCTTAGCGGTAACTTCACTTGTGACATTTTTATGGGTTCATCTTTTTGTATATATATCTGAATTTATTTTCTGAATAGACGGAACTAATGCTGTATGGACACTGACCAGTAAGTGTATTTTAGAATGATTGACTTTAAGGAAAACAAAGACATCAAATGCTTGAGCATATATACACTTACTGCAGCAATATCGGTGTTCTATTTTCCATTATAGTTTTCATTAAAATTGACTGAGACGAGTGACCGAGTGGCTAATACACTGAACTATCATTCAGGAGACAGGAGTTCGATTTCCGTCATGATCGACTATACTGACAGGATTTTTTTGTGGTTTCCCTCTGTTGTTCAGGTCGATACTGGGATGGTTCCTTAACAACATACCACGGCCGACTCCTTCTCACTATCCAAAAGCACCTAATAAAATAACTTTCCAACTCATCATACCATATCATCTCATATATAACATTTACCTACAAGAATAGATCGTAGTTATCTGTACAGTGCGTCGTCAAACCCAATATAAATAGATATATAAA
The DNA here is from genome assembly GCA_964007535.1 of Brachyptera risi. NCBI lineage: Eukaryota > Metazoa > Arthropoda > Insecta > Plecoptera > Taeniopterygidae > Brachyptera > Brachyptera risi. The sequence continues at coordinate 15,572,077 of OZ023328.1, read as the reverse complement.
TCATTAAATTGTAACTGTGCTTCATAGTTGGATCGCAATTGACTACTAGTGATAGGCCTAGTGGCTAGCGATACTAGTGGCTTATCGGTAGGCCACCTAGATCTATACTTCATGTGGGCATTCAGAGATACTCTGATAGATAATGTCAAATTATCCACATAACATACAGCCTATTTGATTGGGTGTTTTTTTTGTGACGTTTGTGGGCGGGTCAATCACTAGTCGTCAATTAAAATGATAGCATTGCCTAGATTTTTAGACGCAATTAAATATAATATATTCAGTGAAAGTCGAAATTTTTTGTAAAATTATTTTTATTTTGTATAAATATCGAACAACTTGATACAGAGAACTTATTCTCCAATAAGGCTTATGACAAGGTATAGTATCGTTCGGGCGAGGCACTGCAAGGGACTATATCTTACCACCCCTTTTACTGTCATACCCAAGTTTTGAATGTCATCCTTCACTCCATCCATCCTTTCATCCCTCATTCCTTCACATTTCTTTCAGAAAGCAATCAAAAAGCATGCTACGCAGGATACTTGAGTACATTCAGATTAAGATTGTTTCCAATATACATATTCTATTGTCTATTTCGCAGACAATTCCTATTATTTGGGTTTCAGTACAATTTGGTTGTCACTTTGTTAAACGTGGTGTCTGTATATATATATATATATATATATATATATATATATATATATATATATATATATATATATATATATATATATATATATATGTCATCATTTAGATTTACTTGCAAATCGTGTGATAAACTAACATGAATATAATGTCTGCTCGTAAATATAATTTGTTTTGACAAGAATATATTTGTTTTGGCTTGGAAACATGTAAACATATCGAAATAATAGATTCATTTCTATCTGTCTGGCAGACGATGGAAACAAAATTCGGTCGAGTTTCAGGGTGAGGAGAAATCGAAAGACACGCAAAGTAAGAGGAAACTATGGACTCAAATTAAATACCATCGCGTATCACTCATAAAATAATCCATCATGAAAATAAATATTTCTTCAAATAATACAAAGTAAATGGTATTTTTTTTTCATGCAATACGTTTGAGAATTTTATGAGATCTATATACTGATTTCAGTGACTAGAGTTTTTTTTTAGTCCTCCCAAAGTTTCGTCTTTATCGGAAATATGTGAAAGTGTTTGTTCTCTTCAATATAATTTGGGTAATTGGAAGGCTGTGAAATAACCGGGCTGTTAGAACTGTAGTGAAATTCGAATATCCAATCTGAATATCTTCAAATGACCACAAATAATATAGTTCCAACTGGCCCACTGGTGAAGCCACGCCTATTTCGAGTCGTCAGTTGAGTTTAGAAATCGAATATTAGGAGCATTTTATTGTTAAAGGCTTCTTTCAAGGTGTAATAAAATACATTGTCATGGTAATAAGAACGTAACGATGTCCATTGAATCGTATTTTCTAATCACAACTCTGGTATTAATTTGTTTGCCCCTAACTTTTATTGTTGCTATCGTAATCAGACAAGCATCTCAGCTCCATATTTAAATATCAGTATATGAAGCATTAGAAGAAATATTTTAAAAAAATGTTTGCATTCAAAATATAGACCCAAGGGACGATATCACGAACTTATTGATGAGCGTAGCGAAGTCTCCATCCCACTCTTATAGGGCTTTGTCTGTGTTTTTTTTTTTTTTTTTTTGTTTGTTTGTTTTTTTGTTTGTTTGTAAGCACTCCACAGGTCGCAAGGGTTGACTGATCAACATGAAACTTTTTTTGTACACGCAAACTCATCCAACTTAGAACTGTATAGTTTTTGGGATGAATCGGTCGGACCGATTTTGAGAATCATCATCTCAAAGTTTCTAAAAACCCCATAAGATTTGGCTGGGCGGAAAATGTTGAAAAATAAAATCTCTCCAAATGGGATGAAATTTTCTCTAAATGTGTATACATAGATTTTACACATCATTACGATTTTTAAGCAATTCTGATCAGTCGTTTTGAAGAAAAAAAATAAAATGACTGATAATATTCATAAAATATATCATAAAAATTGTGACAGAATTAAGTTGTCAAGATTCACTGCTTTCTAGATTCAAGAGTTGACCAACAATGAAGTATTTTTTAAATGCGTCAAGGTGTGTAGAATACCAAAGTCAATGAAGTGGCAAGAGTAGAACTACTTCAACGACTTTAATAGCTTATTCAGATATCAAGGTGTGTAGAATACCAGAGTCGATAAAGTAGCAAGGGTAGAACTACTTCAAGGACTTTTATACCTTATTCAGATATCTCGCTCATCTTACAACGCATATTTCGCGTTTGACTAGTAATAGATTGAACGATAATTATTGGATCAACTTTTTACTTATTACCTCTAGTTATATAGGTATATATAATTTTCGTACCTTGACTGATAGTCAGCAAATCAATACTTGGCTAATAATTCGTACAACAGGCTTTAAACGAGTTGCTTTTGTGTTTTATCTCAGTGCTCAAGTGTTTACTCTATAGAAGGCCTGAAGATATCTGGTAAATCTGATTATAAATATGTCTATAAAAAAGATATGTTTACCGTAGTTGGTTTCGATGTGTTATATTAGGGATCAAGTCAATAACAAATATCTTCTTACTTTCTTGGATCCGCTGCCCGAAGCGAGTATTATTCTAGCAAACAGATAAAGCAGCCGCAAGATGCATTAAGAGTTGCGCTGGTTTGCCGGTTGGGGATGATGACTTCACTAATTCGAAAACTCGTGCCATTTCCTGAGTACTTTTCTGAGAACTATTGATCGCTGCTCCATCTAGTGTTGTTTTGTAGAAACGGCTGATAGGCTGGCAAACTCGATGACAGCATGCTATTAGCTGCATGAGTCGACGAAAACATAAAGTTAGTTCCTATTATCACCACTTATCTACGCTCGGTCAATAGTTCTTCAAACCTGGCCTGTGAATTGGTACATATTTTTAACATGGGAGGGATATGAAGTGAGGACACCATCTCCAACGGGCAAACCAACGCAACCCTCAATGCATCTTGAGCAGCGGTTATGAACTGTTTCTTGCTTATCACGCCCAATACTGAACACGATGTAGTGCCACCAACATACTCTATTGGATGAGCTATATAGCCAAGACTTTCATCCCTTTTGTCTGTGTCTGTTTTTCGGTTTTGTTTTGTTTTTAAGCACAGCACAGGTCGTACGGTTTTACTGATCAACATTGAACTTTTTTTTGTACACGCAGACTCATCCAACTTGGAACTGTATAGTTCTGGAGTCAAATCGGTTGGACCATATTTGAGAAACATCATTTCAAAGTTCCTAAAAACCCCATAAGATTAGGCTGGACGGGAAAATGTGAAAACTAAAATCTCTCCAAATACATTCAAACTTTTACTGAATTCGGACAAATGAATAACACACGTTACAACGGATTTGTACTCAATTCTAACTAAGCGTTTTGAAGAAAATAATTGTATAAATGTTTGTTATTCTTCAAATACTATAACTTGGCAGAAAAATACTGCCAAGATTCACGGCATAACATTCTATATTCGATAGTAACTGAATGAAGTATGTTTTATATGAGTCAAGGTGTGTAGAGTTTTCGATTATACTTTATATAGATATTTCGCTCATCTTACAACGCATATGCTGCGTTTGCTTTGTCATAATATATAGAAGGTGTACCGACTCACGTCTTCAAAGTGAAATATTTCTGGGGTCAGAATCTGAGTTCAGGGTCCCTATACTGCCTGTAGAGCAACTACTGCTTTTATATCGAACTATATAAAACAGCAATGCTCAACAATGATATACACGGCTCAGTTGCATTTGTTTGCTCGGAAATGATGGATTTCGTATGTTCAACCTATGACTATCGATAACGTAACGGGATAAGCAACATAGCGTAAGTCCTATCCTTTTAACATTAGGCCGTTTTCACCATGATGGAATCAGCGCGCTTTCGTGTACATTTGTGAGATTCGCAATTTCAAATCAAATCGTACGTATTAGACTCGTATTTCAGTGTATAGTACATAGTTGTACAATTGCATTGATTTCAATCTTTCTCGTAGATGATGAGTAATTATCCAGTTATCAAATGGTAAATATAGCAGTAGGGCTCTTGACTAGGGGACTGAATGCTTTTACAGACGTATTTTAAATTTAGATTGGCTAATTCAAATGAAATTTATACCAATATTGTTTAATGCAGTTGGAAAGAGCTGGATTCACAGATTGCATTACATCTATTACTTGTATAGATCAACACACAATAATACCAGCAAATCATCATAACATTTGTGAGGCGGCATCCCTTTGATGTACGCATGGTGCGAAAGGAAACCGCCATGTTGCTTATCCCGTTACGTTATTGATAGTCATAGGTTCAACAATATCACCGGTACCATAGCCACTCTTATCTACATCTAATTCACAAGCAAGATGCACTGAGGGTTGCATGGTTTGCCGGTTGGAGATGTATAAATATATATATATATATATATATATATATATATATATATATATATATATATATATATATATATATATACATATATATATATATATATATATATATATATATATATATATATATATATATATATATTTATATATATATATATATATATATATATATATATATATACATATACATATATATATATATATATATATATATATATATATATATATATATATATATATATATATATATATATATACCGTATATATGTATATATATATATATATATATATATATATATATATATATATATATATATATATATATATATATATATATATATACGAATTGATATATAGATACAAGTGGAGATACAGATATGGATACATACATATCTGTATATCACTTCCCATCTCTCTCATGTTTGAAAATGTGTTCCAATTTACGGGCCATATCTTGAGAACTATCGATCGTGCATAGATAAGTAGTGATAAAAGGAACTAACTTTACGTTCACGTCGGCTAACCCAATAACAATGACAGCTGTCATCAAGTTTGTCAGCCTGTCAGCTCAGGAAAGTACTCAGGAAATGGAACGTGTTTTCGAATGAGTGTAGCCACCAACTGCAAACCAACGCAACCCTCAGTGCATCTTGTTCACTAGGGAATCAGCTAAATCGCGGCAGGCAATCGGGTCCTTTGGTTCTGAACTGATCGCAAGAAACCACAAATACCGTCCTTGTTATTAGTCTGGGAGTTGGGTCACCATAATTACATTATCAGATGAGCGTAAGCGAAGACTCCATCCCACTCTTATAGGGCTTTGTCTGTGTTTTTCTTTGTGGGCACTCCACAGGTCGCAGGGTTTGACTGATCGACATGAAACTTTTTTTGTACACGCAAACTCATTCAACTTAAAAATGTTGGAATGAATCGGTCGGACCGATTTTGATAAATATCATCTCAAAATTTCTAAAAAACCCCATAAGATTAGGCTGAGTAAGAAAATTTGAAAAATAAGATCTTTCCAAATGAGATAAAATATTCTGTGAATATGTACACATAAATCATACACATTATCACGATCTTGTATGCAATTCGAATCAGCCGTTTAGAAGAAAAAAAAAATCAACCATTTTTATTCATTAAATATTTTCATAGAAGTTGAAACAGATTTAGGTTGCCGAGATTCACTACTTTCTATCCGATATTTGCACAACAGTGAAGTCTTCTTTATATGCATGAAGGTATGTAGAATACCAGAGTCGATAAAGTAGCAAGTGTAGAACTACTTTAACGAGTATTATACCTTATTCAGATATCCAGCTCATCTTTACAACGTATATGTTGCGTTTGGCTAGTGCTAAAGTATGTTGGTATCACTAGATCGAGTACTGAGCAAGAATCGTGAGAGGTGGGCGCAATGGGTGAGAAACTGAATGGATCACAAGCATTATTTTCGTCCTGAATATGTCCATCGTAAGATCTAGCTGTAGATCGTCAATAGCTTTTTTGTTCTCATGAAATAATATTTTGATAACATTTTGATACATTTTATTTCTGTACCTATAGATACAAATATTAATAGAACTTGTACATAAGATTCCGAAAGGCATAGGTCTACGTTAGGTTGACCGACGTTTGGTATGTTGACTTGCGAAAGGTTTGATGATTATAATAATGATAATAATACCAATAAACATTATGTTCTGTGAAAAAAAAAAACAATTCGATGTTTTGTTGGCATATATTTCAAGTACATACACTCCTGCTGGCCGGGAATCACCCGTCACTTTTTGAGAATAAATACGTCTAAATAGCTCAATTGGTGAGAGCGATTCGGCAATGAGAGTGGGCGCTGATCAAATCCCAGCTGAAATCGACTGAGCTCTTATAATTTGACAATTCCATGCTAAATAAATATATATATATATATATATATATATATATATATATATATATATATATATATATATATATGTATATATATATATATATATATATATATATATATATATATATATATATATATATATATATATATAACTTTACTTAAACTTTCACGATTCATATTTATTTGAATTGACTGAAACTGGGCTGTTTTTTAATCGTGATATATTTATTTATTTATTTAATATATATTTATTTCATAAACAAATATATCACGATTAAAAAACAGCCCAGTTTCAGTCAATTTAAATATATATATATATATATATATATATATATAAATATATATATATATATATATATACATTTATCATATATATATATATATATATATATATATATATATATATATATATATATATATATATATATATATATATATATATATATATATATATATATATATATATATATATATGTATATATGAGAGCGAAATGTTGATTCGACGGTCATAATGTATGAAAATAATAAATATTTCAGGGTGAAACCGTATATATTTTAAATAAATTTATTTGTTCAAGGAAACCTGACGTTTCAACTGGATTTCACCAGTCTTTAATTGTTTGTGTTGTTTTTTGAGAGCTTATCAATCCTTTCATAAGTTGTGACTGTGTCTGTCCTTTGATAAAGACTGGTGCAATCCAGTTGAAACGTCAGGTTTCCTTAAATAAATAAATTCATTCAAAATATATACGGTTTCACCCTGAAATATTTATTATTTTCATATATATATATATATATATATATATATATATATATATATATATATATATATATATATATATATATATATATATATATATATATATATATATACATGCATATATAAATATATATATAGGCTCAAGAGTCAGATTGCGCCGAGCAAATAACCCTCCCCCTTCCCCCTCCAACCCTCGGGAACCAACATCCATCCCTCGGTTTACCCGATACTAATATTGACACAGGGTAACGAGACATGTTTCATGTATGTTTCAATTAGGAAGACAGTTGAAATATAAGCTAGGTATTCACTGTGAGTCGATGAGAGCCTCCGCTTCACACATATTCCAATCAATTACCTTCTTTCCACAATTATCAATCTGCATGCTCGCCTACTGTTACTGAAATATACTTTGAACCTTTAATTTGGTTATCTGGTTGCACCGGATGAAGAGATCATATGGAAAATTAAAAAAATATTCCGTGAAATAATACCTCAGGATAAACACCCCTTTTGGATTTCACCCCTGAAAAGTTTTCCATGAGCAATGTAACAAAACTACGGATTAAAAATACCCCTGGAAAAGGTTAGGTTAGGTTTTCTTTCTCGCTTAGGGGCATCTAAAATGGGGTATTTCGCTGAGAATGTGTTTTCATCAGGTGTATTTCACCGTGGGTACTTTTAAGGTCTCATTTTTCCAGGGATATGTTTTCGACATTCCAGGTTGCGAAATCTCTGGATTCTGCCTGTGGATGGTTTGATATAATTATGAGACAGTGGCTTTAGTATTGACAACCTATAGGAATAAAATAGACATATAACATCATTTGGGTAAACCTGCTCCAAACGACAGACTTTTTCTATAGAGACCACTGATGACACTTTCATAATCGCAATTATTTTTGTTCATGGTGACAATGAAATTTTCACAACTGTCATGTAGGCCCTAGGGAGCGGCAAGGTTGACCTTGGAACGGATATACTATATTCAAATGTTATCAACTATAGTTTTGTCCACCTTTGAAAAAGGTCCCAAATTCACAAACACAAATATCACAGTTAAATTGATTCAACTTTGCTATTTCCAGGGTATTTTAAATTGGCAGGACGAGTTTTACGATGAGAAATATGCGTATATGCGTTGTAAGATGAGCAAGATATTTATAGAGAATATACTCGGAACTTAAGTACACACCTTGTTTTAAAATTATTATAAGCCTTGCTTATTAATTCATCCATTCATTCACTCACGTTTTAACGTGCACCCTATGGCTTGCAACGTGTATAGATTTTCCGTGACAAACTTTAATTCCAATATTATAATCATTTTTCCTATTTAATAATTTATTTCTTGAAAATAACTGACCATATTGCAACAAACTGTAAGAAGAAATACGTATCAAAACAATACACAATATTACAACAAATATAGCAAAACAATTAATATTAACATTCTGTGAAAATTTCTTGTCAAACCAATAAAATGAAAAATTTGAAAATTCCACCTATTGCTATTTTCTTATGGGGATTTTTAGAAGTTTCCGAGTTTTTCCGAGGGCCAGTGGACGAGTGGAGTGCTACTATAGTGCAACCCAAATCCAACGTAATTTGTCTTTTATTTTTATTAAACACCCGATTTATAATAGAATCTTTTTCATACAAGGTTACTAACAAGTGTTCAAGAACATGAACGTATAAAGAATTGGACGTTATTACACTAGCCAAACGCAACATATGCGTTGTAAGATGAGCGAGATATCCGAATAAGGTATAAAAGTCCTTGAAGTGGTTCTACCCTTGCTACTTTATCGACTCTGGTATTCTACACACCTTGACGCAAATACAAATACTTCATTCTTGGGCAAATATTGAATCTAGAAAGTAGTGAATCTCGGTAACCCAATTCTGTCACATTTTTATTAGATGAGCGTAAGCGAAGATTTCATCCCACTCTTATAGGGCTTTGTCTGTGTTTTTTTGTTGTTTGTTTGTGGGCACTGCACAGGTGTCAGGGGTTGACTGATCAACATGAAACTTTTTTTTGTACTCGCAAAATTATCCAACTTAGAACTGTATAGTTTTTGGGATGAATCGATGGAATCGATTTTGAGAAATATCATCTCAAAGCTTCTAAAAACCCCATAAGATTGCCGAGCACGAAAAATTGAAAAATAAAATCTCTCCAAATGGAATGAAATTTTCCGTGAATGTGTATACATGAATGATACACATTGTCACGATTCTGTATCCAATTCAAACCAGCCGTTTTGAAGAAAATAATTAAATTATCTGTTTTTATTCATCAAATATTATTGTAGAAATGAAAGCAGATTCAGGTTACCGAGATTCACTAATTTCTAGATTCGATATTTGCCCAACAATGAAGTCTTCTTTATATACATCAAGGTGTGTAGAATACCAGAGTCGATAAAGTAGCAAGGGTAAAACTACTTTAATAACTATTTTACCTGATCAGATATCTCGCTCATCTTATAACGTTTATGTTGCATTTGGCAAGTGATATGTTTGATGAATAATACCATTTAATTTAATTTTTTTCTTCAAAACAGCTGTTTAGAATTGCATAAAAAATCGTGATAATGTGTGAAATCTATGTATACACATTCAGAGAAAATTTCATCACATTTGGAGAGATTTTATTTTTCAACATTTTCCGCCCAGCCAAATCTTATGGGGTTTTTAGAAACTTTGAGATGATATTTCTCAAAATCGGTCCAACCGATTCATTCCAAAAACTATACAGTTCCAAGTTGGATGAGTTTACGTGTAAAAAAAGTTTCATGTCGATCAATCAACCCCTGCGACCTGTGCAGTGCCCACAAACAGAAAAAAACACATAGACAAAACCCTATAAGAATGGGATGGAGACTTCGCTACGCTCATCTAAAAATTCAGAGTATTTTTGAAACAAGGAAATTATAAAGAAAAGAAAAAAGAAAAATATCAATGCAAGAATGAGTGATTGTCAAGTCGAAAGTGGTATATTTGTAGACATCTGAACAGTTAGTTTGCTGAAATAACAACTGAGAGCAGCACAATTGCGCACACTAATAAGTGCTTGCTATCTGCGCTAGTATTAGTGAGTGACATCACTACAATTTGATGGGTAGAAGGGTGTGAAGGTAAAGAAGTGGGGGTAGAAGTAAAGCATCAGTTTTCATTTCAAATTTGCATGACATATCTTGAAGTATACCAATAGTTTTTGCTACTAACTTACATATTACAAAGAGTTGGCCTAATAAATTGTTACCATAGTTGAAAGATGAACTACTAAGACACTCTGTGTTTATGGTAAAACAAAACTGAAATCTCTTGCATACCTTCATTCCCCTTGCCTATGTCTGGAAGTAGGAAGTAGTGCATTTGCCAACCACTGCAGTCGCGTTCTACTAGCTGGCCGATAGCCAATCACAATCTACAATCCCACATGCTTGTTGTGTTTTCTAGCGGTCGGCATGTGCAATCACAGGGTGAGAGCATAGAAGACAGTGGATTTGAAACAGAAAGAAATAACTTTTATCCACACATAGCGTGACGTCTTGAATTATATCTATCCCCCACGCTACAATCGCAGTCTGTTCGCTAATGTAACGAGTCTCGGTTCCGTTTCTTACAGAGTGTGACCGCACGTTTATAAGCCGTCCCGGCGGCCCCCAGAACGGTACGTTCGCAGCGCCGTCCTTCATCAACCCGGCTGGCCATTCCCGCCAGTGCATCTACACGTTTGTCGCCGGACCTCGGCAACGAGTCGAACTCCTTTTCACAGAGTTCAGCCTCCGCGGCACGCCACCCGAGTGAGTACCGCGCGGCCATCTTGTCACGTGAACACACAGACACTCGTGATCGTGATGACGTAACAAATGATACAGCATTTCATATATTGTATATTTCTTGTATTCTGTCGTATTCATTCTGATTGGTTGAGTAATTATTGAACTTCTTATAACAGTTAATTAACTTTCATTATGAAATTGCACAGTTAGGATTATGATTTTGTTTTGATGTTTACCTTCAATATCCCTTTGTTTGGTGGTAATTTGTTCCCTACGTTAAATGTAAATTACCGTAATTGTTGTCTAAATGTTGGATGTGGCGATACCTGATCAACCCGCAAGAAAACGTAATCATAAATGTTCAAAATTGTGACACTTAAACCTTCACAATAATTATGATTTTTCATAAATAGATACTCATACAACATGGACGGAACTCAGAATCTAAATGTATTATAATTGTAATAATTATACCGTACATATAAGCCCCCCTACATCACATATTTACTATAAAATAATAGAGTCATACATAATGATTAATGATGAGTTTTCCTTCAGCTGATAATATTATTTTATGCACAGTACAACTAATCATGAAACACACTTCAATTGTTAATCATATTATCTTCGCAATTTAATATTATTATGTTGATCATCGTACAAAAATAATATAATATGTTACACTAGTTACAACTTATTACTAATAATATTACGCTCATCATCACTTCATAATACTTTCATACTGTGTCATAACTGTTCCACAATACTATACATGAATACATATAAAATAATAATTCCATATTCATATTTATATATTGATAATAATAATCATCATCATTTTAGACTAATAAAGGGCCTAAAAATCATTCTACTTTCCAGTTTGCAGCGACTGTGGGAAACCTTGCTCCACCGGTATCGTCGCAAATGCATGTCTATATGTATATATAGTATGATCAAATTTAAAATATTCAATAATAATAATTACAATCACTAAAAATAATAAATGTTTTTTTTTTAATGAATGATCAAATTTAATATGTGTAAATGTATGTTAAACCTAAATATGCACGATCGGAATTAAATGTGGTATTAATAATATGTTATTCTTCATAAGCTTTGTATCATTTGTTGTGGAATTATTTGTTGTTTTTTTACTGCTTTCCATGGCAGTGGAACTGCCGCGGGAGTTTTGCCTGCGTGAGTACTACTATACACTGACAAACACAATTTTTACTTTGGTTTCCTCAATCTATAATTTCATACCTTAAATATATATATATATAATAATGAATCAATTGTTCACAATAATTTTTGCCATGTGAAAATAATTGCATTCACAACACTTAAATTTATTATATAAGTCATTTTGATTAATTTTTCTAGGACATTATTGCACATCTCTTCTATCTACTTTATCTTATTTCTTCTATCTACTACTACTATCTATTGCATGTAGCATCAATACCCACTTCTTTGATGTTGTGTAGTCTCTTCTGCTATACACTGTACGCAACGCACCTAGCTTTTGTTGTTAATAATCACAATTTTTTTGATGCTGCTTGTTATAAAAACAGCTTTTAAAACAATTACCAAGCTTTAATTGAAATATAAATTGCATGTTTGATGGCTGGCATTAATTCTAATTGCAAATTTACTGTGGATAAGAGAAAGAAAGCTAACACAACCTAAAAATTACAAAGAAAGCATTCACTAATTGGAGGTAATTTAAAAAGTAATTTAATTAAAATTATTATACAAATTTGTTCATCTAATATGAAAATACCTCGAAATTATCCATACAATTCATTGCCGCTCGCTTTCTTTGCCACAATTAGGAACGCAGTACAAAAACCTCACAATTTTATTTTGCCCGTATTATAGTCGCTTTTCTTGTACTGCCAATTCTCCTCGGTGCTGTATCGTTTGTTACATTTGTGACAATGTAAATGAATGACTTTGCTATTTGGCGCGTTGCATACGGTATGTCGGCCGTCGAATGCTTCTATTAAGAGTCCGATGCTGTGTATCTAGGTGTATACACGAGTACATGGACGTATACTCGGAAGTCCAAACACCAGACGCTGCTGAACTCATCAATTCTGCTTTCGGGGGACGTTACTGCGGGCCGATACCTCCGCGGAGACGTATCTCGCTCTATCGCGCGCTCGTTCTCAACTTCTACACTGACAAGAACGTCAGCTCGCCGGAACTGTTCAGCGGAAGATATCTCTTCATCAACGATTGTATGCATTCATTTTTTAAATTATGTGTTCGATGTCGTATTTCGGGAAATAACTATCGAAATAATAAATGTGACTAATTTGTAGGCTTCTTTCAAGTCACAACTTTTAAAATTACATTTGGTTGTTCTGCTGTTTGTACATTAATATACTAAAGCAAAGTCTGAGTTGGCCAACATTGGATTTAGGTCGAATACATATACGGTATAAAACATCAAAAAAGATGACAGGAATTATGTTTTAGAACAAGTGAAGTTATTTGGAAGAAACCTAGTACAATTATGACAATTTGTTTATTATAAATAAATTTGTTTATTGTTCTAAAAACCACACAGAATGTGACTTCTCAATAATTCATTCATTAAAACAATAATATTTTCAATTTTCTAAGCTCAATCTAATAATGAAAGTGAAATACATTTTCTTCCATACTATAGGCCTACATATATAATTTGAGATAACTCATCATTTCTATTGAGGAGTTCATTAACTAGAATATGAAAAAAATGTGAACTTGATCATACAAATAAAACACTTGTACTTTATATTTTCAAGACATACTGATGGTTAATTGTTTGCCATTTGCGTAGCGGAGTACGAGATTGGTACTCCAGCGCCGAACACTCCGTGCACGTTCACGGTCAACGCGGCTAATAAACGCCAGGGGCTGATTGTGTCTCCGACCTATCCCGGAGCGTACCCCAAAGACCTCACCTGCTCGTACAAGTTCGTCGGGCAGCCGGGGCAGAGGGTACGCCTAGAGTTCCGGGATTTCGACCTCTTCTTCGGAGGTCCACAGTAAGTACAACTTTCTTACAACTGAACAAACTCGGGTTGACAAACGTATATTGTGAAGGCATAAGAAGCATAGCAAATTATGATTGGTTTGGGTGGAAGACCACTTTCAATGGTGAACCCTGCCTACTGTGAACTATCATTGTATAGTATTATTATAAAATACTATTATATCATATTTTATATTAATCATGTAAATATTGAACAAATAAGGATTTTTTTTCCAATGTTGCTTAACAACCCCACCAACAGCAAGGTTATGCGGGGATACAAAAACCCATGCCTTATGCCGGACTCGAATCTATGTCCAATGTGGCTTCATTTCATAACGCAGTGCGCGTTAGCTGACTGAGCCACGAGGACGGCAAGACTTACTTACGTACAAACGTCAATATGATGAATAAATGAACAAATAATAAATAGAGAGATAAAAGAATGAATAGACTGTGACAACGATATTTCAGAGGTGATTGACATTTTCTGCCTTTAGGTTGTTAATCAAATTAGTTATCACACCGCCAAAATATCTTTTTTTCTTCATATTATGACATTCGTCAACTTAATTGTTCATGAAGCTTGTTTGATTGTATATATATTCTCTACATTCAATATTATTTCTGTATCAATACAACTCACCATTATCATACCATCACCATATATCAAATACCATTAGGGTAATGCTACCACATTGACAGAGTTGAAAATACATTCTCTAAAGAGATACAATATAAGGAAACAAATGATACCTTCCCATTCTGTTTTGCAGTCTATTCAAACACTATTTATTAAACTGTGGAACATAAAATTATATTTATCAGTTCAGATCTTGTTCAGATTGTGAATTTCAAATCCACCAGCTTCTACCACCAGCTTACCTCAAAAGCCAGCCAGCAATGTGTTGATTAATTATTATATATATACTAGTGCTATCTACTCCTGGATATTTATATATAACATATAGTTCAGAAATATTATATTTTTCAAACATTTTTATAAATAAAATTGCTTTCTTTTTGTATTACTATTTTCATCATTTTGATATATTCAATCATTGACAAATCACCAAAATACTGACATTTTTCACTGAATCCATTCTTTGGTGTTCTTAACCCATTGAATATTCTGACAAGTGTCACCTGCACTTGTGAACTTTTCAATGAATTCTACGAAGTGTTGCACCATATCCTATTGATCGTTCAAGTGGACGGTGCTCAACCATTTTCACGCAGAATGTGCCATTTCTGTATATGAAAAAGAAACAAACTAGATTATTATGAAACTCTACATTTCTAGAAATTGTATTTGGTCGAGAGTGGTACAATGGAACTGGAATAATTTGTATGCCCAAGGGTTAACCGTTAACATGATAGTGAACATAATACCAGTGGAACCTTTCTAGTACGTTTTTCAGGGAACCAGATTCAAAAAACTTACGAAAGAAACTATACATGTATAAGCATATGGATGAGATCAAAAAATGAAACTCACCAAGCTTAAAAATATTCCGAAGAGAAACTTACTGAAGAGGTTCTACTGTATCAGTATCATAATTTTTTTACTCACGTTTGTGTTGTTCAGTATTCCTAAAATTATTATTGTTCATTAAATCAGTTATATTGTTGTTAATTATTCTTCAGGCAGGTCAAGTCAGCCTAGTGCTGGCCCATCTGATTGTTCCCACCTTCCATCCTCAGCATCAATTGGGAAACAACAATTTTGTATCAAGTTTTGATGTTGATGAAAAAAATAATTCTCACTAAAATTTTCTATTCCAGTTGTCCTTTTGACTTTGTGAAAGTGTACGACGGTATCGACAACACATCAGCGGTGGTGGGAACATATTGCGGCCAGCAGCGTAACCTCGTGTTGTACTCTTCCGAGTCCTCGCTACTCGTTTCGTTCGTCACGCTCGATCGGACGGCAAACACACAGAACCGAGGCTTCAAAGGGATATTCGAGTTCAGCGAGAGCTTTGTTAAACTAGGTACGAGTGAGAGTAGTAACGGTATTAGTTTTAACACTGAAATGCTTTGTACGTTCAGTAGAAAGTAGTAATGTTGTGAAACGTGGTAGTGGACACAACATATCCTATTTATGTTTTAAATGTTTTTTTTTTTCAATTGTGCACAATAAAACCCCATCAACAGCTACATACATTTGGGTACAAAATAGAAATAATTTAAATTCATGAAATTCTTATTTGAAATAATAATTAGGGCTGTGCGAGCAGAGCTTTTTGAGTTCAAGCGTGTTTCGAGGCGAGCGAGATTGCCTTTTTTCGAGCGAGTTCCGAGCGAGTTTCGAGCACTATTTTAGTTTGAGCGACTTTGGGCACAAATTTTAGTTCGAGCGAGTTCGAGCACAAATTTTATAGAAAATTTAATTTAAAAAAAAAACATTGTGCATGAAGTCATACCTTGAAATATAGCTGGAATATCAATAAAACAATATGACCAACCCTTGAGCAATACTTTAGCAACATTTTCGTGAAAAAATTGAATTGAAAAAAATTATTGTTTGAGAAAAACGAAAAATAAATTGCATTGTTGAAAATTTCGTAAAAACCAAATAATCATGTACATTGTTGGTTTTTATTTTATTTTCATTTTTTTTTGCAGCTTTAGCATGATAGTTATATAAGTGCAAAATTTGAAGTGGATACAATCAATACTAAAAAAGATAGCCACGAAAATCATCACTTCCCGGTTAGAATTACGACAATTTTGTATTGCGTACGAGAGAAACCGGGCGAAACTACTTGATATGTTTGCTACTGATGAGCTACTTCATCGGCTAACTTCGCCGATGACGACGCGCAAACTTTTTGCCATTGGTGCTCGGCCGTCTCGAGTGTCTTGGCAACACGCGTGATGACGTTTTAATCTGTCCTTGAAGAGTTTGTGGAGGGGGAGGAACTGAGGAAGGGAGAAAGACTCACGTGTGTGTCTGGTGATTACTACGCCTCAACAGAACACTCAGTCACTCGGAGTCATTAAGTCCGGTGCAACTGACATTGTGAAAGGATGCGCGTTGTAATCATTCAGCAAGTTCTATATGCAAAATCGAAGGGAGAAATGCAGAAACAAAACTTTTTCATCAGTCTCAGACACTATATATTTATTAATTAATACCAATATGTTGAATGATAAAAAGATGACAAATTTATCCTCGCTCGCTTGCTCGAAAACGTTTGAGACCCGAAAGTATTTCGAGACTTGAAATTTCGATCTGAGAAAAAATCTTTTCGAGCGAGTTCGAGACTCGATCTTGACTCGAACTCGCTCGAAAATTTCGAGTCTCGCACAGCCCTAATAATAATATTTAAATAATTAAAATCAGGTGGTAAGATTTCCCTTGTGATGCTCTGTCCAAACAATCTTACCTTTCATCCATAGCTATAATTAGGGAACAATGATTTTGTTTAAAGTTTCGATGTTATTAAAAAGATAAAAAATGAGAAGGTAACAGTAAAAGAAGGCCTACAGTGTAATAATTGAATGTCGTTTACAAATACCCATGCTTATGGCAAGACTTGAACCCATGCCTAACGTGACATCAGTTTCTAAAGCGGTACCTGAGCTTACTGAGCTGTGGAGGCCAGATACTGATTGTGATCTGATGAAACGAGACGTTTGCACATTTAATCACATTGAGAGGCTATCATATTATGTATTCATCATTTTAATATGCTATATGAAATTGATGAGTTATCTTCTAATCAATCCAAATTATCATTGACATGTATTTTCCTAATGTGTAATTGAGAAAATAATAATTCATACTCCATTTTCATTCATTTTTCATTTTCTTAAAACCCAAGTTCTTATTATTTTTAATATAATATTTGATCCTAATGTTTCTTTGTTTACAGATTTTATTGGTAAAAATGAAGGAGAGCACATCCTAGGGTCCGAGTGCGATCAGAAGATCCTCAGTAAAAAAGAGTCGAGAGGATACGTGTACAGTCCGAACTATCCGTTTCCGTACATCCCAAAGATTGTCTGTCGATACTTTATCTATGGCATGCAAGACAATCAAAACCTAGAAAGAGTCAAATTAAACTTTACAAAATTCGAGATTCCCAAAGGAGACAAAGGAGAGTAAGTAATCCCAAATACTTCAGTTTGCTTGAACACTAATGAAATGTTTGACTGTTAAGGACCTGATGTTATTCTGACTTTTTTTTAATGTCTAAAAAATACATTGAATATAAATACTGGAACGTTTTGACAAAAAACTGTTGGTTTTTCAATCCAATCATAACTTAAATATCGGGCAACCCTGAAAATCCCCAGAAACAATAAAAAACAAAATGCTTAGATGGTGAAATATTTAGTATGTGAAATTTAACATTTGAACATATTTCTTCTAAACCAGTTTTTTTAAAATTCAGTGTATCATTCTGCATCCTTCAGTTGCCATGCTGGTAATCTTGTAATAATCACTACGGTTAAAGATAAAAGCCGAAAACCATTATGAATGTTGAGTCTGCTCTGAACATGAAAAACTTTCATAAGAAACAACAGAGCATCTGTAATGTTTTGAAACCCCGTAGTTCCATCTCGAACATAAAAATATTAACATTCTTCTGTCTTGGTTTCACCTGTAGCAGCTGTACGGACGGCTACTTGAAGATCTACCTCAAGGGTCAGGAGACGACAGAGTCGTACGATAAGTTTGATCATGAGTTGTGCGGAGAGGAGAGTCGACCTGAGGTGTTCATGTCCGACGGACCTCGGCTGGTCATGGTCTTCTCGAGCGGAGAACTCCAAGGACGAGGCTTTAAGGCCGAATATTCGTTTGAGACAGGTTTGTTGCTGTTTCTGTAATTTGGCTCAAAATATTCTAGAAAAGCAAACAATAGGAACACTAGTCCTTTGGGATTACGTAGTGTGCCTGAACGACAATTTAAGAAGATTGTGGCTGGTGGGGAATTTCACGCTATCGACTAAATGTTTGAGCGAAAAGAGCGCCCACGTTGTAAGTCGTAGATCAACGACTTAAATCTTATCACGGGGTATATTTTTTGGCAATTTAATTGAGTGTTTAAAAATGGTTTCCAGTCAATTAGTTCATTTAAATGGGTTTTTAATTTTTCCAAATGGTAAAATTCAACTTGTCCCAAACAGCTGATTGTACAATGTTACATCAGTAACCAAACTTCATCATGAAGCTAGCGGGGGCTGTGACTTTGTATTCGTAGGGACAATCATTGTCCTCCTATCGGTAATTTATTTTTCTAGTAGTACATTCAACATTGTCTACTTTCTACTCATAGACGACATTTGTATCGGTATCAGCAATTCTAAGCAATAAATTGCTGTCAACTTCAACATACAAATACCAGAATAGATGTGATTATCGTCCATATATAATTATCATTCATACTAACATCAAATTCTGAATATGAAATATTTTCTACCCAATCAAGAAGGCTGAATCGAAAGAAAAAGAATTAGTGACATTATCTTGAAAATATACATTTCCAAAATGGTTTATGTTCAAACTATTTTTTCAGAGTAGGCCCTACTATCTGACCTATTTTGTCACAAAGAAAGCAAGTAGGCCCTACAGTATATATTTTATATATAGGCCTACATGAAATTCAACTACCAATGAATAAACCATTGCTAATTTCAGTAATTTGAGTAACTTTTTTTATTAAAATCGAGTAAAAAGTGACTCTTTTGATCATTTTTAAGTTGAAAACTTTCAAACGGATTCAGGAACTATGCATTTTTACAGAGATAAGATAATCAGTATTTGGGATCGAATTTAATAAACAGAAAAATTAAAAAGTTGTGTCTTGTAAATGGTTTTTCAATCCTGATTCAAATGATAAAAGAGGGAGTTTTACAATAGCAGTAGCAACCAAGCTTTAAATAGAACATATTTTTAATTTTACTACTGTATTCATATTTCAGAAAGAAAGGCAGGAGGATTGTATTTTCTTTCAATATTATTGGGTAAAAACTAAAAAGTAGTTATTTATCATGTTTTTAAAAAAGATACATTCTCTATCATGATGTTTCACATCGATTGAGCCTACTTGAGTCCAAGGATAAATTAATAATACCGTTATGAAGCTACACCTCTTGATTGTTTCAAGACTCGACATTACGATAACAATTTTGTACTTACTTCTTCCAGAATATCAAATACCGGGAACGGCAGCACCGGACGGAACGTGTAGCTTCTATTACCGCAGCGAGAGCCGTAAAAAGGGTGAATTCAACTCGCCGCGCTATCCTTCTAATTACCCTAGCGAGACTAATTGCTCATACCAGTTCCTTGCTACGCCCAACGAGCAGGTTACACTCATCTTCGACCACTTCAAGGTACGCAATGCAGATCAACACAAATAAGGTCCAGTTCTACAAATAAACTTACAAATGAACTTGCTAAACTTTTAGAAATATGATGACGAGAGAAAAATCGAAAAAAGAGAAGATATATTCAGAAAGAAGATTAAAAACATTTTTCTCAACACGGGTTTTGAATTCTTCTTTATCTCTTGACTTATCACAATAATTTGTACAATCTGTTGAATGAGCTAAATTATATCTAACTATTTCTTTGAGGTAGTAAGATTGCCCTTGTGGTGCCCCGTTCAAACGATCCTGAACTTTCATCCTTTACTTTTATTGGGAAACAATTGCTTTGTGTCAGTTCTTGATGTTATTTGAAAAAAAAATACGAATAGCTAATTTATTTTGTTACTGAAGTGATAGTCACATTAAATTGTTACGCTGTACATTACCCTTGGTTATAAATGATTTAAATGTAACTAAATTAATAATTAGCTCAATTGAAATATTTTCATTTTTTTGGAAAGCGGTCTACGTAGAAGACATTTTTGTGTTATATAGGCCTACAGTGAAACCTCGATGTATTATTTCTGGATCCATCGTTTTCCTGCCTTTATCTTATAATCTGTCCCACCCTACTCCCACATAGCCAATGTTAAATTTCCCTGCATGGATCATTTTCCTGCGTAAATGATGTTTCCCGGTCCTTTTAAAAACGATAAGTAGTGGTTTCACTGTATTTAACAAGCTGAAAGTGTTTTAATTGTACCGTTATATCCAAGTTTTATTGTGTTTTGATGAAATAATCGTCAATATCACCAGTTAAAAGGCACAGTCGAGTTTTGCATTTTTTTTCACTTTGTTTTGTTTTGTGTCCAGGTCCGAGCGGATGGTGCTAACGCAACGTTGGGTTCGTACGGCATTGTTAGCTGCCAGGAAGACTGGCTCGAGATGTATAACATGTACCGCGACGGTACGGAGCAGATGATTGGAAGATATTGCGGCATGACGGCGCCGGGACCTATCGAGTCGAATCGAGGCGCCGTCGGCGTTAAAATACTACTACATTCGGATTCGGAGGGAGTTTACAGTGGGTTTAAGGCACACTACGCTTTCGAGGAGGCAAAATCTATATTTGGAGGTTTGTGAATAACTTCAATATTTTTCTTCAACCTCAAGGATTAGGCTTCAAGCCTGTTTTAGCATCTAATTAGGTATCAGATCACCGTTTCCGTGGTTAGCCAAGGTCTCTTCGTCCCTTCGCCTGGTAAAGGAGTGCTTGCTGCGGAATTGTTTCAGGAGACCTACGGCCTAGTTGTTCTATCCATTTTTTCTATTTCTTTATAATAGTGTCACTGACACTCTCAACTTGATGCTCCTGCTGTATATCCTTACTCCCAACGCAATTAAATCTTGTACATCCTTTTTATTATTATTTAAACTGTTACAATTGCACATAAATGTGCGATGGCAAGTTCCCTAACTACCCATATCCCACCACCTCCCTAACCCTCTGACAGAATAACCTTGACCTCATTTCATCCCCTTCAAAAACACTTCTACTAAGCCTATTCCAGCCCCTACCTGTCCTATTCAAGAAAGAGAATTTACCGAGATCTAATCTAGCCCCCTTTATGAATACCGCTGTATCATGACCCCGCCTACCTCCATACCCTGACTCATTCCTTTCAATCAACTTATGCAGCTTATCATGCTTTATGCTTATTTTTCCCCTCTCCCTCCATCACCCTGAAGACATTACATAAATAATCCTCCTTCCTCCGTATTTCCAATTTCTGCCATCCCAGGTCTCGCGTCATCTCAGTTGGACTCTCCAACATTCTCTGGTCAAAGCACAACTTCAATCAATAAACCAAATGAAATTTTCCCTCTATTGGCCTTGATTTGATTTTTAGCTGTTCAGTTAATTGTGTTTCTGAATATGTTGATTTTTTTGCTTTTGAATATAAATACATGGTAGCGTTTAACAATAATATAAGTAATTCAAACGTGTGTGGTTCATAGTAGTAGTAGTAGTAGTAGTAAACTTTATTAGCATGTTGCTATTTACATATTCAATTTCACTTTACATTCAATAAAACACTAAACTTAACATATTTCTAAATTCTAGAAAATCTAGGCCCATGCCTTTATATCTATAATTATTATTAACTCTTGCAGTTGCACATAAATGCGCGGTGGCAAGTTCCCTATTGATCCTATCCTATCGCCTCCCTAACCTTCTGATGGAATAGCTTCAACCCTATTTCATCCTCCTCAAGTATACTTCTACTAAGCCCATTCCAATCCCTCCGTACAGTTGTTTCTTTCCCCTTTACCCAATTCATCTATCAAGCCTCAGGCTATTTTCATATACATGCCAAGTCTTAGATTAGATAAAAATGTTCATGGAACTGAAGCTATTGAATCTGTTCACCGTAAGGGTGGCATGCTGGGATGCTGCGATTAAGACAGGACCCGTGATCGCGAACTAAAAAATTAGCAACTTACGATGAACTACTTACTGCTAATACATGTATGTTTAATATAACTAATGATGCTATTTTAAGAAGATTAGAGCAGCAACGTTTCACAGAGATTCCAACTACGGGTTGACATTGAAAGTTTCATTCAAAATATTCGTTATGAATCTTTGAAAACAATTTTCCAAGTTATTTCCAGAAGGTCAAAATGTACTAAATTCTCAATTGTCGCTTACACAAAAGTACAAGAAAAATATCTGCTTTCAACTCGACTAATCCCCTTCCCTCCCCTCTCCACCCAAAATGTAACCAACCTTAACTAGCACATACCCTAACGTCCACCCTCACCCAAACCTTATACCCAAAGCCAACCCAGCCCAACAAGCCCAGCCCTGACTTGACAGGAAGAGTTGAACACATGATTCAGAAAATTAGAAAAAATTTTGAAATTTTGAAAATTAGAATGTACATATTTGAATGAAATAGATATAACATGATTTATAGACTTGAAACTTTGCAGATTTGATAAACATATTACTGTGACCAATAATTATTAAAAACTGGAGAGTCTGATCAATGGAAATTTTAATGCAGGAGAGTGGTATTTTACCTTTGGGTAAGACTTACCCAAGCTGACGAGGATTTCTTATATTTTACTGGAGCTGCGATAAGAGTCTGATCTTTTTAAATATTTCAAGTTTTCAAACTGTATTTGAAGTATGCATTGAAGTTTATTTAGTCTAAATTTTTTGTCAAGATTGTACCAACTCTTCTTTAAATTTATAATTTGGATTCAATTTTCAAATTTCAGTGACTTAGGCCTGAATATAGAATTGAAAAAAATGTCAAACATTACTAAAAAGTATGAGAATATTACAGAAATATCATTATATATTAATAAATCAATATCATCATATACACTAGCTATTCAACTTCAAACATTCAATTAATTGCTTTGGCTTCTGTCATGTGAACGAGCTGCCCTTGCCTTAATGGGCTGCCTGGTAGAAGCTGCCTGACAAAAAACAAGTTGAGTGCTATGAGCAAAAAGTACAAAGTATTCCATCTTATTTGACTGTGAAAGCTTCTATTGGCTTGACCAAGATGAGAAACTGAAGGAGTTGATTGGTGGACATTAATAGTCAAACTGCTCCTGTCTGCTTGGTGGGCAACTGTTTCTTACCACCTCGATGACCCAGCCGATGCAGCACACATAAGTAATGATCCCATTCTCAGCTTCTCTGCCAGATTGATGGGATGAAGCTACTTGACGCTTGCAGATCTTTCCCGTTCATATTATCATGTTCTCTCTCTTTCCCCTCTTATGATGCAACCAGATAGACTTGGTTGAAATTAGGATAGCTGATGAAATTTCTGCAATATGCCTAATATTTTTAATTGCTGGTTATTTATTCATTTATTATTTAACTCTTGCAATTGCACATAAATACGTGGTGGTAAGTTCCCTAACTACCCCTATCCCACCATCTCCCTAACCCTCTGAAGGAATAACTTTAACCTAATTTCATCCCCTTCAAAAACACTTCTACTAAGCCCATTCCAGTCCCTACTGTCCTATTCAAGAAAGACAGGTAGGTAGGGAGGTTTCAGTAATGAAACTAGTGGAACATCTTTTTCGATTTGCTCATCATGCTCTGTATGTACCACAGTTCCATATACATATTTGGATTTTAAACTGTACACAGTAATTGACCTCTTGAATATTTTAAAGTTGTAACCTGATCAATATTGGAATGTTTTAGCCAAGATTTTTATTTTTCTGTGATTTTGTTTCTGAAAAATACAAGAAAATATATATCCATAATTATAATCACTTTCTGACAGATAACACTCTCTTTGTTTATCTCTACTGCAGATTGTGGAGGAAACCTAAGTAGCATAGAATCGGGTGTGATCCAGAGTCCGAACTTCGAGGCAAACTACGACGGGCCATCAAGAGGGTTGTCAAGTAAAACATGCAATTGGTACATTAGTGTACGTCCAAAACATAAAATTCTGCTCAATTTCAAAACGTTCGCTGTTGAAGGTGAACCTTCGGGTAAGTTGAAACGTTGAGATTTCAAATATTTTATTAGACATCAAGAGTTGCAAGCATCTTCGTCCACGTTGAATTTTCACAACCGTATTTTTTAAGCTTCGTTTAGTAGTGGGAGAATTATGGTTTCTGGGACGATTTTTTGACGTTTCAATGCAATGAATTGAGCGTGTGACTGACGTGGTTTGAAAATTGAGCGCTTCTTGAACGTTTGCCTACTCTTAAGGAATAATGCACTGTTTGTAATAATAATAATACTATATGCATGTGCGGTAAGAATATTGTGTAGCGGAAAATTTGTTGGAAACACAACGGTATTCATTAACCCAACCACGGTTTGGTCTTCTTTCGTAGCATGAGTTGTTTTGAAATCCACATGAAACTTTGAATTCAAGTTGGGATTCTTGTTGTGGAAAGTATGTGACTTCATACCCATGATAAGGCATCCATTAGAAAAAGAAATCAATATGTATTATTTATCAATAAAGATCATACTGTATCATATATTATGAATTTATGATCTTTAGGTTCATACATATTTATCATCATTTCAAACTTCATCATCAATTTGATAACTTTTGCTGCAATACTCTCAAATTTATTAGATAAGTACAGTACATAGTGCATTAACATAATTTCCATAATTGATCTGATTCAGGTGAAAGATTTAAGATTTTTAAGATTTTGATTAAGATTTTTATCTAGATAAAATGTTATTTTACTTGTATAACCCAGATCTGTGCATGTGTCCGGAAGGCCAGTGCGGGCACTCAGACTAGCTCGGGCGGCTGACCTTATTCTAACCCTAAGGTGACCTTGATCTTAATGACGCACACTCTGCCACGATAACTTGCATTCCCTTCTTATTCATGCATTCGGTCATGTTTTACATGATGGGTCCCACTAGCTAGTCAGTGATGGATAATGAACTTTCAAAATGAACGCCTTACATATAGTCGACGATCTTGAACTTTCTTCACATTCGATTTTTCGGTGATCTTTAACGGAATAAAACGTTTATTTGATAGTTCATAATTTTGGATCACTCATAATCCTATTCGACACGGTCGCTCAAACCGTACTTCCCCATCCAAATTCCGAATGGGATGGACTATTTTACGGTCTATCCGGAATGTATAATATTCCCTTTTCGGGATTTTATCATGAGATCACTTGACACCAGGCGAGCTGGTAGCCACGTGCGGTCAAGGTTGACGTGTTGTGACTTGTAGTTGTTTTCACCATTCAACTTGAGACGACATTCATTGTAGAAAATGTGTGTGTACAAACATTATTTTTAACCCCTTTTTCCATGTAATTTTAAAGGTGAATTTTTGTTTTGAATTTGAACTCAAGTTTTCAAAACAAAGCCACGTAAACGAACTTTGAACTTTCCAAAAGATCGATTTATTTGACATGAATTGAACTTTTTAAAAGTTTCTTCTATAAGTCAACTTCCACTGCCACTAGTATTCATTATAGTTGAATAGTTTACTATTGTACATTATCTATTGCATGTACTATGCGGTAACATTTCTGTGTCTGGTCTTGCGTATAGCCTTCAATAAATACTTTCTCTGTCTTCATCTATTTTACAAATGCTTTGGTTTGAAGTACTTTGTGATGTTTTCAGCGCGCGGCTGCCCAGCGGCTGTATTTCGACTGTGGCACACAATCTCCGGGCCGCCTATAGAACTGTGTGGCGAGAAACCGAAGGACGACAAGTGGCAATATATTTCCGAAGGGAACACGATGCGAGTATCGTTCATAGCAGCCGACAAATCAGTAGGAGCTCAAGGTTTCAGCGCGATACTTACCGAAATATCTGACGGACCCACTTGCGATCAGTTCTTGTGTTCCAAAAGTAATTTCTGTATAGCCGATAAATTGAGATGCAATCGCGTCGAAAACTGCGGAGCCGAAGACAGATCAGACGAGACCAATTGTAAGTTAAGACATTGAGTTAAATTTGAAAAATTAAATCAAATCATTTGATTAATTCTATTAAATAATAACAATCATAATGGAACTTGTTCCTTTTAAAAGCTACTTAAAATATTACTGCACATTTCTCTCTAGTTACGACTACTAATACTATTTTCTTTTCTTTAACACCACCCTTGAGCCTTTTATCTCTTCTATTATGCCTGCCTCTTGTCTGTAGCTTGTTTTATTTTCGTCTCTTCTACGCCACAATTTAAGAGATGAATAGAATCAGTAATATAATAATAATATAACAAAATAAGTTTCTTGGATAATAATAATAATTTATATTCTGAATCAGTTGCAATAAAATGATCCAATGAAAAATTATTAAATTACAGTAACCATAGTGAAAACAAACTAAAATACATACTTGACAATGTTGTGCGTTGATGTTTGTTTGTTTTTGTGTAAAATGTTATCATAAGTTATAAATCTATTTCGTTGATTAATTTGTAAAATTTCGATTGAATGTTGTGCAAATCTAGGTATAGAAGCATGATTTGTTGTTTGTTAAAAGAAACCAAGTCACAAGTGTTGGAATAGTTTAAATAATGTCAGGTGTAAATATTTCTATCATCTTCTGCCATTTGCATAATGAATATTATATCGACTGATTGCTTTCATCGAGGTAAGCATGTTATAGAATCGTGCCATCCTAACCTTCTTACCGCTACTGATGCATCTATAAAGGAGTCATTAGTTACAAAATTGATCGTGTAAATTCATCAGCGATTCTAATGGGACATATTCTCGAAACATTCTAATAATACAAATATTTACTCTATTAGCAGGGCAAATGATGACTTGAAGATATATTATTTGGTACATACTAATGTTTGTTCAATGTTTAAAATTGCACCCCAACAGTTTAAATTGGCAGAGATTCAATAGAAAAATAGGAACTTGAATTACGTAGTTGGAAATTGCAAGAAGAAATGTGAGAATTGGGTATATTCGTTTTTTACTACGGTTGGTAGGCCCTACATACAAATTATTTGAAAGAAGTATTTTTTTTGGAACCCGTTGTTTTTACAAGTTACTAAGTTGGCATCAGTTAGTTGCAGTTTTTCCAATGCATTACTGTTGCTCATTTTCTATTTTTGTAACTGTGTTTTTAATAAATAATGTTGACAGTTAATCGACGCAAGGTCATTTTGAACCTATTAATGTGTATCGCGGGAGGGGGGGGGGGGGGGGAATTACCTAATTTAATCACTGATTATTATATAAACTCTTCAGTAGAGTTATTTGATTCTTTTATTTGTTATCATATTTATCTCATTTTGGGTACATAATATTTTCTATCATTTGTGCCCATTGGATTCTCTTACCCTCTTGGCTTCTGTTCTGTCTGTTCCACTTAAAATTTAGTTTTATTTGAAAATAATGAAACACTAAGAATATGTTTTCAACAATTTGGACATCATTTTATAAAATTTCTCCAAAATTGAGTGGATCTCCTGAGAATCGTGTGAAATTTCAAATTTTCTTGAAGGGCTTCAAAAACATTAGTATTCCATGGTAGTCAACAGTACGAAGACATTTTTGATGATTTTACTAGCATCTATTGTTTAAAACCTCCAAAAATCTGATGCTGTTCCTGATTAATAATATTTGGGTGACACCTAAAGTACTGATCTAATCAATACCATTCCCCCTTTCTAAAAAAAAAAACGAATGTAAATACAACACATTTTTTTGCCAAGATCTGACCAATGTAGTAGTTAGCCGTAGTCAGTGCGTGTAATGTTTTTCGGGATATACAATACCGCCCACGTTAACCTTGATTATGCGCAGTGAGGCTGATTTTTTCAATTTAATTCTTCATGATTGGGACAGGCTAGGCTATGACAAGCTGTCCTTTCATGAATGCGAATGTTAGCGTTCCGCTTTGACTAGCGGAATCTCAAATGAACCTCGCCTAGCAAACTTTTAGTACTGTTATCTAGTGACAAGAGCTTGTAGTACCAATTAGTGACTTGACGCACTCTATCGGGATTTTTTCAGGCTCCATCTCTGCTGATGAAACAAGCATGAACAAACTTTTGAAACACGCGGTAGTACGGGAAATTAGATTCATACATCAGAAACACCGGCGGTTTCGCTTAGCAAAACGAGAAAAAGTTGGTTCGAGCTCATTATTCTGTCGCCACGCCACACTCGTCACTGATTGGTAATTTTTGAATATTTGCATCATGGCGTCTGAAATATTTTCTCGTATTTGGGTTGCGAATTCTTTCAGAAAATTACGCTTTCATAGAAGTCCAACTTTGGGTTACAGTTTGTCAAATAGTCATAAAGGAGGAAGCGTAAAAAAAAGCAATTTCATGCCATTTCATAATTAACTTTCTGCGCACAATCGGGACTATCGTGGACTGGATTGCGACACCCGGATGTTTGTACGGTGTGTGGTGTTTCTTGTGCTATTCAGGTGTGGCAGAGGCGCCTGAAATCACGGCGCCACTTCCCTTACTCTTCCTATCACTCTGCTTGTTGCGCCTCGTCTCGTCATGATGAGAGAGCATGTACTAGCACACACGTACGTGAGTCTCTCTCCCTCCTCTCTCTCTCTCTCTCTCTCTCACACACTCTCGTTCTCATTAGCTCTGCCAGGGAAACATACTAATTGATCGGAAAGAAATGTTTTGAACTTGAATATTTGGAGAATATATTATTCTCTAGAGGTGTGCTCCTTTTCAAATGCATTTTTATCTGAATTGCAAATAATTGTGTTGAGGTGCTAAACACAGTATGTACTGCAAAATTGACTGCAATTTTGACGGTATCACCCTAGACGATGGATATACTTAAAGACATGTCATGATATGTTGAAATAACAGTGATCCCCTTGCCCTCCCTTGCCTACACTACTTAACCTCCACCTCTGTTCACCCCCTTGCTCCGTAGTGATGACATCACTATTCACCTTCAATACGCATTCCAAGCAAGCAGGATTGTGCTGCTACCGTTCGTCTTTATGACCAACTACCGTATCTGTTTAGATAAGAATTCTGTAAAGTACATGGAATTATCGTCTGTATTTGCGTTAAGCAGCGTTATGAGCTGGTAGCGCAAAGCTCGCAGTGGTCGGGTGAAGTACTACTTGTAGTTATAGGCAAGGGGGCTGGAAGGGTGCAAGGGGATTTCATTTTGTTCTGCCATGGGAATGTACATCTTTGGAGTATATCTACCGTGTATGATATAACGAGGTATTCACCGAAAACCACGTTTATTGATTGAATCATATTACAGTAGTTTCTTTCGTCCTGTAATTTTATTAATGCAATGGCTCAACCTCTGGAGCATTTAAAAATTAATTGTCGACTTTGATGCGATATTATGTTACTTAGGTCGAAGTTCTTAAGCATACTGTTGTTAACGGTTGGAACATCAATCAAATTGTTGGTCAGACTTTCACAATGTACGTTTATGTAACGCATGATTTCGTTTAAAACAAACACGATTTTCTTTCTATTTCATCTATCGTGATGTAAGAATTTGTTTTGGTTGCTCAATGTTTAGAAATCTCGTGGAATTTTATTCCATATTCTGAATTGAATTGGATATCAATTCTTATTGGCACGTCAACGACCAAGTTCAAAACCTGTCAAAACTCTGTTGAAACTGTATTCTGTTTCAGCCAGAGCAACCCGAGTAATGTAATTGCATAATACTAATGATTATCAATTGAACGCCTCACTACATTTCCGATCAGTTAGTATTTTATCTCCATCTCATTCTTCATCTCGCTCTAATATTAGATATTTATTATCATTTTGTGTGTTTTCTATCCCTTTTTATAATAGCATGTTGGTGTATGGTGATTCTTCTCTCTCTGTATCTCTCTTTCTCTCTCTCTTCTTTCATTCCTCGACATTCTTGGCAAGTGCATCTTTCCAAACTCACAAACAAATAAATAAAAATCACCCACTCCATTAAAAAATGAAATAATTTCCTTTTTTTCAAATAAAAATACCTAATTTTTTAAATATATGCATAGTTACAAATCAGAAGTTGGATTTTTGTGGATCTATTTATAAAGGCCCAATTTACACAAATTAATTTCACTCCTTAGTTTGCTGAGCTATTAGTATTAATTGATGGAATGGATATATAAGCTTTTTAGCATTGTCTGAGGCATAATTTCATTTATGCAAAATTAAGATTTTGAAATCATAGTACGCTATATATCTGAGCTTGTAAGATTTGTTAGCCCTTACAAAAATGTATGTATTTTAAAAAATAGCACTGTCATAGCATATACTACATAATTATTTCTAGCTTGTTCCCTAGTTAAGATATGTTAGTATTATGAATATTTCAAAACAATGATTCCAAGACAATGACAACTGAAGAAGAGATCACTATTCATAAGGATTGGTTTTTAGGATTTTATGTGGATAGTAAACGTGAAACTAATGACCAATCTACAGACAAACGGGACACCAATACTGTATTAGTGTAACGGTATTATTTCCAAGAATATTCTCAAATTGTATAAACTGAAATTGAAATAAATTCATGAGAGTAGCAGAATAAATTAATATTATAGCACCACCACAGGACATGATATGAATGATTTCATTACAGCAATGATCATGGCCTTCTAGACTATTGATATTTCAAACATCAATACCAACTTGATCGGAAGTTGAAACTACGTTCTTGTCATTC
This sequence comes from Brachyptera risi, assembly GCA_964007535.1. Taxonomy (NCBI): domain Eukaryota; kingdom Metazoa; phylum Arthropoda; class Insecta; order Plecoptera; family Taeniopterygidae; genus Brachyptera; species Brachyptera risi. The sequence continues at coordinate 15,540,608 of OZ023328.1, read as the reverse complement.
TACATCGAGTGTACAGTTATAAAGGACATCCGCACAAATATCATACACCCAAGTGACAGAACTTTCTAACTTTGTATTTTCACCTGATCATAATTCTTCCATTGGCAGAACAACTTGTCAGAAAAGTGTTCTGGAGTTATTAGATACCAACACCTCTGTATAATATTTCAAGATCCTGTAATCAATTCTAAGATCATCAAGGTTGGTATTGGTAAATCCTTATGCTAATCAGCTGACTAAATGTGGATTTACAATTGAAATAGTAACAAGACGCAATGCCGAAAACTTGAGATCGAAGAAGAAACACTTATAAAAAATTAAAAGACCGAACGTCGCAAACAAATCAGAATGGAAGGTGAGTATCCCATCTTTCGTTTACGACAGTGCGAGTTATGACTACTACAATTGTACATCCACGTTGCAAGGAAAGCGTACGTCAATGACCATTGCTATATTTAATGTGAGCAATCATCCAGAAAGATAACTCCGTGTAAGGTAGTTCCGACACTGGTTCGCTAAAGGGTGTAGTCAGGAAAAGACCCAGTTATTCCGAATTGATCAAATAGACAAAAAATCTGACCAATAACAAACTTGAAAACAATTCTCCACCTGTGGCTAAAAAATAACTGTCTGATAGCCCGTGGCGAGATTCGCTATATATATTATTTTTGTGGAAACAATTAGTAGTGTGAGTAGTTTAGTTTAGAACACAAGTAACCTAGAACTGCAAGCACTAATGTGACCACTGTGCCGTGGGTTGCTTGTGAGAAAACAATCTCATAATAACATATGACAGATATTTGTCTAAAGTCGGAAATCATAAGATTGTATTATTAACTGTATATACACTTAGACATTGTTGTTAGAATAAGGACAAGTATTCATAACCAACTGCCACCAGACATGTAAAATGGTCCAAAGCTGTAATTTTTCATTAAAAAATAAATACACAAGTGCGGTTCAGGATCACTTGGGTTTTCTAGACCACGCCCACTTAGTGAGACATTATCGGAACTGCACCCGGAAACTCCTCGATCAAGATACGTTACATAGATCTGTGTGTGTCTAGGTGTCGTTGAGCCACCGGTTGGAACCGTAACGCTACTGGGCGTGACGCTTAGTTTGTCCGCCGCAACGGCGCTGGGTATGTGTTTATGGTGTAGCCGGATGCGCCGGCGCAGACGACGCCGCCTCCGGCGCAGCTCTGCACGCCACTCACAGCTGTCCGGATCGTCAAGAAGCCGACAGCACGTATGCGATGAACTCGGCACGCGTTTTGCGAGCGTCGACAGCGTCTGAAACAATGACGTCTCCCGCAAAGAGCTTGCAAAGAAATATAAATATATACAAAAAGAGTTTAAAATTAAACTAGAGAGAGTTGGAAGGGTTTTTTCACCCGCTCAACGTTATTAACTAATATGTTAAGTAAATAAGCTTTGTAATTTGTATGATTTTCTCGATTTGGGTGGGACCGTTAAATGGAGCCAACCCAATATTTATTATGATAATTGAATCGAACGATTTAGATCATAATAATGATTGCTTTAAAAGTTATGAAGCAAACACAATTTTAATACAAATAGAATTTTAATGTTTCTCTTCCGTTGATTTGAAAAAAAAATTCGATATCTAAAAGAACACGTTAGTCGTCTTGGTCACCAACCAAATACAGTATTAATTCTAGGATGCAATTTGAAGTTTTTCAACCGAAACAGCCTCTCTAGATATGAAAGACTCTTGTTTAAATAATCTTTGCCTTCCAAGTCAAATGAGCTCCTACAATCAGCGAGCAGAAAGCGTCGCTGAAGCGCATTTCGACGCGGTTCCAGTAAAAGTCGTGTGAACAGCGAACAAGCAAAGATGGATGTCGACTACGATTGCATATTGAATGGTAAATGAAGATGGACTCTAATTCGGAAATGCCCGCCCGATAATTTGTTACTATATTCTAGTGTGAATGAACAAAGGTATAATGATTCCTCGAATGTGAAATTGTGTGACGTATAAAGAAGGTATTAGAAACAATAATTAATTTCATATAAAATAATTTATAAAATACTCAAACTCCATTATGTGACGAGGTTGAACTCCAAGTTTATCTGAATTTTGTGTATGTGCCAGTGAACTTCAAGTTTTAAAAAGTAACCAAGGTAATTTATTCATTCGAATGCTGAATCTCTTTCACAATGTCACAGTTACAACGTGGCGTTTTGATTGTGGAGGAGGTTTGGTGGCAATGATTAGGTGTTAAAGAGTGTTTTGGGAATCAAGTCGTGCAATGACGAGCGTGTAAGATGGTGCTACCATGATAAGATGGACATCTGAAACTGACTGTGTTACACGGGGTTTGCACTGGATTGTGTTAGTCAGTCCTCGGTTCGGGCCCAGTCGAGGGCGGAGGACGAATGTGTCCAATCCTCCAAGCGGGCCCAAAACGAGGAGGGGAGTAATTAGCGACTTAACCTCATAAGAATTATCACTGTGCGATTGGAAAATCAAATTGTTAACTTTCAGTATATAGAATAATGTTTTCTAGTTGTTTAGTTACTATTTTCTTGATTAGAAAAGAAAAAAATAATCTTTTGTGAGGTTTTAACAAACAATCCATCGCAGTGAAGGCGCGATAATAATGTAAAAAACATAAAAAAGGTTGTGATTTTTCTTTGTGGAAGAAAATATTTGGGGAAGAATGTCAAAAGACCATGTTATCTGAATTGAATGAATATCTAAGTGAAATAAATGCATTTTGTTTAAATATTCATTTGCATTCGTTATGATGGGGTAAGCCGCAGATTTGACCACACCTGACGGCCCAATGTCGGCTACCAGGAATGTTAATTGTTATATTAATTGGGTTGAAGAAATTGCCAGTGGAAAGGTATTTTGAAGTATATTAAGGAAGAGTTGTTTTCTTGATGGCATCGGCCTGAAGGCTGTGTGTTAATTGTGTGTCACCCCATATTTATGAAAAAAAAGAGTAAACCAAAGAATATTAAATAAATTAACACCGTAGGTAGCATTACAACAATGTGTTATCTTGTATGTCTTGTAGAACAAAACAGCCAAAAACGCCTGTTGTTTGTTTTTGTTTGAATGTCGTATATTCATTACCAAAATGCCATAACTCAACTCTTAAATTGCTGTAAAGATCAACATCAAAAATGCATGCTCTTTACTATTCAAGAGATCAGTGATAGCATTGCGTAGTAATAGAGTCGCCCAGTGTCACCAAACTACTCACTACTTCACCAAAAAGAAAATGATAATTTCCAAAAAAGAGAAACTATATTGGCAACGAATTATTTTATTGGAAAATTTAGTCTTTTAATCTAATACTATTGAGTTGGTAGTATGTTCTGGTGACTTGGTGCGTGTAGCTAGATAACACTCACTCACTGTTACTGTTGTCAGTCGCACTTGACGTAATAATACCGTAGGTAACCGGGGGCAGGTAATTTCCTTTCCACCATAACGAGTTCTCCTCAGTTGTTAGGTAAAACAAATAAAGAAACCCGTTGTTCTTAGACACCAAAACATTCCCTCACGTTCATTGTTTGTTATATAAATAAAAATCTGTACTAATAAACTAAAAAAAAATAATTGTAATCTGGTAAAGACGGGTCGCGCAAAAACAAAACAATGTAATATAATAATATTATAATATTATATAATAATAATTATATCAAATGCTCACTGCGACTATAAACGACTAAACTGACTACAATTCATTTAATTCAACTGAAATGTGCCAAATCTTTCCCTCCTTGGCATTCCCCCCCTTAGAGAGCAGATAAATCTCACTCGACATCATTCATTAGAGTGATTATTGATAAAATACTTTACTAGATATGTAATTTTAATTTTCAGACTTGATAACATACATTATTTTTTCAATCTATCCAGTTCAGTCTGATAGATTGTGATTTTGATGTTCCATATTTTAATGAATTTTAAATAATAATACAAAAAAAATCACATCTATTTGCTGAGAATTTAAACATAACTCATAACAAGATTGAAGCGTTAAAAATGATGAGAGTATGTAGAATTTTGCCGTGGAGTAAGAATTCAATATATATGAGCCTGTTTTCAAATGGTGAAAATCAATTTAAAAAAAATGAAAAATTTCAACAAATCTAATAATAAGTTCTAACTCCACCAATACACTAAAATTAATATTTTAAAAGTCTATAAACTTCCAGACGAATTGATCTTGATTGAAATATGAACTCCAATTAAACTTCTCAATATTAATAACATTCAATCTACTTGACTTTCTCTGATGCGCGACGTTGCAAAAATTCAACTCTTGCTCCACTTAAAAACCATTTCAGTATTTCTATTTGACTTTCACCGACTTGACAACGTGTATTCTAAGACTTCCTCTGGGTCATGTCTTGCGATAAGAAAGCCGTCCTGTGTACGCGGCTGTGGTTTAGTACAGTGCGATCGTTCACCTAGGACAGTCGTGTCAGAATACGAGCTCCTCACTCAAGCTGTATTTGTGATATTGATCGATAGGATTGTTTTTGAAGATGTCGGGATTGAAATTGTATTCGGTGTCGGATAGTCCGCCTACATTGGGTGTGAGAATGCTGCTGAAAGCGATTGATTTGCCTCATCAGATTGTGGACGTGGACTTTGGTGCCGGCGAACATATGACCGACACCTTTGCCAAGGTATGTATTGAAACTGTCTATACTTGTATCCACGAGAGAAGGTTGTAGATCAAATAAATGACCGTAGAACTAATTTCAGAGTATTCTACGATTTTGAAAGATCTTAGTGTGTTTCTAATTGTGAATCTCATGCTGTAAAATCGGTGTTATTAAAAATACATGCACAGTTTTACCATTATCATATTTTTGAGTTTGTTTTGTATTTCGATGATCTTCTTTTATTGGATACAAGTATATAGGCCTATAACTCACATGTACATAACTTACATGATTCACATAATTTAAATGAGATTTTAAAGATTCTCTCACAAACCATTCTGACCGGTGAAATGAAACTTTTCCTAAGGAAACTCAGAAGAGAGATAATTTCCCCAAAAAAGAGTTCATTTTTCCGAACGATATGTATAAGTTATACTCCGGTTGATTCGAATGGGATGAAAAAAACTAAGCGGACTTGTTTCAAAATAATATCCAGTAGTCAATTATTGTAAGAGGTGACTTGATGACACGCGAGAGTAATTTTGGTTAGTGCAGTGACAAGGAAAGATGTAACTATATGAATGCTTCAAGAGTAAAGTATGAAGACTGCCTTTTGAAAGGTTGCCGTTGGATACAGAATAATATTTATAGCAACGAATATAAAAAATTAATAAAGAGAGCAAAAACACAATACAATAGTGTTTGATACAAAAATTAATAATAATAATATTGAGCTATATTCTAAAAAAGATAATATTTTGATTGATTACTTATTTACAAAAAGAAGAGGACAAAATACATTAAGAAATGCATATAATATAAAAGCGATACATGTAGGCCTACACACTTGTACATTCAAACTACAGATCTAAATGGTTTCTAAAAATTGAAATTGATCCTTTCAATACTAGAAGAACTATACAATAAATAAAACTATTTCTAAGGTTAAATCGTTCAAAAATTCAACGAAGAAGTAAGGAATTGTGCCTCTAGCACCAACTGAAGTCTGATCACATCCATCACTTTCATCCAAACATTTCTAATAATATTATGAATGCTGCATCCCTCAGGCCACTTGAACCATTTTCATTTGAGGCAAAAAGAAGGTCTTCACAATAATAATTCCAAAATATAGTTAGTTGTTTATAATTATTCAAGCCAATATAAATAATGGAGAATGTGACAAAATTTGTACTGAACACGAGAGACGAACGCTTACAGCCGATCATCTTGGAAAAACCTGCTCCAATACACGATAATTCACAATTATATTTTGACAAGTTATACGGGAATCGAATTCTGGTCTTCTGACAAGCATATGCATCAATCATCAGTCAGAATTTTCAACCTCATTGTGAAGAAATTAGAAACGCTGTTGGCTTTAGGCATAAATATTGCAAAGGTTTTGTCTCAACTTTTTGGCTTCTTTCAATTCTTTCAATTGGTAGTCCCGATTGCCAGCATTGCTTATTGACAAGTCACGACATCAACGACCTGGAGTCTCGAAGTCAAATGAGATTCTAAACATACGTCTATTCAAGAGAGAAGGAAGTTCCGAATAACCGTCTCCCCTATCCTACATCATTAGCGCACGGGTGGTTCAAGCCTTCATCTATCATGAATACTACTTATAGTACTCATAGTAGGCCTACTGACGAATGGAGACCCACGGGCGGCCGAAGTAGCGTAGGATCGAAACAACGTTGGCTCATGTGTTGGCGGTTACATATGTATTATCTTGAGATGAAGACGCGAACCACCCGTGTGCTAGTGGTGTGAGATAGGGGAGACGGCCGATCGGAACCTACTTCTCTAGTGGAAACACGTATATGTATGAGCTACACAGATAAGTACATTCAACCCTAGAATAATTCAACCTCAAAGATCTTGTGGAGTTTAATGCTGATCTCAAAGTGTAAGCTGAAATAACAACGTTAGTGAATAAAATAATGAGATATAATATTAAAGGAAGAAGTCAAAGAAGGAAATGAGACGAGTGGTTGAGTGGCCAGCTCACTGAACAGTCATTCAGGAGACTATATGGTTTGATTCCCGCCATGGTCGACCATAGCAGGGGTTTTCGTGGTTTTCCTCTGTCGTTCAGGTCAATACTGGGCTGGTTCCTTAACAACAGGCCACAACCTATACTCCATCCGACTATCCAAAAACACCCAATAAAATAACCTTTCATTTCATTATACCATTATCACATATATTATTCACCGACGCCAATATATCTTAGTCAGTAATATATCAGTACTGTGCTTAAATCCAAAATAAATAAATGAAAGACAAAGAAAAATCACAGAAAAAAGATACAAATCAATTAAAGATATAAAATTCTCTTTTTCCTTACAAAAATGATGGAATTGTTAATTTTACCTGATGTCTTGATTGATGATTGACTATTTTTTAGGGGGGAGGGGGGGGGGGGGGTGAAATTGCCCTCGTGCAGACCCGTCTCAACGCTTTGCCTTTTGTCACCATTAGCCTCAATTGGGGATTATTACTTGATGCGATGATGATATTACTTTGCTAAGAAACTGCTGAAGAGTGCGATTTACTAATAGGCTTTTAATTAACTTATCATACAACTACTTTCTTTTAATTGATCAGATTTTTTTATTAAGTACCTATAAGATGGGCATAGACATCCATCAAGGGATAGTCACGACTCATTGTTGAAATAGACAACAATGTCTACCTGCAACTGATATTGTGCAATCACAATCTTTGATAGTCCACCAGTTGGCTTTGTTGCTATGGTATATCGATTGTTAGTTATTTGTTACTCGACAGAAGTTTGTGGATTGTTTTTAAAAAGGGAATTATGGTTGATTAGATACTTTTTATTTCGAAGAGTCGAATCTATGTACGTTTGTCAATAAATTATAATATTAGCATAAAATTACACTTAAGCCCGGTTAAAGACCAAGGCCCGGTATTACCACGGCCAGTTAGCCTTTATCTGAGAGTTAGTGAGAAACAAATACCATGAATTGATAACCATGGTGGTAACAACTTTAAACTACCACTTAGAGCTACTCCCACGTTGGTAATTCAGACTCTTATATCCATATTATTCAAGACTCTTTATGTTTGGTGTTTTGTTTCAGATTAACCCCCAGAAAGAGATTCCAGTGTTGGATGACAACGGATTTCTGTTTAGTGAGAGGTAATTATTGATAGACCTAGTTTCACGTCGGTATCATTATCAAAAATAATCATGCCATCACATGTATATATATTTTCTCATCTATTTGTATATTTAAGAATGATTTTGTATCAAGCCTCGATGTAATAATAATAATAATAATATATATATATATATATATATATATATATATATATATATATATATATATATACAATATAAATAAATATATATATATATATATATATATATATATATATATGTATATATATATATATATATATATATATATATATATATATATATATGCATATATATATATATATATATATATATATATATATATATATATATATATATATACATACATATATATATATATATATATATATATATATATATATATATATATATATATATTCATATTCACATTTATGTTTATATATATATATATATATATATATATATATATATATATATATATATATATATATATATATTGTTGTTGTTGTTCATTCTTTGTTATTGTAACAGTCGTTTGGTTGTTCTTCGAAACGAATATATAATTTATTTGTTTATTCATCTTTTTCATTTACACATAGTACAAAATATAGTTTTGACATACAATTACGATATGTTTATAATTTATATAGAAATATAATTCAAGAATATACAAGATTATAATTTATGAATTCAATATTTCTGTATATAATTTCTTCTATGTAATTTTAAACAGAATCATAGGCCTACATAAATCACTGAAAATCTGATCGACTGATTGTTACTGAAAACAGTATACCTTTGTATAACTTGGATGAATTATGCATGGAAGAAGTTTCACATGAAAAAAAACAATCCGAGTAAGACTCAATTTGGACCAGAAAGATGTCTTTGCTATCAATCAATTCAATTTTATATGCATTTTATTCACACATAACATATGGAAAAACATAAGACAAAAATACAAAATACAAGTTAGTAATAAACATTTATATGTGTGAAGACCACGTAAGGATAATAGTAATACCTTCGCTCTTCCAACAACAATTAGATACACTAGTCAAACGCGAAATATGCGTTGTAAGATGAGCGAGATATCTGAATAAGGTATAAAAGTCGTTGAAGTAGTTCTACCCTTGCTACTTTATCGACTCTGGTATTCTACACAACTTGATATCTGAATAAGCTATGAAAGTCGTTAAAGTAGTTCTACTCTTGCCACTTCATTGACTCTGGTATTCTACACACCTTGGCGCATATAAAAAATACTTCATTGTTGGTCAACTCTTGAATCTAGAAAGCAGTGAATCTCGACAACTTAATTCTGTCACAATTTTTATGATGTATTTTATCTATGACTATCAATAACGTAGATTTTATGAATATTATTAGTCATTTCATTTTTTTTCTTCAAAACGACTGATCAGAATTGCTTAAAAAATCGTAATAATGTGTAAAATCCATGTATACACATTTAGAGAGAATTTCATTCCATTTGGAGAGATTTTATTTTTCAACATTTTCCGCCCAGCCAAATCTTATGGGGTTTTTAGAAACTTTGAGATGATGATTCTCAAAATCGGTCCGACCGATTTATCCCCAAAACTATACAGTTCTAAGTTGGATGAGTTTGCGTGTACAAAAAAAGTTTCATGTTGATCAGTCAACCCTTGCGACCTGTGAAGTGCTTACAAAAAAAAAAAAAAAAAAAAAACGAAAAAAAAAAAAAAAAAACACAGACAAAGCCCTATAAGAGTGGGATGGAGACTTCGCCACGCTCATCAATCAAACCGAGACGCGTGGCCGAGTGGTAACACACTGAACCGTCATTTGGGAGACCGGGGCTCGATTCCCGCCATGGTCGACCATCCTGACAGGGATTTTTCGTGGTTTCCCTCTGTCGTTCAGCTTAATACTGGGATGGTTCCTTAACAACAGACCACGACCGACTCCTTCCCACCATCCAAAACACCTAATGAAACAATCTTCCATCTCATCATCCCATCCCATCATCTCATTCATCATCCACCGACGCCAATAGATCGTAGCCATCAGTATAGTGCGTCGTTAAAAAACCCAATTTAAAAAAAAAAAATTAATACATCAAATATAAATATGTAACATATGACATATAACATTTCACATATGACTGAACAATATCAATTATTAGAATACAACTAAATATATAACACTATAAACCAACTGATAATGAAGAAAATGAAACACATTCTGGTTGGGTGGCAGCTAGTTCATGTTGACACCGTGACATCTAACGGGATTGTTTATTAATGCCATGCTATCTGTTCTATTAGAGAAGATGTTTACTCTTTTCTATAGAATACTTAACTTTGTGAAATAGGGTAATGGTAAAAAATAGAAGATGCTCGAGTAAACAGTTTAAAACTTTTGAAAATGCACGAAAATATTATGAGCTTCCATCACACCACCCCCAGCTATCCGTACACGTGATATACTTGGTGTAATATAGAATCCTGAACAGCTCGGGAATTAGTGCGACGAGTCAAGTACAAGCACAGATAAACGAGTTTATAAGCTCGTTTATCTGTGGTGTACAAGGAACGAGAGAGCATTTGCTCAGAATAAGTTAGCTGTATACTCTCATGAATAATATGTGGAAAATATATGGTCAATAGAAAATATTCTATTTGCTGAAAATGATGGTCAGTATTACCAAAATATTTATGTTATTGTATGGTAAATATACAGAGTAATTAAAAATCAGAAAGCTGCTCTTTTTCAATTTTCAATAAAAACTGATTGCTCAATAAATTATGAAAGATATACCTTATATTGCAATATAGATATGGCTCGGTTTTGTACAGAATCGCAGACCAAGTAATGTTAAGTCATAAGGCAGGAGCGTCTACCTGCTTCAAATTATATGCCGTAACAGACGTTATCAATGAAATTAATATGAAGTCTTTCAAAACTACAAGTTTCATTCGACATGTTTCAATATGTTTAAACACGTTCTGAAAGTTTTAGTCATACTTTAAATGCCATCCAAAAGTTGAAACCCGTTGTTATTTTTTTCACTTTCTTGGACATCATCTCATTGTTATTGGATCTGTTGAAAATATTATTCGTTTTTTCAATGTTTTCTTCTTATTATTTACATCGAAAACTTGACATGAAGCCATTCTTCCCCATTGAGGCAAACGATGAAAGTTCAGGATCATTTGAAAGGGGCACCACAAGATCACTCTTGACCACTCTTCCCAACTCAAAATTTGTTCCATTCGTTCGATATCTATTCTGAAATTGAATTAAAATGCGTGATGTTGAAAATTATTAATTGGATGAGCGTAGCGAAGACTCAATTACACTGTACTTGAAAAATCGAAGGTGTTTTTTTTTTTTTTTTTTTTTTTTTTTTTTTTGTTTGCGCTCTACAGGTCAAACAAAAATTCAGATCATGATGAAACTTGGCACACACATGAACCCCTATCTGACTTGATGCTGTATAGTTTTGAGGCAAAATCGGTTGAACAATTCTTGAGATAAATCATTTTGAAGTTTTCAAAAAACCCATATGAATAAGCCAGGCGGAAAAAATGACAAAGTGAATGTTCTCCGAAATTTTTCAAATTTTCACAGAACTCGGACAACATAATAATACACATTATTCCGAACTTTTACTCAAATCGGATCAGCCGTTTTGATGTAAAAGAATATATAATGTTATTTGTGTCAATTATTCAAAGCTATTAAGATACCTATTAAATCAAAGCAACAAGTGTCACCACTTGATTATAAACGATTAAAACAAAGCCTTCTTTATTATCACATAAATTATTAGAGGAAAATAAGATGGCAGTGATGTAATGGTTTGGATCTCAAGGTGTATATATATGTAATAACCAATCCAAAGATAAGTTGATATGTTCCAGCTCATCCATCAACGCGGAAACACATAACGCGTTTGCCTAGTGGTATTCATGATTAATTAATTAATTTAATAACAGCTTTGGAATGACACATATTATCTTAACTAGGCAAACGCGTTATGTGTTTCCGCGTTGATGGATGAGCTGGAACATATCAACTTATCTTTGGATTGGTTATTATATATATATACACCTTGAGATCCAAACCATTACATCACTGCCATCTTATTTTCCATTAATAATTGGATGAGCGTAGCGAAGACTCAATTACACTGTACTTGAAAAATCGAAGGGTTTTTTTTTTTTTTTTTTTTTTTTTTTTTTTTTTTGTTCGCGCTCTACAGGTCAAACAAAAATTCAGATCATGATGAAACTTGGCACACACATGAACCCCTATCTGACTTGATGCTGTATAGTTTTGAGGCAAAATCGGTTGAACAATTTTTGAGATAAATCATTTTGAAGTTTTCAAAAAACCCATATGAATAAGCCAGGCGGAAAAAATGACAAAGTGAATGTTCTCCGAAATTTTTCAAATTTTCACAGAACTCGAACAACATAATAATACACATTATTCCGAACTTTTACTCAAATCGGATCAGCCGTTTTGATGTAAAAGAATATATAATGTTATTTGTGTCAATTATTCAAAGCTATTAAGATACCTATTAAATCAAAGCAACAAGTGTCACCACTTGATTAAAAACGATTAAAACAAAGCCTTCTTTATTATCACATGAATTATTAGAGGAAAATAAGATGGCAGTGATGTAATGGTTTGGATCTCAAGGTGTATATATATATAATAACCAATCCAAAGATAAGTTGATATGTTCCAGCTCATCCATCAACGCGGAAACACATAACGCGTTTGCCTAGTTTATATAATAATAAAGAAGGCTTTGTTTCAATCGTTTACAGTCAAGTGGTGACACTTGTTGCTTTGATTTAATAGGTATCTTAATAGCTTTGAATAATTGACACAAATAACATTATATATTTTTTTACATCGAAACGGCTGATCCGATTTGAGTAAAAGTTCGGAATAATGTGTATCATTATCAGATTGAAGTTCTCTGAGAATTTGAATCCTCTCAGATGAAATATTTTTCACGAATGTTTTCCTCTGGCTTATTCTAATGGGATTTTTGAAAACTTTGGAATGAGTTTTCTCAGAAGTTGTTCAACCGATCGTGCCTCAAAACTATACAGCATCAAGTCAGATAGGGGTTCATGTGTGTGCCAAGTTTCAACTGATTTTGAATTTTCGTCTGACCTGTGGAGCGCGAACAAAAAAACAAAAAAACAAAAAAAAAACAGGCACTTTTTTTTCGGTATAGTGTAATTGAGTCTTCGCTTCGCTCATCCAACAATAACATAAGTCAGTTATACATGCACTTCCAGTAACCGCTATTGGTAATTACATGTTGATACGCAAGGAAAAATACATGCTAATATAAACATAACAAGGTAACTCGAGAAGACTAGATACACAGAAGAATAGAAGCTAAGATTGAACTAAGTTATCAACAATATGAAACTATAATAAATATAGGGTTTCACAGCATAATTGATGACTCGCAGTCTCTGCCCCCATGACGTCAGAAATCATACCATCCAATCAACAGGGCTGTTAGAATTGTAGTCAAATTCAAATATCCAATCGAGATATCAAGAAATGACTACAAATGATATGATCCAACTGGCCGGCTGGTCAAAGCCACGCCCATTTCGAGTCGTCAATTGATAATTTCATTCAACATGACATTTTTGCCCTGATATATATATATATATATATATATATATATATATATATATATATATATATATTTATGTATATATATATGTATATATATATATATATATATATATATATATATATATATATATATATATATATAATATATATTATATATATATATTCAATTGAAATAATGCTCAAGGTTGAAATGAAGTATGATTGTTTGTTTCCAGTGTTGCCATTCTGCAGTACATAGCTGACAAGTACGCCAAGAACGATGCTCTGTACCCTAAAGACCCTGTCAAGCGAGCGTTGGTCAACCACAGACTGCTCTTCAACCTCACCACCTACTACAGATACATCTCAGAATACGTGGTTAGTATCAGAATAGCAACTCGTCATCTCTATTGTAACTGATCAACTGATGGTTAAAGGACATCTCAATTCCGAAACCAAATATTAAGGAATGTTGACGATACTCACTTACCTAATTTCAGATAAAACTAGAAATATCAATTTCAGAAATTACGATACATTTATTTGACCTACATCTGTATTAGAGTAATGTAATGCTGGTATCGTTTCACTCTGGAGTAAATTTCTGCTGGTATTTTATTATTCTCCAATAAGAATAATGCCGAGTACAGAAAATATATACCATTACATCGGCTCTTCTTCCTAGTCGTGACATAGATATTACTCGATTCTGTTCATGTTTCCATACAAAAAATCGGTGAAGTCATACGTCAAGACTCAATACTATGAGGTCTCTGAAGAAAAAAATTATAATATCTGAAATTATTGAGATGACAATTTGTAAACGACCTCGCTGTCGATGCGCCTCAAAACCCTAATATTCATTCATTCAGTTTTCTCTAAAATTAAGAAAATAAATATCGTCATCAATCAATACAATTTAGTTTCACGGTTGTTACGTCCTTTAAGATCGGTTGCGGTATACGGAACCGTTTTTCAGGAGACCAGCTGAGGGGGGGGAGGGGGGGGGGCATTCATGTATACGTCTAGCAAGCTCCAGCAAGGCATGAAACCTGTTTGACAACTGTCATGGCGGCAATTTGCTGTCTACTTATCGCGGGGTGGTTTCTGATGATCGCAAGTTGCGACCGCTAGCATCTTTGCTAGGCGTACATGAATTTCCCCCTCAGGACCCTAACTGCTACTGCCCTTTGGGACTAGCTAGCTTCAAGAGACTTTGAGTGGTAAATATCAAGAGAAGAGCCAAATTTTATGGCAACATTGTCCAATTCTTGTGTATTTTGATTGTTGTTAGCACAAAATCCTAGCAACTGCTCATGAGAAGGCCGAGAAACGAAATATGTCAAGTTTTTTCGATTCAAGAGACTGACCGGTACTGTCTTATCATCTTGTATTAGCATAGTCATAGAAAACATTATCCAACCCAAGTCCAAGTCCGTTGGAGCTCGCTATAGGCCAAGGACGTTATTTCAAGTGACATACGCGTTAAGGGTTCAGGGTTCGATTCTCGACATGGTTGACTGTCCTGATTTTTTTTCAAGGTTTCCCTCAATTGTTCAACGAAGACTGGAATAGTTTCTTGAATTGCCTTCTCTCCATAACCCCAACAGGCTAAAGAGGGCTATTCACCAGGTCTGTACTGGTGACTGACTCATGAACTACAATAAAGTTGAAAAATGTGTAGTTGTGAAATCGCATGAGTCCACACGGCGTGTAAGCTTTCACGCCATGAAATAAGATTGTCTATTTGCGTAGATTGACAGGTATGCAGCTAGAACATAATTATTTAGCTGTATACCAGGATCTGCGACTACTAATTGTAAAAAGATATCAACATTCGCGTGTTTTGTTTACTCTTAATACCAACACTGGTAATGTCCGGATATATCACAGAAACGGTTCTTACCTATAATTCGTTCTGGACTTTCGGAAACTGAAATAATTTCATCTGCGGCGAAAAATTGATTTGAATAATTAAAATGGGGTGGTAAGGTCGCCCTTGTGGTTCCCCGTCCAAACGATCCTACCTTTGATCCATAGCTATAATTGGGGAGCAATGATTTTGTATTAAGTTTCAGCTGTTATTAAAAAAATCTATAATAGTAATAATTGTAAAGCATACCATATAAAAGATGTCAAAAATAATGTTTGATTATCATATTAGAATTGTAATATCCTATCTCATAACGTTCTTAAGTTATTACTAAAAAACTGAAATTTTTCTTGATCGACTTTTGTGCGTTTGTAAGAAGTATTTTTATCAGGGAACAATGGTTGCTTGTCTTCGCTATATGAATAATTCTCCTCTATGGGGTAATTCCTCTATATTTAGATTTGGGGGAGTTTGTTTTGACAGACAGTTTGACACAACATGCAACCCTACTACATGCTAACAGAAATAGCCTTGATATAAATATTTTACTCCCAATCAAAGCTTGGAATGATTTCATAACACTATAGTGGTAAGACCAAACCCTGCTCGGTTGAACTTTTGTTGTAATAATTTTATAACGATTTCGATAATGACTGGGTAAATCTTTGACTATACTTCATTCAGTTTATAGGAATGGGATTTACGTTAAGAAACAAAACTACAACTTTCAAAAGCGTTGAATGTTTCAAGCTATAACGAGTTTCTCTAAAATTATCCAAGTTCTTTCAATTATCTATAACTTAGTTGGTAGACGACATTCTTCTTTCGTGGATACAAAATATTCAAGTTATAACTTATAATAATTTAGTATAATGTTATGATATAAAACAATCAATTTTTACTACCCACTTATCAGAGCTATATTTAGGGATTGGTGAACCGACCACAAGATATTCGAAAAAAAATTTCCGATAAAACCGTCCCAAAAAAAATGTCTGAAAAGTCAACTATCCTAAAAATATCTGATGAAAATATGAAAAATCCCTCGTATCTCAATTTGAATTAGAATCATAACGACGCTAACTAAGATCACTAGAATCTATTGGCTTCTATTATTAAGATGATGGGATGATGAGATGAGGTTTCTTAGGTAATGCATGGGAAGAAGTGGGAAGGAAGCGGTCGTAGTATTTATTGTAGGATCCATCCTGGCATCAGCCTAGACTACAGAGGAAAACCACGAAAAACCCCTCCAGGCAGTTGGTTTTCCAGACATATTGTTTTCAGACAGTTTATTTTCCAGACGGTTGATGCCTAACCGCCATGTTGTAATGAAGGTTACGTCAATAAGAATATTCAATATTTTTTTTCCTAATGTGAATGTTTGAATGGTTTTTCCATCGCTGAAGTTACTACCTCACAATTTATTGTTTGTTTAATGAGTCTTCTTAATTTCAACTATTCTTTGGAGTGATAAGATCGCCCTTGCGGTGCCTCGTGCGAACGATCCTACCTTTCATACATATCCTTAATTGAAGAACAATGATCCGGTATCAATAAGTTTCAATGTTGATAATAAATGAATATATAACGCTCGATTCCAACAAGTCAGGTCGAGGGAAAAGTTGAAGTTGAACATTATTCATCTAGGGCGTATCAAATGATATCGGGCCAGTCTTCTCGCATCATCTTCCTCGTCTTCATCCTCTTCTTCACTTTCTTCCTCCATCTCCACCAATATTCTCCATGCTTTCACTCCTTCTCACAATCTTTCCTTTCCCCCATCTTCCCATACACCTACTCTTCTCCTCACGCTTCCACTCCATCTGGTCCCTCCATCTTCCTCTTGGTCTTCCAGCTTTTCTTCTACACACTAATACTCTTGTATTCTTTCCTGTTCCATACTTTGCATGTATCCATACCATCGCAATCTTTGTTCTTAACACTTTCTATTCTCAACTCATCCCTAATGTCACTGCTCCTTATTCAATATCCACTTTGTCACGCAAATAATGCTCCTCAAAAACTTCATTTGGAAAGCTGCAAGTTGATTTCCCTCTTTTTCTGTAATGG
>OZ023328.1:15320704-15518204 GCA_964007535.1 Brachyptera risi | reverse complement strand
TGAGCTTATAGTTCAAGTTATCTCGTTCACACCGTCCTCTCCATGCTATGTAGAAGAACCAGTTCGACTCCTGTTGAGCCCCTTATGTCACTAACTCCTGTACGGGTCTGTAAGCCATCTTAGCAGAATATACGAAGGATGAAGGTGCGAACCACCCGTACGTTAGTACTGTTGGATGAGGGGGGCAGTCGATTGGAACTTTCTTTCTTGGGAATGTTTATTCTAATAGAACCTATGAAAAGAGTGAGGGATTGATGGAGGAGAGGGAAGTATAGTAACGTGATGTTATGGGTAGGGATTTTGTAAGACGATATTTTTCAAAAAACACGGTAATCTATACATTTTTGTACTAGATGCGGATTATCTGTTGAAATCTCCGGACTAGTAAGTGCATTATAATAAAAAATAACCCGAGTGTGTTTATTCTCAATTTGAAAAGTTGAAACTTCAGGATTCTATTTTTTCACTTGTATGCATTCGTATTGGTTCTGGAAATTCTGGTAAAAAGTTACGTTTAAATGTTCGTCACCTTCAAAAGGTCACCTGAACGGAAAATCGAGTTCCGTTGTAAAAGGTCATGAGCCCGAATTCCCGTTGAATGAATTTTCTGAATTTTTTCAATTTTCTCACATAAAAAACGTGCATCCGATGACGTCAGAAAGAAGCTCTCGCCGAAATATTTTGTATTCGAGATTCTTTATTTCTGATTTTTTTTCAATCACATTCTCAATTGAATATTATAAGACGTTGTAAAAATAAAATGTTTCGTTTTTTTAATTTTTCTTCGACCAACACTCCAAGTTATTAACTATACGGTGAGTATCCTCACTAATATACAGTAAATATACTAAATTAGGAATACGATAATTTTTAATATTTTTTTAAAGTTATAATAACATATGTCTCTTTTTTTACATCAATATCCATGACACGACTATATCATACAATTTCTTTGTGTCCGGTAATAAAGCAGCCATGTAATAACAATACTTCTACCTGGTCTCAAGAGAGACCTATATTGCTTTGTTGACCTAGTTCCTATGCATTAAGCCTGTTCTCGTATTCACGTATTTCAGGGGTATGTCAGAATGAGGGTCGGAACAGAGGTTTGAAGGGTTGGTCCTAATGGGATTATAATATCATGTGACGTCAGTCCACTGATAAACGAGGGGGTGGGTTATGAACATTCACTTAGGCACATTAATGACTTATACTAATTCGAACCCCTTTCATTTTTTTAAGATGTCTTTAGTATATATTTTTAAATATATAGAATGCATTATTTTTTACTGATATTATGCTATTGTTATATTTTACATTATTATAATTTGTGAAAGACTATGATTTTGAATTTGTATTTGGGGGTTAGACAAAAGGACAATAAAAATAGTCAGTTTTGATAGGGGGTTGGTTTTCAGGTAGGTGGAGTAGTGGCCTGGCTTCTTCGTTATATTTCCTGAGTGAAAAGACGCAAGTCTCTTGAAATAATGACTATTATAGATTCGATGTTTGTATGAGAATTGAAGACAAATGCTATATTATTCAGATATTGGGTTGGTGAGATCGCTCTTGTGCTATCCCATTCGAACCTCTTTATATCCATTCGAAATCCTCATCCTTGACGGCTTGGCCAGAGAAACAATGACTTACCGGCACAGTAGCTGAGTGGTTAGCTCACTTGCTTCGTGATCCGGGAGGTGAAGGGACATATCGGACCCGGTTCGATCCCCGCCACCGTCCATCTTTACAGGGGTTATTCGTGGTTTCCCTCTGCAGTCTAGGCTAATGCCAGGATGGTTCCTATAATATAGGCCACGACCGTTTCCTTCCCACTATCCTTCCCACTACCCATAAAAACCTTCATCTCATCATCCCATCATCTCATTAATCATTCATCCGACGCCAATAGATCATAGTAATCATTACAGTGCGTCGTTAAAAACCCAATAAACAATGACTTTATGTCAAATTTTTGATGTTCATGAACTCGAAAAAATTGTTTTAATAGTTTTGTTTCGAGTACGAGATTAATCTATGATCTAGAAGAAATAAGAACGTTATCACTATAAAAAATGGATAGCTGTCAATCGAAGAGTCAGTTTACAAGAATGTATTGAGTACATTTTGTACTAGGCTTATATAACAATGACTTTCAATATATTATTTCAACTGATATTATTTGAAGTTTTGTATTAATCTCTATATTCCGCTAGTTATCTACATTGCACATTGTTATCTGTATTGCACCAATTATTTATTTATCATTCAATTTATTATAAATGATTTATTTATTATTTATTATTTATTATGAATATTTTTAAATCTATGACGGGCTATTTTATCTTGATTGCTATCGAGTTAAGGTTCGAAGTTGTGAGGAACAAAGGTACTTCTCATGAAATTATAAAATGAACATATATACCTATAGGCATATAAAGACATATATTCATAAGTTTGTGTCAACTCCCAAGATGTTTGAAGCTGTGACAACCTATATATTTTTTATACTGCTCTACAGATCATTTTCAGAGTAACAATGTATTTTTTTCAATAATTGAGATAACAATAATTATAGTAATTTAATTGGAATTTGATTTCAATGCATATGTAGCGCATGCATTGGATTGATACAGATTTCAATACATTAATATATAATCATAGCAAGCAGCCTGCAGGTAATATACAAAGACCATACCCATAAAAAACTTTTAGTCGAACATAATTTTTCAATTTTTCAATCCCTTTCATTTTTTCCAACCCAAATTGTCATTGTTTGGTTGAATAGCTCCAAATAAATTCAATTCTTTAATTAAAAACACACTATCATCTTGTGATAATTGCATCAAAGTGTCGATCTGTTTTTTCTTTAGAAACATGTTTGATATGTTTTCAACGGTTTAATTGATACGTCATAATTATAATTAATTATCTTGCCCGTCTGTGGACCACCTTACAGATTGAAACTACAATACGAAAGAATTAATTTGTCATTTTCTCAATGAATAGAGAAGGTAAGGTGTTGAGAAGAGGATGGGGATGGACGGGAGGGGGGGGGGGGAGGAGGGGGGAATTGATCGATTAATTTGTCAGGAGAATCTCATTCATGGCGATATATAGCCTAACAAAAGTGTTCAAAGTATCAATAGAGAATGATACGATGTAACTGGATGTAAGCGAAGGTAAAAGCTATCAGTTTCAAAAGATGGATTTGATGCAACAAGAGTTTCTTATACAATATATAGCTTTTGACAACTTATTTATATTATATTATATATATCTGCTTTCTATCTTAACTTTTTGTATATCAGAAGATAAAATCAGGATGTGTAATATGTATTTGTTAACATCTACGAATTGGAGTGTCATATTTTCCGTTTTTTTTTTATATATGAATATATTCTTGTCATCCATAGTTATATCAAAACCTTTTTTTAAAATATAGATACAAAATTGAGACAAGTGGTCGAGTCGTTATCACACTGAACTGTCATTCAGGAGACCGGGGTTCGATTCCCGCCATTGTCGACCATCCTGACAGGGGTTTTTCGTGATTTCCCTCTGTCGTTCAGGTCAATACTGGGATGGGAACCATCCCAGTATTGACCAGTATTTAACCAGTATTGAGTAGTTAACAACAGGCCACGACCGACTCCTCCCCACTATCCAAAAACACATAATAAAATAATAAAATAACCTCTAATCTCATGATCCCATCATCTCATATATCATTCACCGACGCCAAAAGATTGTAGTCATCAGTACAGTGCGTCGTTAAACCCAATATAAATAAAAATGAATGAATAAAGTATAGATATGCTCAAGAAAATGCTCTCTCTTCGTTTCATGTATTGATATTTGGCGCCCTATGAATATATTTTATTCCCCAAGGTCCGGACCTGGTTGGGCACGTGCTGTGTGACACTAGCCTACACAGTTTGTACAGTTTAAAACAGCATTACGTCTTCAATGAATGTCTGACAGGAAGTTTTTGTCGCTAGTTTGTTGGAAGTTCGCGTGTGCCACACGTCAAACGCGATAGATCATACATAAGATGTCTGGTAATTGCACGGCAATGAGTGCATCTCTTTACGATAATAGTTGTAATGATCTTTGACAGTTGGCCGGCTGGTAACAGGAAAAGGTGCGAGATGCATTTATAAGTTTAGCGCACTAATGCACTTTTGTGTTCATATTTACGGGTGGTGACCATGAGACCCAGACGAGATGTTTCTTATAGACACTAGTTGTTTCAAACGCATCACGCCAATTTTAATCTGAGCAGAAATAAGATTTGATCATTTTTTTCACGTTTGGCTTAATAGTTTTAGCACAATGAAGCCGAGAACTATTTTCAATCTTATTATAATACCAATAATTCTGGCTTCTTGAATGATTTTTTCCAAAATTCAATGCACAGTATATATATATATATATATATATATATATATATATATATATATATATATATATATATATATATATATATATATATATATACATATATATATAAATATATATATATATATATATATATATATATATATATATATATATATATATATATATATATATGGATCTTTATTTATATATATATATATATATATATAATATATATATATATATATATATATATATATATATATATATATATTTATATATATATATATATATATTTATATATATATATATATATATATATATATATGATAATTAAAGTTCTTGGATACGATCCAATATCGAGATATATGGGATTGTATAGTTATGTCGAAAATAATTTCGACATAACTATTTAATCCCATATATATATATATATATATATATATATATATATATATATATATATATATATATATATATATATATATATATATGAATATTTACATATATATATATATATATATATATATATATATATATATATATATATATATATATATATATATATATATATGAGCATAATAAATATTTCAGGGTGAAACCGTATATATTTTAAATAAATAAATTTATTTGAGGAAACCTGACGTTTCAACTGGATTGCTCCAGTCTTTATCAAAGGACAGACACAGTCACAACTTTTGAAAGGATTGATAAGCTCTCAAAAAACAACACAAACAATTTCAACAAAAGTTATGACTGTGTCTGTCCTTTGATAAAGACTGGTGCAATCCAGTTGAAACGTCAGGTTTCCTTAAATAAATGAATTTATTTGAAATATATATACGGTTTCACGCTGAAATATTTATTATTTTCATACATTATGACCGTCGAATCAACATTTCGTTCACATATATATATGTATATATATATATATATATATATATATATATATATATATATATATATATATCTATAAAAATATATATATATATATAGATATAGATATACATATATATATATATATATATATATATATATATATATATATATATATATATATATATATATATTTATATATACATGTATGAACTTCTGGTGGTCAACCAGGACGCTATTGAAATCATATATATATATATATATATATATATATATATATATATATATATATATATACATATATATATATATATATATATATATATATATATATATATATATATATATATATATATATATATATATATATTGGTAGCTTACTGGTAGAGCATTCAACCCGCAGTTGGAAGATCCGCGCTCGGATCCCGGCTGAGGCGGAACTATTATGGTCAGATGACAAATATATATGTCACTTCCATCGATAGAGTAATTTTCTATATTTTTCGTATTTGTATTTTTTATATTTTCCTTCGCTTATCTGGAGTGATATTTTCATGAACAATTTTCAAATTTCCTAATTTTTACTGATTCAAAAAAACTATTCGATCTGTATCTTTTCCGAACATTAGATATGTCATGGCTATAGATCTTATATTTAATGATGGATTAATACATCATGTCCGGTCTCAACAAAGTATTGTTGCCAAGTTGCCTACTCTACTTTTAATACCTGTGCAAAACCGCTAAACAATTGTTTTGTTGCTATTTTGGCAACGTGTGCTCGTCGGCAAGTTAGGGGTGGTTGCACCGACACAGCGGGCGGTTGCGGTTTCCTGCAAGCGCAAGCGGCACTATCGTCTTCACCTAGCCACAATGTTGAATCAGCGACTTGACTTCTTGGCTTGGATACAATTTAGACAAGAATTCTGTGGCCAAAAGGTCTAAGAGAAGGTTATGCGGTTTGGTAATCATGTCCAAATGTGAAAAATAATTTTACGTTTTGGGAATGTAGACAGTGAAAGTGAAAATAGTATGCTTTATTCTCATGTTGCTTAACGATCCCACCAACAGCTAGATTATACGGGGGTACGAATGAGTGAATGATAATGGAACGATGAAGTGATGATAGGTGAAAGGACGTTTACAAAAATCCATGCTTTATGCGGGACTCGAACCCACGCCCAACGGTGACTTCAGTTTCTACCACCATGACTGAGCCAAGGCCCACGGGGGCGGCAAAAAAGTATGCATTTGATGAGTTTCATTAATAAATATATGCATTCACTAAGTTAGTCAATAATTCATTTGACGAAAAAAAACATGAGGTATTATGCTAGATAATTTTCTTATTAAATTCTTTCAATGATGTTGCATACATTTTATGAATATGAACGAATACCTACTGCACTTGCGGTCACATAAGGTGACGTATCAATTAGTTATGTCAAAATAAATCCTGAAGAGAATTATTGGCATTATACACACTGAAACTGGTACAATTCAACGTATACGCTCTGTGCATGATCAAATTAAAAGGAAGTAGGGTAATTTAGTCTAAAATACAATTTTGGAAGAAAACATCTCATTTTAAAATGCGGACGGTTTTTTTTTCAGAGAGTGGTTAATGTCAGTTGTACAGAATTATGATGAACGAGTGTTCCGTACAATAATATAGTTCATTCAAATAAATGAATGTTACTTTGAATACATAAATCCCTCATTTATTCCAATTCTCTATCATAATTTTTTTCTGGATGCAACTTATTCTCCATATGTAACAACCTGCAAGTCAACAGAAATGTCAAGCCACAAGATAATCTTCTAATTCACACCACAAGAAAGATGAAAAAAAGATAATCCCAGTATTATTCGGAAACAGGAGTAAAAGACCACCCCGATTAAAGCATGGATTTGAGCCTTGAGATGTCTTCGTGATGAGATAGGTCCATAAGTCTTCCAGCTTAAAACGCATACAAGTCTACACAACTGCACATTCATTTGGCGTTATATTCCACTATAAAAACGTGTTGCAATAAGACACTAAATATCGCCCGTAGCGTCCAGTCACTTTTAGTGAGACCTGCACTATTTTACTAATGGGACGAGCTTCGAAAAAACTTTCAGACTGCGTAATATGCAGAAAAACTGCAGCCAGACAGTTTCCCACAGGGTCGAGACAGATCCACGTGCTTCATTGACCTTCTATCGCCGTGCATCCGATGGCAGATTTGGCCGAAAGTCAAGTATTCAGATAGAGTTTTTTTTACACGGCCACACATTTAGGGCTCTGATATTGCAGTGAGGCAAACTTTTTTCTGCACCTCGTAATTCGAATCTCTCTGTATATCTGTCTTTCTCTCTCTCTCTCTCTCTCTCTCTCTCTCTCTCTCTCTCTCTCTCTCTTTCTCTCCATATCTCTCTCTCTCTCTCTCTCTCTATCCCTCTTCCTCTCTCTCTAATGTCTTCAAATTAATAGCTCCGATGCTTCTGGATCTTGCAGACTTGTCTATACTACGTGTGCACAACCTGTTTCGTATAAAATTGAAACCTAAGTATTATAAAAAAAGTTGTAATACATTTCTTAATAGATGAGTTTACATATAAAACAATAGTTAGTGCATGTTATAATAACATGGTGTGATGGTGCAAATAATCAAATATTCGATTATTGAACGATTTAATCGATATAATCGATCAGCATGGTATGGAATCGATTAATAAATGTAATTGTGATCATATGGATGATTAATTAAACTTCCCACTCTTTATATCGAGGAATTAGTTTGTATGAATCTCACTTCTTCTTGATCGTGCATTGGCATCTCCATTATACTCTTGAGCATTGTTCAACACTATCTAATAAGCTTGATTTTTTTGTTTTTTTGAGATAATAACGAAACTTGACACAAATCAATGGACCCTGATTGAGGCTATGATCGTTCTGACGAGGTCCCAAAATATATATTTTCCCAGGCTTTCGAATCACTGAACTGTTAATAATTATAGTTTTATCAACACATGGATTAATTAAAATGAGTATTTGTTCAAGTTTTTAATCTCAAGTAGTATGGTTTCATGGCTGTTTGTCGGGATGGGGCGCGCGGTTCAATAAGTAGTCTTGGTGTAGGGCAAGTGAGTATTGATAGAAAGGTGAAGCTAAGGGAAGAGGTTACCGAAGATCCACCGTGAAATTTGACGAGCCATCACTAAAGACTGTCTTCAACACGACAGACCTTTGAAGCACCCCGTTACAAATCCAAGGTACAACATTGGTTATCTAACGGGCCTCGGCTACAAATCTTAAATCGATTACTAAAATCACATCGTGGTTATATTTACTGGGAAAACGCAGCGTAGGCTACTTTACATCTCTCAACCCATGAGTAAAACCTGCAGGGAACGAACAAAACAGAACTAAAAGCGTCAATACAGGCCTTTAGCTTCCAACACATGGTGGGTAAACGTTAGGACCGATCCCTTTTGTAATAAAACAACAATGAGTATATATGTGCTTCTACGTTCACTACAAATCATAATTTTATATTATATCACTCTGAAAAAATAGTAAAAACAATGAAAAATAGGTAGAAACATGTTGATTTTTGTCAATTATTTTGAAAAGGTTGAAAACATACCACGAACTGAAGCTCTTCGTACGAGCACGTATTGAATACTAGTCGTCATCTAACTGAAAACTGTAAATTAATACGATGATTGGTTTTCAGTTGCCAACTTGGGCCCCGAACGTCTGCAATCAAGCCGGTAGGCAAGATGTAAAGAGGCCTCTTAAGAGTATCGGAGTCGATTTAGCGAAATATCAGTTTTTTGATGATAACTTTTGAACGTTATGAGATATCAAAATTTTAATACTGTAAACACAAAGATATTTTTAATACCTTCAAGATGATGCAAGTTATAACCATTCAAATCATATCGCATAATTGTCAAAGCGTATACAGTAAAAGAAACAACCTTTTTTCAGCCGTATACGCTTGACAATGCGACATGAGTTATTCAGTTATATTTTAAACCATCTTGGAGGTAACATAATAACTGTTTTCTCTCTCTATCATAATTTTGATATCTCATTCCGTTCAAAAGTTATCATAAAACAATTGATTTCCACTGAATCGACTCCCATATAGTCTCTTGAGAAGAGCGAGATATTTATCACGGGACCTTATGGAAATATTAGCCACCCTCCGTAGTTCAGTGAATTATGACACCGCTTCAGAAACTGAAGTCACCTTTGGGCTTGGGTTCGAGTAACGTATATAAGGTATTTTTTTGAATGTCGTTTCACTCATCAATACTCCACAGTTTCATTATCACCTGCTCATTCGTACTCCCGAATAATCTAGATGTTATTGGGGTCGTTATAAGCAAACACCAATCATCAATAGAGATATACAAACCTTGGTTTTGAAACTGATTACTCGAATTTTATGAAAATAGTAGAATATTCGTCATTTTAGTCCCTACAACGTCCAAAAGTCCTCTCTATATACGGACACAAATATTTTTCACGCCACCCTCGGTAGCTCGGTCAGCTGAGGCACCGCTTCAGAAACTGAAGTCACCGTTGGGCGTGGGTTCGAATCCCGCATAAGGCATGGGTTTTTGTAAATATCCTCTCACTAATCATCACTTCATACATTCATAATCATCTGCTCATTCGTGCCCCGTATAACCTAGCTGTTGGTGGGGTCGTTAAGCAAACAATAATAATATTTTACACTTTTTCAGCCGTGGGAATATTTTCAAAATTATAATAATAAACGTCTCAAAATCTACTCGACCGATTGTTTCCTAAATGTACGCAGTTCTGTGTTTTAATAGGAATAAGCATAGGCCTATATATACAACGTTCTATGCAGTTTGGTTTGGCCTAGCGACCAGCTACACAAAAACAAACAAATGAACAAACAGAGAATTTGACCCGATTCGGACCAAAGTAAGAGTAGGCCTATAATAATAATAATAATATCTTCATTCAATGAAACCTAGTGTCACACATAAATATAGTATAAATGTACAATTGTGTTGAAAAACTGTCATATATAGTGAAAAAATAATAGAATACTAATAATAATAAAATATTGCACAAAAAGAGAAAAATGAGAAATATTCAAGGTACAATATAAAGAGAGGATAATAGAAAAGTAAGAAATATTTGAAGTACAATATGAGGACAGAATGATGTAATATTGAATATTGAAAGAGAGCTAGGCACTATAAGGTATAGAAATAGTATGCGGGCCAATAGTAGTAAGATGTTAGTAATAGTAGTAAGTTAGTCTTCATCCATCGCGCATCTTTACTGAGGGTACAATTTTAATTTAATTTACCTCAAAACTTGATGCAAAATCATTGAACCCAAATTTAGGCTGAATAAGATTGTTTTAATGGGCCCAGGAGGGCGATCTTACCTCACCCCATTTCAATTATGCAAAACACAATGAGCTGCGCTATCTGTCACCATACTTTACCCGCAGATACAAGTATTTCAGTTTCCAAAAATATAAATGTGGCTGTAGGCCTACTCCAATTGCTATTTTCCACCTTCTTTTGTGAATCTAAAATATCAAAACTTTATGAATCATGATACTTTTCTCTGATATTCTGTGAGAATATACATAATCCGATCACCTTTTCGGAAGCAAACATTTTCGTTTATTAGTATATCATAATAAACATCTGAAAACCTAATAATAATAATAATTAGCTCAGTAGCTTTGTTAGTCAATTGGTAATCAAAATTCTTTTGTAACACAAGACAAATTTCGTATATTTTCTCAGGAGCGCGAGCATCATAACAAGTCAACAATGCGTAACCGTAACCACACAAGTTAATTGAACTGCTAAACATGAGAAGTAAATCGAATGTCGTAAAGTCGGTGATGAACATGAACGACTCAAGGGCCACACGTGAAGGTCATTCGGGACGGTCTCATTACCATTACTCATGTATCTACTGCAACTTGCAACATAATCAACACACACGCTGCACCAGAAGTGCATAATGATCAAAATGCATTCACATTCATTCAATATATTTCTCTTATTGGGAAAACGCAACAGATGCGTTGTTGGATGAGCGATATAGGTATATTTATATGGAAGATGATGATTATTGTTTGCTTAACGACCCCACCAACAGCTAGGTTATACGGGGGTACGAATGAGCAGGTGATCATGAAACTATGAAGTGATGATGAGTGAAAGGACGTTTACAAAAACCCATGCCTTATGCGGGATTCGAATCCACGCCCAGCGGTGACTTCAGTTTCTGAAGCGGTGCCTCAGCTGACCGAGCTACCGAGGACGGCAATATGGAATATAATGGGAAGCTATGCAACCCGAGTGCAAAACAATTATGTGACTGTAATCCTGTTTCATTCATTGCTCATTTTAATAGTTCCAAATTCTGATTAGTTGAACCTGTCGCTTAAATTCTTAATGGGTTTCTTCAACAGCTTTGATTGATGTACAAACATTACATTGTAGGCCTATATTTTCTCATCAAAACGTCTCATCCAATTTATGTGAAGCTGTAGATAATGCTCAACATACTATCATATTCATTCAAAGAAAATATTTTTCGAAATTTTCTTCTTCGAGTTATTTTTATACGAAGTTTTGAAAACTTCGAAATGGGTTTCATCAGATGTGGTGCAACAGATTGCGTCTCAAAACTATACAATGTCGAGTTGGATGACGACACTCATGTATGCCAAGTTACAACACTGAATTTTTAATTTTGTGACTTTATCCAAATTTGTCCTGTTTACGAGAGAGTGAATATATTATTCAGTTCGACTTTCGGTCGCAGTACAATATAAATGATCATTTATTCACTATGTGCTGAGCAGAGTAAATTTCTTAACACAAGGATTGCATGTAATCACTGATATGATCAACAGAATCTGTCATTGAAATAATAATAACTTATTCATTCTGGAAACTTCGATGTAGCATATTTTGTACCACCATTTAAGCTACCTTCTGGCAATTGCTTGCTTGAAGTGTTCCGTTTCATATATATAGATAGATACAATCATACATTTATATCTGTATAAAGGTCTATACTATGTACTAGGTCTATATTATGTATTTTCAACTTATTGTATATGACTTATCCAATATCATGTATATGATCACTTCTAAGCGGAAATACATATTATTATTATTATTACTATTATTATTATTATTCGAAATTGTCCACGAAGTTGTACTGAAATCTTTGTTAGAACACGAATAAAAAATAAAAAAAAAAAATTATTCTGCCTCGTCAATATTTTGTTTATTCTCAGTTCAGTTCAATTTACGAATACATCTTTATTGAAGTTGAATTTAGAATTGTCATCTATATAATATTTGTTTCAGATGTGCAACTATTTTCGTTTTGTTTTGTTCTGACCCTGAATGTGCTTTTCTATATTCTAAATTATTCTCTTAGAATCACTTCAAATCTAAATACCCTACTTTTTGGCATTACGTATTCCTTTCTTACATCTTAGTCTGAACTTTACATATATTATATATTATTTTTTATTTTCAACCCACAGATAAGCCTTCCCAAGCTTTGTGGAGAAGAGTTTAATTTCATTTATATATGTATGTTCTATGTTCTTTTGTTCAATAAAAAGAAAAAAAAAATGAAATGTCAAGAAATATGAGAATTCAGGAAATATGAGTTTGTATTCGGCAAAAGTTTGACTGGGTCAGGTTAGTTTGGTTATAGTTGAATCAGGTATTGTTTCGTAAATTTGAATCACTCTCAACAACAATAACAACAACAACGTGAATCACGCGTTGCGACAATATCCAAGTCTAGTTACACATGTATATACACATGTATATGCATATGCTATGTACGTATACCATAAATACTATAATGCCAGGGAAATAAGAATTCCAAAAATGTTAGCTTGTATTCGGCAAAAGTTTGACTGGGTTAGGTTAGGTTAGATGGTATACGTTTTTTAAAAACGTCCTGGTAAAAATGCACTAGCGCACCGCACCGCATATTGAGTCATTAAACGTTGAACCATGTCTGTGTTATAATAGGTATACACTCAGCTGCCTTCTGCATGACGTTTCAATTATTGTTATTACTTTCGTGTGGTATGTTGTGGTGTATACTTGTTTCCTCGGAAGATACAGGTCCTCTTCAAACTTGCGTAAACACGTGATCTTGCTGCATGTATAGGTGAACGATTTGGGGGCGCTGAAGAGCGTATAACGAAAAGCGTATACCGTGTAGCGTATACCGCGAAGAACGTATACCGGAATAAAGCCGACTTAGTCGTGTGATATGGGCTTGGGGGTACTTATGAACGGATGGTTTTGTAAATGTGGTTAGGGTTCTAGTAATTGTGGACACCCAAACCCATATCTCACAACCAAAAAAGTCAACTTTATTCCGGTATACGCTTCTCAGATGCTTCAACGATATACCGCTTTTGAAAGATGAAGTTGCATTTATTATATGAAATCTCGTAATGAAAAACCTTGATACTTCACAACCATCCATAGTTGTACAATATGATTGTGATATACTTGTTTGTGATAGATGACCTTCTACTTTTGTGGATACAAGTATATACACTGATGTATACGTACTTGAAGCGTAATTAGGTATTATAAACTCTTATAATATATTAGATACTTGATGGGTGAAGAAAATTTACGACTCTTTGAGAGATATGAGTTTTCTGAAACATTGTAATTCTTGTTTATATTGACCAGTAGTTTATTACATATACGACGTGGGTACAACTTTGCTTACAATTATGACCAGAGAAAATGCATTTCATGTCGGGCAAAAATTGAGTGAAATATCAATGGATGAATATCGATCGAAATGTTGACTGATTATATAATTTTGTGTTACTTCATTTATTCTGGTAATGATTATCGTTCGCTAACGAACCCACGTCAACAGCTAGGATATTATAATTATATCATTATACTATATTCCTATATTATACGTTCTCAAATTTCAATGAAATTGCCGCCCTTGTGGCTCAGAAAATGACCGCACTGCGTTAGGCACTGAAAATCAGTTCGAACCTGGGTTCGAGTCCCGCACAAGGCATGAGCATCCATATCATCTCTTCATCGTTTCATTATCACCCTCTCATTCGTACCCCCGTATAACCTAGCTGTAAGTGAGGTCGTTAAGCAGCGTTGAAAAAAATTAAAAATAATGCTAATACTGTACATGCTGAACTACACTGAAACTGCTTCAGCCATTCAGAGAAATATCTTCTAAGATACTATCGATCCATAATGAACATTTACAATCTGTCACATGTTATTTGTATGTAATGGTATAAGCTGACAAAATTCGATGACAAAATTACTGAGTCTCAATGTTACATTCAAGTGATCTTTTCACCTTTGTTTATTATCATAATGTTCATCAAAATTCATTGGATTAATCAATGTGACAACTGAATTTAAAACATCCCTCATAATATTTCCAATTGAACAATCATTTCACAATGTTATTGATTGCTGCAAAGAGTGCGAACATATAAAGTGTGGAGATAATGAATTATAATATTTGAGTAATCGGGATTTTATGAAAAATGTATAAATACATATCAAACTCTTATGTAAATGTAACGATCCATAGATTAGGCCCTACTTGTAATCGTGTGCCAGAATTGAGTGGAGATATATTGTTTTTTTTCAATTTTTCTAATAAAAGTGAGCCATCCTCGGTAGCTCAGTCATCTGAGGGTTCACTTCAGAAACTAAAGTCACCGTTGGGCGTGGGTTCGAGTCCCGCATAAGACATGGGTTTTTGTAAACTTTCTTGTCACTTATAACCGTTTCATAATCACCTGCTCACTCGTACCCCCATATAACCCAGCTGTTGGTGGGGTCGTTAAGTAAACAATAATCATCAAGTAATAGTGTTACTATATGACGTCATCAGATGTCGTGAAATGTGTTTGTTATTTATTCATTCAACGAGATGTATAATCCTGACGGTCAATTTGACGCATATTTTATCCATATTGTATTCTGTATTGAATTGTATTCTTGTATTTGGATATGTGTGCCCGATTTGAAAGAATATAAAATACGAAATCAGTAAATGAATCAAATTTGAGTCAAGCATTTTCGACAGATATTGTCTACGATTGTATTCGTCAATTTTGTATCTTGCACTGTTGAAGTTTTATGATCAATAACTGTGGAATCACCGGCACATGTAGCTGATCGAGTGGTTAACGCACTCGGTTCATGTGATCCGGTAGGTGAGGGGCATATCGAACCAGGTTCGATCTCCGCCACCGTCCATCTTTACAGGGGTTTTTAATGGTTTCCCTCTGTATGGCCTAGGCTAATGCCGGGATGGTTCCTACAATATAGGCCACGATCGCTTCCTTCCCACTATCAGCTTCCCAATACCCAAGAAACCTTCATGTCATCATCTCACCATCTCATCAATCATTTATTCGACGCCAATAGATCTCAGTTATCATTATAGTGCGTCGTTAAAATCCAATATGGAAAAAATGTGAAATCCCCCTGGTGGGGACTTTTCGACTTGTGAAGACTGGGATCGCATTAACGACACACTGGAATAACAATAATAATTTATCGTCGTCGGATGAATGTATAATGAGATGATGGGATGATGAGCCGAAGGTTTCTCAGGTCGAAAGATCTTGGGAAGGAAGTGGTCGTGTCCTATTGAATGAACCATCCCGGCATTTGCCAAAGCTTCAGAGAAAATCCACGAAGAATCTTCTTGAAGATAGAGCCACTAAGTTTCTATTTTCTTCACTTTCGCTTTTCGACTGTCATCTAGTCTCAGATGCTATCAAGCCACTACCTTGATGTGATCTATCGGGCACCGATCTAGATTCCCATCCACTCTCAACATCCACACTTGTCCCCTCATTTCTTTTTACCGACATTTATCACCCTTTTCAATATCTTCCAATCATTCTTTCCAAGGGAAGCTTCCCTTTTTTTTTTGCACGCGTCACCACGGATCAACAAATTCCCGGTAGCCATGTCTCTTCGATATCGTATAATAATAATTGCTCTTGCACCTTGTCTCGGTCATTCGCCGCGTCAACAATGTTTGGTACCTTCTGTTATGTCCGACTGTCTACCTTTTCAAGAGTGGGAGAGAGAAAGAGATATCTGTGTGTGAGAGAGATATATATATTTGTCTATGGTCGGTGTTCGCTTCTGTGATGGAGGCGTGTGCCAGATGGTACCTCGGTTTACCGAAAAAAGATGGACAGACGCACCGAACACACTTTAGACATGTGCTGGTTCCGATCGGCAGTCTTTTGTATTGTCTATGTGAAACGGTCAAGAGTTTCGAGATGACAGTTTTGGTGGATTTGAGGAAGATGAAAGGGCTAGACTGTTTTTTGGACAAGGACAAGGTGAAGAGGTAGCCAATAGGTTGTCGGACATAAGAAACACTGATGATAGATGAGGGGGGGTATTCGTCATATTCATATTATACTTTAACTGCAAACTGTCTAACGAGTTAATGGGCGTCCACAGGATAGGAGGGGTGGGGGGGAGGGGGGGGCATTTTCACTCACCCCTTGGTGATTGTAATATAAGTATTATTCAAAATGTGTACCATAGGCCCTAGAACTGATTACATTGTGATCACTTACTCTGGCTGGTTTGTAATAAAATATTTAGAAACTAGATTGTTGATTGATTGCTTAATTGTTGGTGTTTAACGACGCGCCAACATCGAGGGTCATTTTGTGCCGGTAAAAAGATTGTAAATATACAGTTTATTTAAAAAAAAACTCAATAATCTCTCTTTCTTTGTCTAGGTCTTATGAGAATACATAACTAATCATAAACTAAAGTTACTTTCAGACCAGCATTAAATAATGCAGATTCAAAAAATTCCCTGCAGACTTATCTGAGCCCCTCCCCCCCTTCCCCACCCCGTTGTGAAAACTCAATGTAGATTCTGATGTTATGCCTCCACTGAATATTTCCTGCCGATGTCCGTGAACGATTTAGCCTTTTGTAGAGAATAGAAGATTATGTTGACGGTTTCTTACTTAACTTCGTGAAAGTGATGGTTGGTCACAGAAAAAACGTTTCGCCTGATTGTGGGGTGAATAATGTCAAACGAATGAAGGAAAATGAACTGCGGATAAAATTGCAGGTCTTCCTAATGTTCATTTCGTGGAAAAGAAACCCAAGCGATTCTTGACATTGCAGCTGACACATATCTTGATTGCTATTTTTTGTTAGCATTACCTTATACATCACGCACGCAACGTCCGCATTCATTTAATTTAGAATCTTTTTTCAATACGATAATTTAATAAACTATACAAGAAAAACAGCTTGGATCAAAACCTTCGTAGAATCTATGATTTCGTTGAAAATGATCAAGATCATCAATATATATATATATATATATATTGATGATCTTGATCATTTTTAAAGAAATTATAGATTCTACGAAAGTTTTGATCCAAGCTGTTTTCCTTGTAAAGTTTATTAAATTATCGTATTGAAAAAAGATTCTAAATGAAATGAATGCGGACGTGCGTATATATATATATATATATATATATATATATATATATATATATATATATATATATATATATTTATTTATTTTTTCAAAATTTAAATCACTATAAAAAAGCGTTGGTAGCTTAATAGGTCTTTTGAAAGTAAGAAATTGTAAAATTGATTAAGACATACACTTCAATTCAGATTTCAGAATTATTTTTGCTCGATCATCGAGTGCCAAATTATTACAAGTAAGCTCTTTGTACACCTGAACACAAAGAACATCTAATCCTGCACACATGTGTTGGCACAGACTTTTTTCCACCAATCACGCCCGTTTATTCGTTACAGAAAGGGTTCACTAAAAATAAACGACATATACCCCCCATCACCATAGTAAAACACGATAAACAATATCATATATTAACAACAGGTCCATATCGAATAGGAAGTCCATCCCCTCTTCTTCCGGTTGTTTAGGAACCACCAATCAACTGTGAGATTCGAAAGCCACGTGACCACAACGGAGCACTGTGATTGGTTGGAGGGCACGCGCTGTTGGTACGAGCACCCCGAAGACCGTAAAAAACTCTGTCCATATGGGTTAGTAGAAGGAACGATCGAAGGTGATATAAAGTGAAGTAACAGGTTGTATTATAGCTCATTGCCGTTCCGACCGGCGTACTGTGCACACCGAGTGAGTCCGTACTCTCTACTCTGACAACTTCGATACACACGTGTTTCTTACGAGCTTAAGTAAAAAAAACAATTTTATTCTTATTAATTTTTTATTGAATTGTGTTGTGGCAACAAAAGTTTTTCCATACGTTTTCATTCACGGGACCATTAAGGAGTAAATGAACAAGTGTTGATAATTTTTGATAATTTGCGTCAATTTTATTATAATACATTGATTGAAAAGACAATTTTTTTCAATAAAAATGTCGGCATCAGCAGACATGTTTCGTTACGTTTATATGTGTGGAAATAAAGAAGGAGAAATATCTTCGTCGGATTGTCTGATACTACCACCATCACCACCACACACGTACATCCACCCGTCGGAGTCTTCCGCATTCACCAGTTCCGCCTACACGTCTACATCACCATTATCGTACAACATGTATCCATCACCACATTCACCAGCATCCATCAACCAATCAAACCACCCCAAATCACATTATCACCATCGAAACTTTGACAATCTGTCAGACGGCTGTCACACACCGAGTCCTGATAGCCTCCGTTCAAATAGTCCTTCATCAGATATCATGGACCCAATCAGACAACGATTGGAACCTATCAAACAATACACATCACTCTTACCACCTCAACAAACCGAATACACGAAACTCCGAGACGACGGCGTGACGTCAACAATCGACGCTAAGAAGTCGAGGAAGAGTGTTTTAGTGCCTAACAATCGGACAATTAAAAAAACAAAAACTGAAGATTTGAATTATGACGATTTTGACGATGAAAGTTTAGACAGTTTAGATTTTGATGACGAAAGTTTGGACTTGGAAGAAGCGGGTGATGATAAGAAAGGTAAGAGGAGAGCGAGTATGAAGCTAGTGAGTCCTGTAGTGATGAAGAAAAGGAGATTAGCGGCGAATGCGCGCGAAAGAAGACGGATGCAGAATTTGAATAAAGCGTTCGATCATTTGCGCAAACACTTACCGTCGTTGGGTAATGATAGACAATTATCGAAGTATGAAACGTTACAAATGGCGCAAACTTATATGACGGCTTTGTACGATTTGTTGCAGTGAGTTTTTTAAAATAATTATTTCACGAGAACTTTTATTTGAAGACGTTGAATGAGAGATAATTATTTGCGTGTTATGTTTTTTAGAAAAGTTTTTGTGGTCATTAAGTTTGTGGTAGTTACATTCTCATCGGAAACAATTGACGAATTTAATAAAATCTATATCAAGTCAAACATTTTTAATTAATAAATTATGTTTACATACAGTTTTTTTGTTGCTGAATTAGAACATATAATGATATATGTCATTGAATAAATGTAATCTTCACTGAATCATAACTTCCAGTGTTTTCTTCTACATTGTAACACTGTATTATGTTTTTAAAATAACACTATGGGAACCTTTCAGAAAGAGGAGAAATATCTGTATCTTTTTGATCCTCAGTTCAAGAATACTACCTGTGCACTTATTGTTTTCCTATAACAGGTATATGATTCGAACTAGAAAAAAAAAATTACGAAAGAGATTTTCGTAAAACAGATTAGACTACGAATGTTTTTCACTATACAAGGTCGGTGATTTATCACAACTATTATTTTATTGCATTTATCTAATTACAGAAAGTAACTAGAATTTTTATGGATATTATGAAAGAGATAATTTATTGAATTGCATGTAAACAAATATAACTGTAAAATGATAGTCATTAATGAATGAATATACGTGAATATCTGAAAAGATCTGTAGACGTTTAAGTTTATGGAATATATTTGCCAACACTCCTTCCATGTATGTATAGTATGAATGTAAATATATTTTTATAAAAAGCAATTGTTGTAAATAATAAAAGTGTATGAGTCGCAGAATATGCAAATGCAAACTTCGTCGAGAGAGCAACAGGGTTCCTTTTATGTATACTAGGCCTACCGATATTTTCTCTTTGTATCAAGTCATGAAAATAAAATGAACAATATTTTATTTAAACATATGCAATTGTATAAAATTGATTTGTTATGAATTCCACATATCACACTTGCTTCTATCCCCGCATTGAAATCCTTCTTCATGAATCGACACTAGTTTTAGCTTTCAACTAGTGTTCAAGTTCTACGGTGACAAATACACTTGCGGTCAAATTGATCGAGTGGGCGATCTTCGGGCGCTTCAAAATCACTTCTGAAGAAAATCTACTGATATCGTACGCATTAAATCCAATAAAAATTGTAGAAAATGTGCATGGGGATACCACTCCTATACTGGTTAAAAAAAGCTGTGAAATATGTGAACATTTTAATTTTCAATTTTGATTTCAATTTCAGAAAAAAAATCTATATGACCGTAAGTATAGTATGGGCCCATAGATTACTTTGATTTATGATTACTTTGATTAACGACCTCACGAGGCAGATGAGAGTTTGGTTTAACGACCAAGGACAATGCTAAGGAATGTGCACGTCACAGGTACTGTTGGGACTGTAATAAAATAGCTTACACAATAATTGACTTGAGAATCCTAAAGAAAATAATAGATATATTTAAAAGGTAATAAGGATACTACTGAAAACAATTAAATTTATATCTCGTTTCGTTTGTTTGATGTGGAACCCCGTATAACTTAGCTGTTGGTGGGGTCGTTGAGCAGCACAATTGATGTAGAAAAGATGAATGCAAATATGGGATGTCGGTTTTTGTATGCTGGGCCATTGCACTAGCTGAGAAGGACGTCTTGTACTACGTTTAAAGGCGAGGAGGAGAGGGAGGGGGGGGGGGGGAGCTAGAGTTGACCTATCAGCAGGATCACGAAAAATAAGACTGATATCAACAAATTTAAATAATAATAGTGATGTATCATGATGGAAATATGATTATAATATATGAAAAAGAAGAGAAAATGATGAAGAAAATATAAAAGAGTCTATCAAAATAAATTGCGACAAGATTGTGAGTGGGCGATGAAATTTTGAGAAATTGAATGAAACACAATTGGTTTGCTCTAATGTATGCATTCATATCTTGTGTTTATCTTGATGTTTAGGACAAACTGATTATAAATAAGAATGAGTGATTTTTAGCCTTCGAACCGAATCAATGAAAAGTAAATTGAAAACAAAACTGGGATGGTTCCTTAACAACAGGCCACGACCGACTTCTTACCACTATCCCAAAACACTTGATACATCATCTTTCACATCATCATCCCATCATATCATATATCATTCACCGACGCCAATAGATCGCAGTAATCAGTAGAGTGCGTCGTTAAATCCAATATAAATAAAATAAAATTTCTTATACACAAGTATACATGGCACCATATAAGATCGCGTTTTTTCTTTCTTCTCCCGTTCAATCTTTCATCGACAACAAGTTATGTTGTAGTTTTATTGGCGCGTTTTGCTCTAAACGGGCCGTTACCCGATCTGAGCGTCAACACCTGATACCAGCACCTAGTCATCGTCTTACGTCTCCGCGCGGCTTACACACACACATGCATACGTTTCGGGGGAGGGGGAGGGGGGGGGGTCGCTGACGTCACAGGCTAGACTTTCAGGACTGCATTGGCTAGCTCAAATATCAACGGGATCGATCAACTTTCAATTTCGTTTCACTTGAATCTAGATTTTATATTCGGTTCTCATTGAAAATGATTTCAATTTTTTTCCATCAGGTCATTTTATATTGTGTAAAAAATATCAGAAGTTTACACCTCATAATTAGGGCCAGGATAAATATTTGCTCGATAAAAAAAAATATTTATTTTTCATGTGTAAAAATGTGTGAAAATGTGTGAAAATGTGTAAAAATGTGTAAAAATGTGTGAAAATGTGTGAAAATGTGTAAAAATGTGTGAAAATGTGTAAAAATGTGTGAAAATGTGTTCAAAATACCAAGTAATAGCTTATGCCCTATTGGTCTATCAAATGAACTATTTCATTTTATTGAAATACAAACAAATTCGAACATCGAGCATGAAACATCGAAACATGAAACAAAATCATTGTTCGCCAATCAAGGTTATGGATGGAAGTATAGTATCATTTGAACGGGGCACCACAAGGACGATCTTGAAAAACAAGGACATTGACAAGGACCACAAGGAAAACAATGAACTTTGACACCGTGACTGCGGTATTGGTGACCATACTTTTCCGCCGCAGATGAATCTATTTCAATTTCCAAAAGTCTGGAACATATCACAAGTGCACACCGTTCAGTAATATATATATATATATATATATATATATATATATATATATATATATATATATATATATATATATATATATATATATCCGGAGCATTGGTATTGAGAGTAAACGAAACACACGAATGTTGATATCTTCTATACTCTGAACCAAATCTCTCAGGCAATGCACACTTCTTCCCATAAGCCAGCCTGATGTAAAATTTATCATTATATTGGGAAAAAACTAGTGATATACCTTAATTGATACGAAAAATAAATGGCATATGAAAAATAAAAAATTCTTCATGTGATAGTGCATGAATTCGCTGCTCTTTCTTTTCAAAATACATGCAAAAAAAATATGAAATGAATGAATGCAAAATGTCTTCGTCTGTTGTAAATATATTGAGTGATTCTCGCATACACATTCTGCTCTGAATAATTCACTCAAGCTGGATTCATAATGCGAACTAATGATTAGTGACTAATACTAAACACTAAAATTAAGAAACTGAGCATTCACATAGACTAGAAATAATAATAAATTTTGACGGAAATGACGTACTTTCATGAGTCGTAGCTGTCTTAAGAAGACGTATTTAAATTGAAATCTACATGTTAGAAGAAGTAAACGAGTGGTTCATCGAGCGGGAAAGCTTCTTTTTGCATTGACTTTCTGTCGTTTCAAATTCACGACTTCTGATTGGTCAGAATAATGATTTGATTCAAACTAATGATTGATACTAAAGTTGAAAGTTAGTTAACTTTCAAGGTCAGTCACTAAAATTAAACACAACATGTTAACGTCAACACTGATTCCGTATCTCCCAACTTAATTTAGTTGATCATTAATCACTAATCATCAGTTCGCATTGTGAATCTAGCTTTACAAACATTATTTATTGATTATAAATGAAAGCAATCACTGATCTTAGATTCCAAAGACATGGCATATGTTCCTACGTCTATCGTCAACTATGACCAACTTTCGTTCATTTATTTATTCATTAGACGAGCTTTAGCGAGGATTCAATTTGACATACTGAAAAAAATTGGTGTTCGTTTTTATGTTTTTTTTTTTTTTTTTATTATGTTTTTTTGTCGGTTCTCCACAGGTCAAACGGCTACAGCTATCAACTTCAAACTTTTTTTCGTCATGGTTCCTCATCTAACTTAGATCTGTATAGTTTTGTGGCATTATCGGGTGGTAACTTATTTTTTTATGAATTTTAGAAATTTCAAAAATCCCCATTAGAATAACCCGGAGGAAAATACTTGAAAAATCAAAATTTTTCAAGACCTCTCAAATTTTCGCCGAATATAAAGGAAACTATTAAGCACATTTTGAGAGATTTTTCGCATCAATCGGATGAGAAATAACGAAGAAAACGCATTTATAAAGCATTTTCCCATCAATTTAGGCTATTACGGGAACCAATTAAATCTATAGCAACAAGTGTCACTAATTAATTCAAAACGATTGAAATGAATGAAGAGGAAGGCCGTGACATAACTGATTCTCGTAAGGTTTTTGAATGTTTGGAGTGATCCAAGGTCTGTAGATGTAGATTGGGTTGACAAATTATTTTTCATTCTAGATTTCTATAC
Source organism: Brachyptera risi (assembly GCA_964007535.1). Lineage (NCBI taxonomy): Eukaryota > Metazoa > Arthropoda > Insecta > Plecoptera > Taeniopterygidae > Brachyptera > Brachyptera risi. The sequence goes on along the minus strand of OZ023328.1, from coordinate 15,493,910 downwards.
CCCTAAGCTCGTCTAACAACGCGCATCCCGCGTTTTCCTAGTATGTTGTCATTATGAATTCTAGTGAATAACTGACGTACTCTGATTCTATCTGTATATAGTATTGGCATAGGCCAATATGTCTTATTTCCATCCATCCTTTGACTTTGAGTAGTATTTTTTCACCAGAATCTTACGAAACTTCATTGGAAAAAACATTATCACCATCTGAGTTTCTACATTATCTGTGTGAAGTTGTTCAATTGATAATGAGTAGTAATGAATTTGCTATAGATTCTTAAAATACTAACATATCTCAGGGATGTAATGTTAATAGTAATATATTGTAGTAAGTCGACACGAAAGTAACTCGAAAGTAATTCAACACAAAATTAAAAAATTCGCTTTCAAATGCAGCATGGCCGACGAAAAGTTAGAAACAAACAGTCATTTTTTTTTTCTCCTAATAACATCGAAACTTGATACAGAATTATTGTTCCCCAATTAAGGCTATTGATGAAAGATAGGATCGTTTGGACGGGGCACCACAAGGGCGATCTTACCACCCCAAGTCAACAATATGATGTTTTAATCGTCATTGTTGAGATGCGCGCTCTTTATTCTGTGACTTATCACAAGTTCCACTTTTCAACACTAACAGCGTACCTTGCAACTTTTTTTTTTGCGAATAAGCACACACACATGGCCTCTAAATTGTCTCCAATCACAACTTTGGTATTCTTTTATTTGTTCTCAACTTCTCTAGTCCCCATATTATTTCATAAACATGGAATCTTCACGATGTACTGATTTTTTTTTTTTAATTTTATTGGTCACACATTAAATACATTATTACAGAAACACTCATCATAAAATCCTACAAAGCCAAAAATGCTGGCTTGACTGTTAGGGGTGAGATGACATATTTTGTTTGGACATATCGTGTTTCACTTCTATTGGTATTGAAATCAAAAATAAATACACACACAACAATAACTTGGCATATCTTGAAAGTAGTACTTCACTGTTTCTCATTTCAAGGGTGAGTTCAAGAGAAAAAAGGAAAGAAAACGATGATTTCACAAGAACAAAAATTGTGAAACAAAAAAAATATTCGGTATAACAATTATTCCTTGTTATAATACATTGATGCAAACAATGAAATTAAGGATTGAGTAACAGATTTTTTAACAAGGGTTTCATAATAGAGTATTTGTCAATGGTTTTTATACGTGTAGGAATATAATTAAATATAGTGGGAACTGCGAGACTCAACTGCCTACTGCCAACCTATTTTGTAAGATAACATATAAAATGGATAACAACCTATTTTATAATTATATAAAGAAGGTGCTCCAACTCACATACTGATAACATGGACGGTATTTGTGGTTTCTTGCGGTCATTTCAGAGCCAAAGGTCCCGATTGCATGTCACAATTTGGCGGATCCCCTTGTGAACTAGATGTAAGTGGCTATACGGTACCGGTGGCATTGTTGAACCATAGAGTTGTATTGTTATGGAGGTATAACTCCGTGTTGAATTAAGCTCAACCCACTTGATCACTTTAAATATTGGCTAACGGCGGCCATGTTCACTGCTCAAACTGATTGTTGTCAGGTGTGGGACTACAGAAATTTGTTTTGTATTCAGTAACTGAAATCAAGGCCTTCTATATCATTACCTGATATGTAATGATAAAGAAGGCCTTGCTGAATTATCAACGTGGGAGTAGCTCCAACTGGCAGTTGAATTAAGAACATGGCCGCCGTTCGGGAGCGAAGTACATGGCTCGTCGCTGAGTTAGACCATGTAGTTGTATTGTTAGACCATGGAGTTGTATTGTTGTGGAGGTCCAACTCAGCGACGAGCCATGTACTTCCGGTTACTTCCAAACGACGGCCATGTTCTTGTTTCAACTGCCAGTTGGAGCTACTCCCACGTTTGTAATTCAGCAAGGCCTTCTTTATCATTACATATCAGGTAAAGATATAGAAGGCCTTGATTTCAGTTACTGAATACAAAACAAATTTCTGTAGGCTCACACCAGACAACAATCAGTTTGAGCAGTGAACATGGCCGCCGTTAGCCAATATTTAAAGTGATCAAGTCGGTTGAGCTCAATTCAACACGGAGTTATACCTTCATAACAATACCACTCCATGGTTGAACTAACAAAATCTATCATTCTCGTAATCTACTGGGCCGAGTATAGCATTGTTGAGCATTGTTGTTTTAAATAACTCGATATAAAAGCGATGATTGCCCTACAGGCAATCGGGATGCTGGACTCAAAATCTGACCCCGGAAATATTTCACTTTCAAGACCAGAGTTGGGTCATCAGCTCCTTTATATTATGATAAAATAGGTTGGTATCACTACATCGTGTGGCATCTTTCTACATTAAATAATAATGAAAACAACAATTAAAACCACAGCCTTCTCTATTTCCATTCGCCTTGGTCGGGTGATAAAACTGCACAAGGGTGGAGTAGTAAGACGTTAGTTGCGGCTATTCACAGCCACCTGGATGGCTCAATACACTGCAGTAACATAAAACATTGAAATATGTTGTAATCATTAGTGTTTAGCCGGAGCCCATAAAACCCTCTAGCGGTCTTTACATGCAGTCACCGTTAGGAGTTGGCGCATCGGTTCACTATCTGTATGGATACGACTTTACCACTGTCCGTTGATTGGGGTCAGGATTATGTATAAGAATTAACAGGGATATCAAACCAATTTATGATTGTATTTATTTGTTTTAAGAACATTCAACTTACGTTTTTCCCATTCAATAATATGGTATATGGAATAAGAAGAAAATGTATAGAAAATAATAATATAATGCGAAACCGCAACAATGAATATTTAGAATTGAAAAATGAATTATAATTCATAATTATGATTGACCATTGTAGATGGGCGTGATTTATACGAAGCAATGGAAATTTTAGATACCTTGATTGGTTATTTCCCTATTTCCCCTGCTTCACTGTCCACTTGATTGGTTGTTCATTTTGTGACATCACGAGGGCGGACGATCTACAATGGTCAATTATAATTATAACATCATCATTGAAATTATCATCATCTGTATCATTATTACCTTCATTATTATCAATTTCAAGTGTTATAATTATAGTGCAAACCACAGATAAGCCTGTTTACAGGCTTTGTGGAATATTGTGAACTTTTCTGTATAATCTTGAATTGACAAATGAAAAATCTTGAAAAAAAAATTATTTATTCATAATTATGTATGGTGAATTATGAAGTTTAGTTGATCAAAGCTCCATGACCATGGTGACCACTGAAAAATAACCAATATCCAACTAGTTTTTAGTATCTCAACATTTAAAAAAAATTGGATTACAGTATGTATTATTACATATAATATTATAGTATGATTACAGTATGGGGTGGTAAGATCGCCCTTGTGGTGCCCCGTCCAAACGATCCTATCTTTCATCCATAGCCTTAATTGGGGAACAATGATTTTGAATCAAGTTTCGATGTTATTAAAAAAAAAAAAAACAGTATGAATATTTTAGCTTTGCGGCGCCCAATAGATAAATGAAAAAAGACGTGTAATTTTTCCTCAAATATATACTAACTAAAAATCTTTCCCTGACGAAGTTTGAAAATCATCTTGAATCATGATATAATGCAATATGAGATAATATAGTTTTGTACATCCCTGTATAAAAGGGGTACTTCCGAGTGAAATATATTCAAACGGGATATTTATTGCTTTCACCCCATCCCAAATACTGCCAAAAAATAACAATTTTCTACCCCCTTAACGATCTAAAACGTGATATTTATATGCTTTTTATAGTTTGGCGAAAAGGATTGCGTTTTAATATACGAGTGTTCTCGATGGGTTTACCCTGTGTGGGCCCGATGCTTGGAACAGCGCCCGCAAATTGAAGGACCCACCCCCAAACTCATCTGCACGTCGTAAAGTAGTAGAGATATTTCAATTTATACTTTTTTTAAATTTATATCTATTGGTGAAGGTGTATGATAAAGGTTTCTTCTAAGGTGGTTCAACCTGCAAGGAATGTTGACCATTGATCGTAAACTATTTCCAAAAGTATTGTAGTTCCTTGTTTGATAATCATTTGGCTGGTTTCTTTTCTCTTGGTGTGTTGTGTGTAGTGATTCTTGAATCACGGAAACATTATATCGTCTTCCAACTAAATAATTGTTTAAAATCTTCAGTAATCACAAAATCTCAAAGATGTTACTCTATATTGAAAATGTGATGGCGTGAAATAATAATGTATTTGAATCACCACAGCTGTAGACCTATTGAAAAAAGCTATACAATAGCAAGAGACAAATCTTTTAAAAAATGTTTTCACCGAATGTAGACTATGAAAGATACACATTTATACACATTTTCCTATAGATTGGAGTAGCCGTTTTTAGACGAGCTTTAGCGAGGATTCAATTTGACATACTGAAAAAAATTGGTGTTCGTTTTTATGTTTTTTTTTTTTTTTTTTTTTTTTGTTTTTATGTTTTTTTGTCGGTTCTCCACAGGTCAAACGGCTACAGCTATCAACTTCAAACTTTTTTTCGTCATGGTTCCTCATCTAACTTAGATCTGTATAGTTTTGTGGCATTATCGGGTGGTAACTTTTTTTTTTATGAATTTTAGAAATTTCAAAAATCCCCATTAGAATAACCCGGAGGAAAATACTTGAAAAATCAAAATTTTTCAAGACCTCTCAAATTTTCGCCGAATATAAAGGAAACTATTAAGCACATTTTGAGAGATTTTTCGCATCAATCGGATGAGAAATAACGAAGAAAACGCATTTATAAAGCATTTTCCCATCAATTTAGGCTATTACGGGAACCAATTAAATCTATAGCAACAAGTGTCACCAATTAATTCAAAACGATTGAAATGAATGAAGAGGAAGGCCGTGACATAACTGATTCTCGTAAGGTTTTTGAACGTTTGGAGTGATCCAAGGTCTGTAGATGTAGATTGGGTTGACAAATTATTTTTCATTCTAGATTTCTATACCTCTAAGCTCGTCTAACAACGCGCATCCCGCGTTTTCCTAGTGTTTAAAAAAGACTTAAGCTGTTGGACATACTGCACTTATGAGGACAGTACGACTCAACATGAGTTTATTAGTAAAATAAAAATGTGCTACAATATACGTCTGGACTCTTGAGTTGAATAAATATTTGGATCCTTCCTAAGCTTATGATAAAAATCATCAAAATTTACTATCACAAAATATTTATCGATCCTTTCAACTTTGAATGGCATACGATGATGATGTATTGTAAAGCACTTATAAGTTGTACACTACTTTCAAGAGTTCTCTGTTCAATTGAATTTGATTTCAGAATTCCACCATTTCTTCATCCATCGGTTTAATAAAAAAGATTGCTTTGAAACGAAGGCTTACTTTTACAGTATTCAAAATATGTTCTTGATTTAACTTCAAATTCGCAGTGTTATTAGACGAGCTTTAGCGAGGATTCAATTTGACATACTGAAAAAAATTGGTGTTCGTTTTTATGTTTTTTTTTTTTTTTTTTTTTTTTTTTTTGTTTTTATGTTTTTTTGTCGGTTCTCCACAGGTCAAACGGCTACAGCTATCAACTTCAAACTTTTTTTCGTCATGGTTCCTCATCTAACTTAGATCTGTATAGTTTTGTGGCATTATCGGGTGGTAACTTTTTTTTTTATGAATTTTAGAAATTTCAAAAACCCCCATTAGAATAACCCGGAGGAAAATACTTGAAAAATCAAAATTTTTCAAGACCTCTCAAATTTTCGCCGAATATAAAGGAAACTATTAAGCACATTTTGAGAGATTTTTCGCATCAATCGGATGAGAAATAATGAAGAAAACGCATTTATAAAGCAATTTCCCATCAATTTAGGCTATTACGGGAACCAATTAAATCTATAGCAACAAGTGTCACCAATTAATTCAAAACGATTGAAATGAATGAAGAGGAAGGCCGTGACATAACTGATTCTCGTAAGGTTTTTGAACGTTTGGAGTGATCCAAGGTCTGTAGATGTAGATTGGGTTGACAAATTATTTTTCATTCTAGATTTCTATACCCCTAAGCTCGTCTAACAACGCGCATCCCGCGTTTTCCTAGTGATAAAAATAATTAGACGAGCTTTAGCGAGGATTCAATTTGACATACTGAAAAAAATTGGTGTTCGTTTTTATGTTTTTTTTTTATGTTTTTTTGTCGGTTCTCCACAGGTCAAACGGCTACAGCTATCAACTTCAAACTTTTTTTCATCATGATTCCTCATCTAACTCAGATCTGTATAGTTTTGTGGCATTATCGTATGATAACTTTTTTCTATGAATTTTATAAATTTCAAAAATATCCATTGGAATAACACGCCGAAAAAAAAAAAATTATTTTCAAAAAATGAAATTTTGCGTGAAGTTTAGTTACATCATGATACACATTTCTGAAAACTTTCAGCTTGATCGAGTGAGCCATTTCGAAGAAAAAACATAAAATGTGCTAAATTGGTACCACTCGAAGCAGTTTTTACCCATTTCCAACTTGAATGTCACCCAATTGGAGAATGTAGGCAAAAGTTTGCCAAAAAAGTCGACATACTATTACTATCCGCTCGTCTAAAAACGCATATACGGCGTTTTCCTATAGTTCAATTCAATTCTAACTACATTAAATGAATAATTCACGATTCTCTAGACTAGATACTCTCCAAGTTAAGATGTGCGAAGTTACTGAGTACATTTCATAGTAAGTCAAGGTGTGTCGAGTTTGGAGTGAACTTCATAATTCATTTACAAATCTGGCTTATCTTACAACACATATAATACTATTTGTTTAATAAAAGTATGTGCTGAACACAAAGTAATGGAAACATATTCCGATTCATACAATACCGATGTAAATGTATTCAAAATCATATATTAATCCAATTGAATATCGCCAAAGAATTAGGAATGTTCCATGTTAGTTTCGAAATATGACGAAGTGTATCAAATGAACCAGCGACCACAGCGGTACGATTGGCGTACTGTTTATTGTCATTATACTTCCTTGACGCACTGTGACCGTCGAGGTGCATTCATGTATGCAATTGATACCCAGTCTTAGCACAAATCTGTGATAAACTTGTTCTGAAACCCCGAATTGACCCTGCTCAAATTGAGTTAAATCGTACTGGAACCCACTCTTGTGTACTGAAAAACCGGAATTACCCCGCTGTAACCGAATACAATAGTGCTGGGATGTACTCTTTGGGGGGTGTATTTTCTGTACAAGTTGAATCCAGTCTTAATTCAACCTGCGTGCCCGTATTCACAAAGAGTCCTATCTTTAGGACGTCTTAGGTTAGGACCATTTTAATGAGTTGGGACCAATATTGGTCTCAAGTTGGAACTATTTCACTGAGTTATGACGAATATTGGTCTTAAGTTGGAACTATTTCACTGAGTTATGACCAATATTGGTCTCAAGTTGGAACTATTTCACTGAGTTATGACCAATATTGGTCTCAAGTTGGAACTATTTCACTGAGTTATGACCAATATTGGTCCTAACTGAGTAAAATGGTCTCAACTTGGGACTTTCTGAAGATAGGACTCTTTGTGAATAGCAAAGAGTCCTATCTTAGGGACGTCTTAAGTTAGAACCATTTTACTGAGGACCAATATTGGTCTCAAGTTGGAACTATTTCACTCAGTTGTGACCAATATTGGTCACAACTGAGAAGTAACTCGCTAAAACCAGATTAAATTGTTGAACTCCGTCACTATGATTGGAATGCAGTTCGTTTACCACGTGTGTCAATGCCTCAGAGTGAGGGTTTTAATTTCCAGTGAATATTTGCATGAAGTGAACGCGCTTTATTAATAGTTTCAGTGAATTTTTGAATGCCCAAGTCTAGAGTACTGTGAAAATGTGCTGTATGGATCACCGATCAATTTTGGTGTTATTTTTATTTTTATTTTTAGAGTTTTAAGGTGAGGTTTGACCGGTGAAAGTATACTTGATTATTAGAAATCTCACCCTATAACCATAGACCAAATGATTATCAGGGTAATCCTTGGTCTTTGCCCTAATCAATTATCATCACTAAAAACCTTGAATACCCCCAAAACTGTGTGTGTTTTGGCTTTTTGGTTCTGACTAAGTTTGTGATCTATCGATTTTTTTCTCGATCGGTCGTTGTTTTATTCATTTAGTGTTTCAATTATGTATTTATTCTAAATTCAATGGTGTTATAATAACCACTTTACCTCTTGAGAAAACGTGTTATTAGATGCAATGTACGGTTCAAGTTAGTATTCTATAAGTGTGAGTGTTACTTTAAATAGTAAGTGTTTGATTGACTAGATATGTCGACAATATTGTTTCGTGTTTCCCCTCGGTCGCTGGTCCCTGCTTTCAATGTCTTAGTGAGTTTTACATTATTTGTGTATGACATTGTTTGATGAAATGGTTTACCGGTATAGCACGTGTATTTTTCGCCTACGCTCTATATCATTCCACACATTTCTTATTTGCACATTTTGTGGACGAGTCTATACTGAATGTGAATACTGAGTCCTTATATGCTACAGTATGATGAGTATAAGGAGGATAATGTGACGTCATAGGACTTTTTCTTGGAGTAAGAATGGCTAGTTTCACATTTTCTATTTTTTTTTTCAATATTGGATTTTAACGACGCACTATACTGATGGCAACGATATATTGGCGTCGGTGAATGATGAATGAGATGATGGGATGATGAGGTGAAAGGTTATCTCATTAGATGTTTTGGATGGTGGGAAGGAGTCAGTCTTGACCTGTTGTTAAGGAACCATCCCAGTATTGACCTGAACGACAGAGGGAAACCACGAAAAAACCCTGTCAGGATGGTCGACCATGGCGGGAATCGAACCCCGGTCTCCCGAATGACGGTTCAGTGTGTTACCACTCGGCCACGCGTCTCAGTACACACATTTTCTATTGATCTTATCAAATCATACAATATGCATGAATCATATGTATGATATCTACGAAATAGTACTTATCTACTCAAACCTTCTGATATTCTCATAACCATCTCTTCAATATTTCTTGAATCAACTTCGAATCAAATTCTAATAAATTTTTCTCATTCATTTCACCACTTTTTACCATTACCACTCAAGTTTACTCAAGTGTGATATTTGTTGTAGTAAATTAGCTATCACATAGAGTCGCTAAAAAATGGTTCAATCCGGAATTGAAAGTTTATTTCAAATAAAATCTGCGCATATTTAACATCTATATTCTATTTTATTTTTACTATGCGTGGAGTGTGTGCCCACATTGTCTACCAGTATTATAGTGCGTATAATATCAGTACATTTTCTTCAAGATTATTCCTAATGTAGCTTGATCGACCACTTTATACAACTGCAACCATATACATTCTAAAAGTAAAGTGATATTTAGTCAGGGGGTAACGTGACGGCTCCAAGTCTCGCAAGCAGCCAGCCATTATCACTTACTGCAACATCATAAACGAGAACAAAACAAAATATGGCGAATCTGTGTATTAGAAAACCATACAAATCGATGTCTTGCATGCCGTATGGGATGCTTTTTTGTTATTATATTTTCCTCAAATTAATACCCTATATATACATCAACCTAGTCAAAACCGACGACACAAAAGTAACGGAAGTGGGTTAAGGGTGCAATTTATATTGCGTGTGCAAAAATGATACACATCATAACGGTATCTTTTCAATTCGCCACCTTTAATAAATCACATCGTCAAAGTTTTAATCACGATTGCGTGTCGATATTTTTGACAAAAACACATCGAAATTGGCGATGGCAAATTATCTCTTTTGACACTGAAAAAGTGCGCCCTCTTCTTGGGTCGTTGCCATGACTCCCGTCGTTTGAGGGGCATTGCACCCTGGTCTTGTTTAACAGATTAAAATGAAATTTTAAACATCTAACCGCTGATTATTAACGCCAGTTCGATACAAGGGAGAAGAACATGTTGTAACAATAAGTTTGGTTAAGTTTAAACAATAGTTAAACCAATGGTTCGACGTTTCAGTACAAAGGTGTTGTGCAGATAATGTGTGGTGAATTTGAACGTGTTTTTGGGGCTGGGAAGTTGTTAGGGGTAGTAACAGAAACAATGGGAGATGTGGTAAGAAGCGAGGAACTATCAAAGATACCGAACTGTTCCTAATAAGGAGGCCTATACTCGGTAATATAAAGAGTCATCGAGTATATATATTGGCTGTTAAAAATTGTACACTCATGCGATGAATTTAGTATGGTATAGCTATGTGTCCAGAAGGTTCACGATAATTGGTGGATATACTCAGCAAACTAAAATTCTATAACAATACATTTTTCAAATTAAAATATGGCATCGTTGGTATTTTCATTTCACTCTCATTTATTTATTCACGAAGTAGGTTTTGTAGGCCTATGTTATTTGTGAAAAGCTCTCATCATATATTATATATTATATCTTATCTTCAGTCATCGCTTCTATTGAGTGGCAATTCGGCTGATACTTCTGGTCAAACATCATTTCAAATAAATATCAAAGAAAATGAATCGATCATGTGTGAATGTAGTTAATTTACTCCTGAATTTACGTCATTATTGATACAATTAATGCATGCGAGTGTCACCATGGTGTGAAGAGAATCAAATGAGAAAGATAATGTAGATAAAAAAGTGTAATTTGGATATATATATATATAATATATATATATATATATATATATATATGGTGCAAACATTACGCTGTCGTGCTCAGTTCAACAAAATTGGTAGAATTGTTAATGAAATTTGAATAATTCGTATCTACATAATTTCAAAAATATCATGAATCTATTATACCACTATGTGTGATATAGTTATGCTGTCTGAAATACTGAATCATTCAAATATTATTACATTACGACCAATCCCTATTGGGCATAAAAATCCCTTAATCCCCTAATCCCTATCCTAACCAAACACGTTATGGCACCACTTACATCAAACAACCCAGCGTCAAGACTTTATGGGCCTTGCTCTAATTGGCCGAAAACGAGCTATAATTTTATTATATATCAAACCATAAAAGATTTTTGATGCGCTCACCCTCCCACCGCGCATTCTCTCGAGGCGTTATCGCGTGCTACGTGCAATACGTGCTACGTGTTACGTGTTACGTGGCATTCGACGGCAATCAGATCGTATTGGCGAGCTTCAAGCCGGTACGCCCGGGGCCCCTTGCTCCCCCTTCCCCCCGGCCCCTTTCTCCCCTCCTTATGATGTATTCATTCATTTATATTGGGTTAATACCGACGCACTGTACTGATAACTACGATCTATTGGCGTCGGTGAATGATGTATGAGATGGTGGAATGATGAGATGAAAGGTTATTGTATTAGGTGTTTTCGGATAGTGGGAAGGAGCCGGTCGTGACCTGTTGTTAAGAAACGATCCCAGTATTGACCTAAACGACAGAGGGAAATCACGAAAAAAAACTTGTCAGGATGGTCGACTATGGCGGGAATCGATCCCCTGTCTCCTGAATGACGGTTCAGTGTATTAACCACTCGGCCACACGTCACAGTCCTAATCATGTAGCGACGGGATGGATTATGCGCGTACCGGTAATGCAGTTCGTGTGAATGTAAATACTTTTATGACCTGACAATTTGCGACGTTTACGATGAACTCATTTTGTAAGTGTCGAGTGTTTAAATGACATGACTGAGACGAGTGGCCGAGTTGTTAATACATTGAACCGTCATTCAGGAGACCGGCGTTCGATTCTCGGCATGATCGACCATCCTGATAGGAGTTTTTCGTGGTTTTCCTCTGTCGTTCGGTCAATACCGGGATAGTTTCTTGACAACAGGCCACGACCGACTCTTTCCCACTATCCGAAAAATACCTAATAAAATAACCTCTCATCTCATCATCCCATCATCTAATATATCATTCACCGACGCTAATAGATCGTATACATCAGTACATTCATCAGTATCAGTATCAGTATCAGTGCGTCGTTGAACACAATATGAATAAATACATGGTCGTTTGAATGATCTGATCTTTGAAAGAATTGATGTTGAGATTTTAGGCGCGGAGAGTCAACGACGACGTTATATTGTTATATATTAAAAAATTAATTTCAGTTTATGTGTAAACTACGAAAAAATAAAACTTTTCTGTTGTATCAGGAACTGTCATTTACTCAGGCTGTGAGTCACGTCGAATTAAAATGTGTCGATTTAGTTCATTATTACTAATTGAATACAAAAAGTATTTGTCGTTACACATTACAGACGTTTTATTCCATTATTATTATGACGTATAAACGTCAATTGATATTTTGTTCAACTGAATCTTTATGGGATAACAAGTCGAATTATTATGTTGTTTCAATTCAATATAAAATAGATTACAGATCTTATTTTTTCAATAACTTGATTAGTTTGTTATTTGTGATCAGAACCGTCTTACTGATTCATCCTCTTCCTCAATCGGAGAAGGATCATTGTAGGCTCAGGTCGATATTCTGATAATCATAGTGAAAAAAAATGAAAAAAAAAATGAATCATTGAATTCAAATTTCATCATCAAATAATCAAAAATATACATTGATCAAATTGTATATTGATTGATATTCATTCATATTTCGTCAATATTTCAAGCACTTTGTCAATGAATGCGATAAGATTCATTTTTCCCAGGCATCAAGCTGTTGAATATTTTTTTTCAATAAATTAATATTATTTTATTCAAGAAGAATCCGTTTCCTAAAAAAGGTTTTCACTTGATTGTATAGCTGCAGTCTGTTGCACAGCTTACTTCGCCCTCAAGCCTCTTGTTCACTGATTAATATAATGCGATCGACAACTTGTGCTTAAAACAAAAGATTCGTGTAGTTTAACAGTAGTACCATATCCTGCCACCGCTTAACTGGCTGCCTCCAGGCTATGGCTAGCGTGGCGGCGCTGTGATCGCACGCATGGCACTAGGCAACATGAATGCTTATACCTATTATAGACAGAATGCAAAATAAAAACAACATAATTTATAATTTCTGTAAACGACACTAAATGAGATTAAATAAGCACTAATAAGACTTGGATCATATTATTGCTAAATTAATAATAATTGAACAGTCGACGATCTAATTAGGAAATTTGAGATATTCTTAATACGATAGCCTATTTTTTCATCATAATACATAAATCTTGATATACAATCATAATCCACCAAATATGGGTGATATGAGGTTGAACCACTTAGATCTCTCAATAACGGTTCCTCCAAGTTTGTTTTTAATGTTGTCTTCTGTTCATAAGTGCATGACGCCTTCTTACAAAAACATTCAATGCTCTGCAATTTTGAAAATTCAAATGATTATATAGAAATTTGTAATTTACACCTGAATTTGTGAATTTGTGAAAGTCACTTTCAAGATTTAATTTTGTGAGAACTGTTTGTATGATAATTCAGATTCATACGTTATACGCTAATTTATTTAAATATCGTTCATCATTTTGATTCTTTCCATCTTGAAATATTTGATCTGAACATTGAATGCATTTTTGAGTACCTGTGTACTTACGCATGTATAGTTGCAGCTGAGTTGCTTTGAAGGTCAGCTAGAGACTGTACGCATGTGTTTATATGTATAGATTAAACTGCCCATTAGAAGGTGATGGTTAATTTGATGAAAACGCATCATCAGACAATATAATATTATCATGGAAAAATTATTGACCATTATTGAACATTATTAAACATGACATATAATTGGCTTGGCAATAAATTAGATACCGTACAGTCTGTTCAATTATAAGCATCGCTGATTTTTTAAAATTAATATACGAATTTTTACTTTTATATTTCTTCTCATGTGTTCACATGTGTAGGCCTATACCTACATACAGGAAAATACGGTACGTCTTGTACCCATTTGAGAGGTGAAGGTCGCCCGTCTCACCTATTCCACACCACTATCACACGGGTGCTTCGATTCTTCATCTCTCGTTAATACAAGCATGTACATTCTATATTATTTCAAGTTATAGACAAAAGACTGAAATGTAATCACTTTACTACAACATAATATTCAAAAGAATAATAAAACCCAATTTACCAAACATGTATTACATCCCCTCTTACAAATCAACCTCCTCCCCCACACACTCTTCCGCCATAAACAACAACAACAACAACAACCGTCTCCTTATTACAAATCGTTCTACGGTAGTAAAACTGAAAAGGAAGTCAATATAAGACGGCAAGTACATCTAAGCGTGGCCTATTAGCGAGTTCGACGATCACCTGCCTGTGGCCAAGTGCAGGGGCACGCGACAGCTTGGTCCCAGTTGGTCAGCGGGCCTACGAGGCCCCCGCACCTTGGCAGAAACATTGTATCGCTACCTTCTGGTGTGCAAGGCGTATAACAATAGTCACGGGGTGGTGTTTCTAGAGTTGTGCACGTAAGAAGAAGGTCCCGGTCGGCTGTTCTCCCTATTTCACATCACTAGCACCCGGGGAGTTCGCGCTTTCTGTCGTGAATGTAATTGTATCAATGGAAGAAGAAGGTTTCGAGCGGCAGTCTCTCCTATCTAATACCTTTATCGCACAAGAGGTTCGCTTCTTCGTACTTTGTTGATAAAACTACACAATTCCATTCATGGAAGAAAAAGGTTTCGACCGGCCGTCTCCCCTATCTCATACTACCATCGCACGATACGTTACCTTCTTCATCTTCCGTGGATGCCACTAGCATCCACGAACGATGGTGGTTCCGATTGACCGTCTTACCTATTCCACAGCACTAGCGCACGGGTGGTTGGCTCCTTCATTTGTGGTGGACAGAAGTGTAGAGGCTATAGCGCATCTTTATGCCTCAGGTGTAATGCCGAATTCTAGCACCTTTGTCTCTCGGCGTGGTCTGGGGGTGAGTGGGGGTTTAGTTGGGAGGTGTAAGGGGAGGGGGGGGGAGGAGGTTCACAAACACAAACGTCTGTGAACTGCCACCCGCGCGAGACTTTCTGAAGATGTTGGTGAACTTGTGTGTTCGAGAATGAAGGAGCGAACCAGCCGTGCGTTAGTGGTGTGTGGTAGGGAGACGGTCGATTGGAACCGGCTTCCACATTGGATGCAAGTGTAATGCAAGGAATGACACTTAGGAACGCGATAGTTGTATGTTTTATTTACTTTTGGAGTAAAGGTAACAGAAAAGTGAGAGGTTGATAACTCAATTAGTTTCAGACTTATGCTTGGTCATGGTTCTATTGTGACTTGGGCTACGAAATGTTTTTCATATGAACGATATATATATATATATATATATATATATATATATATATATATATATATATATATATATATATATATATATATATTCATCGATTGAGAAGATTCAATTCCATAGATTGTTGAGGAATGGGATTTTATTTTTATTCAAGCTCAACTTAATTTGGTCTTGCTAATTTTTATTACTCGCCATATTCGATTTCGGTTTTGAAAATTGTGATATTATCACCAAATCGACTTTTTTGTCTTTTTGTTTGATGTGTTGATGCATTTCCAAACCAAATTCTAAGAAATTCTATTTTAAAATTCAGCTACGGAAGCTGCCATACGAGATAACTGTTAATGATCACTTTTCAACAAATTTTCCCAAAACGAGGATCAATGTGTCTTGTTGATTCGAATCTTCTGATATAATGACATGTTAGGGGTGAAATACAACCCCCCCCCCCCCTCCGCTGAACCCTTCTCGTCAAGCATTTCCCCCTCATTATCCACGCATCGTTTGTCACGCCACGGTTAAATACATACGACTCGCACTGGAAATGAATACGAGATTCAATTGTTGTCAGTCGAATAAAAACTGTTGAGCTAAATGACGAAGCTCGTGGAAGGGCCGCACACGGACACGTGACCACTTGAGCGATACTCTGATTGGATGATACCGTCGAGCGCACGTCGGTGACTCGGTCGGTGATCACGAGTTCCAAATTCAAATCGCTTGATCGGATTTGCAAAGTGTAAACACTTATTTAGGAGTGGTTTCAATTATCTGGGAGTAAGTTGAACTGGTGTGCGCGGCATTATTCGTGGGAGAGGGATTTTGTTTATTGGAAATAAGAGTATTAATAATATTTTACACACCCTTCAATTGAAGTTACACACTATTAGGATGTATTGCGTTGACAAAAGGTAGTATTTTCAAGTATTTCTTTCAATTCTCTGAACAATAATCAATATATAATAGGATGAGCGAAGCGAAGTCTCAATTTCGCCATACCCGAAAAAAAAGTGCCTGTTTTTTTTTTGTTCGCGCTCCACAGGTCAGACGAAAATTCAAAATCAGTTGAAACTTGGCACACACAAGTATCCTTATCCAATTCGATACTGTATAGTTCTGAGGCGCGACCGGTTGAACCACTTCTGAGAAAATATTTCTAAGTTTTCAAAAATCTCATTAAAATAACCCAGAGAAAAACATTCGTGGAAAATATCTCATCTGAGAGGATTCAAATTCTCAGGGCAATTCAATCTGATAATGATACACATTATTCCGAACTTTCACTCAAATTGATCAGCCGTTTCGATGTAAAAAAATATATAATGTAATTTGTGTTAATTATTCAAAGCTATTAAGATACCTATTAAATCAAAGCAACATTTGTCACCACTTGATTGTAAACGATTAAAACAAAGCCCTCTTTATACTCATATAAATTAATAATGGAAAATAAGATGGCAGTGATGTAATGGTTTGGATCTCAAGGTGTATATATATATATATATATATATATAACTAGTCAAACGCGAAATATGCGTTGTAAGATGAGCGAGATATCTGAATAAGGTATGAAAGTCCTTGAAATAGTTTTACCCTTGCTACTTTATCGACTTTGGTATTCTACACACCTTGATATCTGAATAAGCTCTAAAAGTCGTTAAAGAAGTTCTACTCTTGCCACTTCATTGACTCTGGTATTCTACACACCTTGACGCATATAAAAAAATACTTCATTGTTGGTCAACTCTTGAATCTAGAAAGCAGTGAATCTCGACAACTTAATTCTGTCATAATTTTTATGATATATTTTATGAATATTATCAGTCATTTTATTTTTTTTCTCCAAAACGACTGATCAGAATTGCTTAAAAAATCGTATTAATGTGTAAAATCCATGTATACACATTTAGAGAAAATTTCATCCCATTTGGGGAGATTTTATTTTTCAACATTTTCCGCCCAGCCAAATCTTATGGGGTTTTTAGAAACTTTGAGATGATGATTCTCAAAATCGGTCGGACCGATTCATCCCAAAAACTATACAGTTTTAAGTTGGATGAGTTTGCGTATACAAAAAAAGTTTCATGTTGATCAGTCAACCCTTGCGACCTGTGGAGTGCTTACAAACAAAAAAAAAAACAAAAAAAAAAAAAAAAAAAAAACACACAGACAAAGCCCTATAAGAGTGGGATGGAGACTTCGCTTCGCTCATCAATAACCAATCCAAAGATAAGTTGATATGTTCCAGCTCATCCATCAACGCAGAAACACATAACGCGTTTGCCTAGTAATAATTATTATTCAGCTAAGACTCAACTCTCAGTTTTACAGGCAAATGCATCATTTGAAATGATCGTTGTTTACATTTTCATAACGTAATTGGGTAAGATGAAACAGAGGCTTGCAGTTCAATAATTATTATAATTGATCGATTTTTCTCAAAACTTCAACTTATTTTCTTCACCATGAAGTTCAGATGACAATATTCATGTTTGTATTGAATAATCATCACAGTATTTTCCAATACCACATCCATTTTAGAGTTGTTTTTATAGAGAATGTTCATTCGCTTTGACTTTGATCAATTTTTTTTATCAATGGATAGTATAGTCACTGATACTGATAACATATAGGTTGCCAATAATGTTGTCACAAAATATTCTTTAAATTGAGGTCTAACATTGTTGTAACAATTCGACAACGATGTACAACACAACAATGTTCTCTTTCCATTCACAACTTTACCATTAATTTGTTTTACAGATACTTTTCTATTGTTGCTATGGTAACATAACAAACTTCTAACATAAATGAGAAACGGTTTGTCAAGATGGACGCCAATTGCTATACAAAGATTTTGTTTTAATAACATCGAAACTTGGTACAAAATCATTGTCACCCAATTGCCTTATGGATGAAAGATATGATCATTTGGAATTGGTTTCGTAATTCATTTCATTTCATTCAATTATTTCATACCTGACAAATGTATAACTATATAGTCGAACAAAATAATACAATTCCTCAAAGTCAATGATATTGAAATATTACCTATATAGTACCATTGAGTGCTCCATTTCCTGATGAATAATTCAAAGATTCGATATAGCAGATTATCTGTGGGATATGTAGATTAGATAGGTTCAGGCTCAAGACGGATGTGACAATAGAATACGAATATGAAGTTTATATCATATTATTTATTGATGATAATTGATAATGGTAGGCCTATAAATAATATGTCTACCTGTATATAGTCATTGAAGAAAAACGTTTACAAACCACAAACTGAATGAATAATATTTATAGACCTTAATTGGGGAACAATGATTTTGTATCAAGTTTCGATGTTATTAAAAAAAAATATATATATATCTTATATATATATATATATTTATAGACGTAACTAACTAAAAGCACCTGAAAGAAAGGTAACCCGATCCCAAACATCGCCAATTCGTTTGATGTATTGAATGTTGATTTTAATAAATAATTCTCATAGCTTATAATTATTATCGTATCAATTGTGTCTTTTCACTATGGATTAATTCATAACATTTACTTGTATTTGTTTTGAAGTTTTCGTTTTTGTTATTCTACTCCCATACATTCACACCGATCGCTAATCATGGTTGATCATTCATACGCATCAATGAGCACCAATAATCGAGCCGATCATCAATGAAAATTCAAGAGATACTTTGAGCTCAAAAAACATGATATTTTCACAATGTTGACATGAAAAATCAAAAACAAAGTACGTGACATCCTCACAAAGACATGAAAAAGATGTAGGGGCGGGGCCCATCCTACAAATATCTAAACTATCCAAAAACACCTGATAAAATAACATTCCATCTCACATATGACGCCAAAAGATCTCAGTTATCAATTACCTAGTGCGTCGTTGAAATGAATAGTGATCAATGAAATTGAATAAAAACCAAGTACGCGGTATGCTCCAAGATACGTGAAAAAGGTGTACACATATGTTTGAAAATCGGTGCACGTAGGTATAAAAATTCGACATTGCCGGCAAAAAGGTCAAAATAGATAATGTAAACTATAATATATTCTATGGTATAATTTCTACTTTCAAATTGAGCATATAATATGAATGTCTTCCATAATAATTTAATATGAAACGCTGATTAATCTGCCTACTTTATTCCTGTTTATATTATTCACTGCTAAATTATTCTCTCTCAACTGATTCGAAACGTCTACCACCCAAGTTACAACATAACTAGTCGAACAAACATGTGACCGTTTTATCAAACTCAGTTTTAAGCATATGTTCTAAGCCTAATTCACGCTGAAAAAACTAATATCGCACGCAGCGCATAAACCCACGCAAAAACACGAATCATAATTTCTGCTTAGAACACGTGTCAGTTGAGTTGAGTTAGAGAGGTATCAGTATTTTGGGGATGACTTTTGAAAGTTGGAAGATTGTAAAATTCTAAATAATTATACAGCTTTTCTTTTCAATAAATGCGAAATGATGTATAGAATAAAAATGGTCATATTCTATATTCTACTCATTAATTTTTCATTAATTTTCATTAATTTTTTAATTTTTTCTCAATTTTAAATTTTCATCTTGCATGTGTCGTACTTAGCGTGAACACATTGGAGCGATACTGAACGATAATACAAGAAGCCCATCTTTAGGGAAAATGAGTCCTTGTGTTCGTGCTGAATTTGTGAAATTAACAAATTTATTCAAGATGTCGGAAAAGGAGAATTTAAATTAGGCCTATAGTAAAAATTTTATAGATGTGCGTTTAGATTTTTTCAGAGGAGGTGGATAGATGGATGTAAGTGTGAAATTTATAGACCGTGAGTCAGAAAAGAGTTTACTTCTGCTATAATTTGATGAAATGGGTTATTATTTCACATGAATCAGGAATGCATATTCCTATGATAAAAATATAATTCAGACATCAAGTGAATAAATGAAATTGGCCAGAACTCTTGGGAATATATTTCATTATATTTTTCTCATGTTGTGATGGTGAGATTACAATCGGCTGTTGGATGTCCTATCTATTGGATGAGCGGTAGCAAAGGCTTCCAACCTATACTCTAACGGAGCTTTGTCTTTTCTGTTTGTTTATTGGTCAGCACTGTACAGGTCACACGATTTGAATGTACATCATCAAACTTTCTTGGACTTTTTTGAAACTCAGAACTCTATACTTTTTATGTCAAATCGGTTGGATCATTTTTGAAAAACTTCATCACAAAGTTTTTAAAAACCTAAATCTGGTGAGAAAATTGGAGAAAGAAAATCTCTCCCAAAAATTCAAACTGTCACTGTATGATTAAGAAGATACACATTATTATATTCTTTCATTCAAATCGGACCAGCCCTTCTGAAGAAAATAATTTAATAATTGTTTCTTATTCATCAATTACACGGTATATAGAAATACTAGCAGAAATATGTTGCCTGGATTCACGGTTTTCCAGACTAAAATATCTCGCTCATCTTAAAACTCATATGCCGCGTTTTCCTTCGATCATTTTTTCTCCATTGGTCACAAATTGAATACATTATTACATGAAACATTCATCATAAAATCCTACAAAGCCCCCAAAAACTTGATATAATAATAATTATTCATTGACTATTTTATGTCCACTATTTCGATTTTAATAATGAACACACATTTCCTAATTTCGAACCATAATTTTTTGTAGACATTTCACTAGATCGACTTACACCCCATTCTCATGTTAGCATCAAATCGAAACGTCAACAACCAGTCAATTTGGTGTACACCTGATTTCAGATTTAAGGGATTTATCTGGATTCCAAGAAGATTTGAAGGCATTTCAAGAAGATTCCAAGGGACTTCAGGAAGATTTCATGACAAGTGACCACCAGATTTCATGAGTTGTTAACCCCTCGCAACAAATATAGTCCCCCCCCCTGTGTAATCCGTCGTGACATACCGTCATTATAGCGATGAGCTGATGATTATTGAGCTGTTTGTGTGCTGGTCAACCTGATCTAATGACCGGTGTTTTAGCAGCACTGCATTGACCACCCATGGTTTGTTTGAGAAGCTGTGGCGACACCGCCAAGTCGAATGGTGTCTCGTTAACCAACCACAGTGAGCCTAGCCTTCAGCACAACGCTGACCATTGTCAAATGTCTCTCTCTCTCTCTCTCTCTCTTTCTCTCTCTCTCTTTCTCTCTCTATCTCTCTTTCTCTCTCTCTTTTCTCTCAATTGTGTTGATCATATAAGTTACACTTTATAAGTTATACTTACACATACTTGTTACACTTTGTTGTATAAGTGGACAATAATGTTCCCCAAATTGTATCCCCAATCCAGGGCCGTGACAAAACATTCCACGTCCCATTAATCCCGAAAATCAGAGGCGCCTCCCCCCTCATTTACTTTTTAAACAATTTACCATGAAATACATAGTTTTCAATTTAAAGATGTTTTGGGTGTTGTTCTGAATACTCTCTATTCATTACGAGATCTCTCAATACAAATACATACACTATTACATACTATCTTCTTTTCAAGTAAATACAACGTTATATAATATATATTTTCAAGTTTCCATGGGATGGTACCCCTTGCGAATTTATCGCCCTTTCAATATTTCACGACCCAAGACTGGGCCTCGTATGCATTTGCCTTTATTACGGCCCAGCCCCAATCACAACTTCTATATTAGTTTGTAATTGCCCATAATTTCGCTCTATTCCTATGACAACCATGCTCTCCTACAGCCGAGTATCAACACGACACAAGCCAATTGAAGAGTACCATCAATGGTCAAATTGTGCCTCATTACGTTACCATGACGACCGCGATTTGCAATATAGATACCACGTGACATAACCGCCTGTAATGAGCCGGTAACAAGGCTTGCCGCGTTGACCACAACAATCAAAGCGCTCGCTATCGTCAGACCTTTCGTGTCAAATATTACCGATATAAACACAGGTTACATTTTACTAGCTCGTTAAACCACGCTTCCTGCTAACAAAACGCTACGTGTTTAGTCAAACATAGACGCGTAATGTTTTTACAATCTGATTAGTGATTGAAGGGAATTAGAAGTGTAAATGTGTAATAGGTAATTGAGAATCAAATTTCCAAGTTGTCTTTTTGTTGGCTTATGAAGTGAATTTAAATGATCGAGTCACGAAATTCGGGTGGTACACGAGTGTTTTGCACACGAGTGTTTTGCACACGAGTGCTATACGCACGCTCCGCAAATTGCATTTTTTAATTACCTGATGATTATTAAAGGACGTGACAACCTGAAACTAGATTTTAAGGAATAATTTCGATATTTATTTCCCTAATTTCAGAGCAATTAGTAGAAATCATCATTGATTTTCATGAGTTATCACGTAGGCAATACCGAATATGTATGAGAACATGAAAAGAATCGAGTGATGTCCAAGTCACGACTCAGAAAGAAGGCGGAGACCTGGAGGACAATTGAATAAATTGAAATTTCTGGAATCGAGACGGTGACTTCTAGTTTTCTCTAATATTAGGGAAATAAATATATTCATTGTTAATTGAAATCTAGTTTCAGGGTTGCGATATCCTTCAACCATTTCATCTCATTCATATATGGTTTACCGGTGCACTGTGATGATATCTAAGATCTATTGGCGTCGATGAATGATGATTGAGATGGTAGGTAGATGGGATGTGATGTTTTTTATTTAGATTTTGGAACATAGGGAATGAAGTTGTCGTTAGTTTTTCTTGAGGAACCATCGCAGTATTCAGTTTAACGACTCAGGGTATCTCATTCAGGATGTTCGACAGTGGCAAGAATCGAACCCCAGTCGTCTGAATGACGATTCGGTTCAACACGCCATCGACTGATCTATCCGTCTCAGTTTGAACACTTCATTCAATCGACTCTCTCCCTCCCTCGTTAATTCTAGCTAAATAGTTCAGATAAATACTTCAGATAGTTTCAGATAAAAGTTCAAATAGTTAAAACTTTAAGATAGTTCAGATGAATAGTTCAGATATAGTTTCAAAATCAATAGTTTCAGATTGAATAATTTAGTTTTCACTAAGGTATATACCTGTCCTATAGTATTGAATTCCACCATATTTTAAGATCTTGAGTGGTTGAAATTTTCTTACAACTTCACTAAGAGTTGGTACTGGAATGATTTTTTTATTTTCATAACATCGTAACTTGATAAAATGAACATTGTTCCCCAATCAATGCAGTGAATGAAAAGTGGGATCGTTTGATCGGGGCACCACAAGGGCGATCTTACCACCCCAAAGAAATAAGTTAACTCATTCAACGAACAATAAACTTAAGGTAATATGCCAGGGTTATAGAAAACAATTGAAACATTCACAGTAGCGAGAAAATCTTGAATCTTCTTAAAAATCTTCTTAATTTGTTTGATGAACGAAAACCTAGATTGAAGTGAGTCGTTTATTATATGGATCTTGGAAAATCTGCGTCTTGTTCCGTTCCCTTGTTCCCTTCTGCGTCTTGTTCTGTTCCTTTGTTCCCTTCTGCCTCTTGTTCCTGAACAATAACTGAACTCGCATGGCGGAACGATATAAATTTTGTCAATTGTATAATCTTATCGAACAATAGTGATAATACTGTTTAATTTTTCATTTATTTTTCATTTTTCATCCATATTACTTAATAATTAAATATTCTGTTAGGATGTACAGACGTGTTTTCTACAATTTAATACATTCAAATTTGTGGTACTCTAATATGAGAGTTATTGTGATGATGATTATATGTAATGATAATTTATGTATACTATTCTATTTTGAGACATATCATATTCCAATAATTTTATTATATTCAAAAATGTTGAAATACATTTTTGGAAATTTGGAATTACTCATTCCATTCACAGTTTTTTACATCTCTTATTTTCTGAACTGATCGTGGATATTTTTATCACTCACGTTTCATAAAAAATAACTTTTTGATTTCCTTCCATTTGTTTCAATTTTTTTTCTTCCAACGTAATAAGTTATTCACTAGTTGGCCGCCAGTCTCGCTCAGTGGATGTCAAGGCATTGCCTACATTGAAGGCAAGTCTAGGGGGCGGGTTTAAATTCCGTATCCATGCAGACCCATTTTTTTTTGTCAACACTACTCATCCATCTCCCACTCATTCGTATCCCAAAATAACCTCACTATCAGTGGGGTCCTTATGCAAACAATAATCTCATGAAACATTCAACCGGTGAGAGTGTATGCCCAAACGGAAATCTCTTTCAAAGACATCACTCTATACATATAGTGTAGGTGGTCTCGTCTACGACAGGTACCGTTATCTTTTAAGCTTACCTATTTCCTATTCGAAATTAAATTAGCGTGAAATTTGATCCGGGTATTAGGTTTTTGAATGATATCATTGGGCTAGGTTAGTTAAACAGTAAATTTGTGTAAAGCACCGCGGATTGGTGTTCTTTGATGAGCCGTTGAGACGACGTGGGTGTATTGATGGTAAAACTAGCGGTAATAATGATGACAATGCAGAGGATCAGCAAGGAGGCTGTGTGGTAGGAAGACTGCTGAGGTCTGAGAAGACAGGCGACCACACTGCGATTCCACAGCACAATACAATTCAAATGTATCTATCAGAGAAGAGACTGAAGATTGTTTATCTTTTTTTGAAATTTCCATCATTGTTGTCTAGCACACGTTTAATTGTATAATGGTGAATTGTGATTCATATTTCTATATAGACAATAATATAAACAATTTGAATTTATTCTAAAAAATGTATTCTTTTTTCCATTGTGGTGTAAAATTTGACACAAGGACATTGTTCACCAGTTCAAGCTGGGAAATACAATTGGTAGGATCGTTAGGACGGGGTACCATATGCGATATCTTACTTCCCCAATATCGAATACTCAAAATATTTTGAGATATTTTGTCGACGAGGAATTGTAATGTTATTGGCGTTGGTGAATGGTGAATGGCTTGATGGGAACATGTTCATATGACAAATTAAAAATATAAGGTGTTCTGGGATGGAAAGAAAGCTGTCTTGAACTGTTTGGACTCTTAATCACTGTAGGAGTTGTGAATACACTTCTGAAAATATACAATTGACCAGCAGACCGAACCGTCATTCAGGAGACCGGAGTTCGTTTCCCGCCATGGTCGACAATCCTGACATGGATTATTAGTGGTTTCTCTCTGTCATTCAGGTCAATACTAAATGGTTCCTTAGCAACAGGCCACGACTGACTCGTTCCCACTATTCAAAAACACCCAATGAAATAACCTATCATCTCATCCATTCGTAATTTTATATATCATTCACCGACGCCAATAGATCGTAGTCACCATTACATTGCGTTGTTAAACTCAATATGAATAAATAAATGAAAAATACATACCAGAATGAAAAAAAATTGTATTATTCACTAAATGCTCATGTATTGTATAACAAACATTGTACTATCGACTTGCTATCTGGAAAAATACACTAGGATAGTAAATAACAGCTGAAGATCTAGATGAAATGATACATCATAAACAGGACCGAATAATTTGATTGTCAACCACCCCAATAAACAACCTACATTCAGTACACTCAAGAATTAAATTAAAATTAAATTTAAAAGCCCTCGAAAGTAAGATCTTTGCTCGCTGATTAGAGTAACAATTGTCGTGACTGGTGAGACATGCCACCATCTTCTGGTCGATCAAGGAGGGAGACGCTCAGGTGACGGATGCGGGGGCAGGTGGGTTGAAGGTAATTCGTGTTTATTTACGTGAAACATTATTTAAATGTACATTCTCTGTGTTGTTGACTTGTATATATCAGGTTTTATCTTTGAGAAAGTAGAAACCTCATTGGTTGGTGGAAAATAGCATTGTTTTTTATTTATAATTGAAGTATTCCTCACATAGCCTCGGAGACACGAATTTTGAAGCAATTTGGCGCCATCATTTATTCCATAAATTCATTTATTCATTCATTTTCATTTTCATCCAGGTGGATTACAATATAACTCATACAACATTCTCGGGTGAATCACATGGAAAGTCAAGATACAATAAAAGATTATGAAATACACACAACATACAAACAAGAAGATATACATGAGTTGATATGAATGGTAGATTCTATTTTTTATAAATATCCAGCAACTACCAAGTCAAGTATTGGATTTAAAATCAGAGTCAATATAAAAAGTCAATATGAAAAGTCATTATCAAATCAAAATTGAAAAGTTACAGGCCTAATTGAAAGTCAAAATTAAACTGGATGATGTACATTAAACTGGATGAGTGATGAGTGATAAAAATAGTTGAGAAAATTGCTCTTTTAGATTTGAAAATCGGGGATAGTGAAATAAAATGAGACAATTTTTCTTTCTTTCAACATCGATTAACCACAAACCTCGAATATTGAATGAAACCTGAATGAAATCAATTAATTAAATCATGTCTCTCCGTAAAAGAAGCCAGAAACTTGACTCGAATTAACGATAAAAATCAATTTCATAATTGAATATAGTTTATACTGAAAGACTTTTATCTACTGCGAAAAATTATGGTCACAGACAGCGCAGTCCTGGTGTTGAAGACCATTAGTTTTAAATAACCAAAATGGGGTGGTAAGATCGCCCTTGTGGTGCCCCGTCCAAACGATCCTATCTTTCATCCATAGCCTTAATTGGGGAACAATGATTTTGTATCAAGTTTCGATGTTATTAAAAAAAAATAAAAAATAATTGACGACTCGCAGTCACCGCCTCCTTGACGTCACAAATCATACCGTCCAATCAACAGGGCTGTTAGAACTGTGGTGAAATTAAAATATCCAATCGGGGTATCTTCAAATGACCACAAATGATTTGATCCAACTGGCCTACTGGTGAAGCCACACCCATTTCGAGTTTTCAATTGTTATTAAATCAGTAACTGTTGTTCTTATCAGAACAAAAAATCATATAGTTATATAGTTTTCACTCATTTTTTCAGTCTCGAAAACGTGATACCCGACTTTTCCCAGTGATTCCAATTTTTGTACTAAAATGTTCATATATTTATTGAATCAGGGAAATTCATGACAAGATTTATTTCATTGCATTTCTCTTCATTTATTTTTTCCAAATAAAATATTACAAAACATGTTCAAAACAATGTATAATATGAAATATATATGGAAAGTCAGATTATATACCATACAACATAAATTACGTGAAATATGTGAAATAATTGAATCACATTATCATGCAAGGTGAAAAAAGATATAATATGTGGAAACAGCGAATACATACATCATAATATGAACAAATAGCATAATATAACATGATATAAGAAGGTCAACAAGAGTGCAATAAAAGCGTAATAGGGCCTAGTTTATGTACAAAAACATGTGTGGTCACAAGCAATGACAAATTCGTCGAGATTGTAAATACATTTTTCGTGTAACAAGGCTGTGGAAAATGAATTCACCTCCAAAGTTCTTGATGTTCGATGACCGTAGAAGCCCAAGCGAAGTGTCAATTATATCTTTGACTATCAATAACGGTATCGAAAGAAACAGATTAGGCACATTGTGGGTAAACTTGTAGGCCCATTAGAGTATTCAAACTTGAAAGTGATTAATTTGTACCACTTTACTGGTCAACCTGAGAAATCAATCGACACATATCGATTATATATATACTGAGAGAAAATTGGAGTGAAACAGATTGTGACAGATATTGGTTGTAAAAGAGCTCACAGAGGACATCAGTTCAAGGTCAACGTGAACGGGTCAAGGTCAGACGTGAGCAAATATGCATTTCTGAGGAGAACGGGTAATGACAGGAATGCTTTGAATGCAGAGATGGTATCAGAGGTAGAAAATTCAAGTGCAAAGGTTCTCAGAAGAAGATTGATGAAAAGTCTTAAAGAACAAAGAAGATAAATTATGTATTAATTTCTTCTCACTCTTCATCATTTATCATTCTATCATTTCATATAATTGTTCACATTTTTTGATGTGAATACAATATTTCATTATATTTTTAGATTGTAATATTATAATAGTGCCTATATATGATAATTGAACATGTTGTTGATTCCTCGCCACCGTCAATGACATTCGTGAGTGCAGAAATAAAATGAATAGATAAATAACACTGAAGTATGCAGATCACCTTTGATGAGAACAGAAGGATATTTTGAAAATAATGCGTGATCAACAGAAAGCTAATGAATAAATACATAAAATGAAATAATATATTATAAATGATAGTTTTAGTTGATCTTCTGAAGTTGTACAACATTTTGATGCATATAGTTTTAGAGAACGATATCAATTAGGATAATATATCAGAATTGGGTTCATTATTGGAAATATTTCATATAAATAATCACATCCATTCATACATCCCCTATATGTCGATAATTAGTTGGAGAAGCTCGTATCAAACAATTACATGAGTGATGAAGACATACAAGTAAAAGTATGAAGCAAGGTCATATAAGTCATAATAGCTTGACTATTGAATACATAGTTTTAATACATTTCAATTTTAA
Organism: Brachyptera risi; assembly: GCA_964007535.1. Classification (NCBI taxonomy): domain Eukaryota; kingdom Metazoa; phylum Arthropoda; class Insecta; order Plecoptera; family Taeniopterygidae; genus Brachyptera; species Brachyptera risi. The sequence continues at coordinate 15,465,058 of OZ023328.1, read as the reverse complement.
ATTTCAACTTTTTTGAAATAGACAATCATCATCTAGATAGATATTTTTCGATAGTATAATATTTGGAATATTATATATAAAAAAATCATTTAAATATGTCACTTAATTCCTCGATATACAAGCAAGATGCTATATACTTGCCGCAGCTGAACGAAACAATATATTATTATTTAATTGAATATTTATATCGAATTACATATTTATACATCGCTATATACATTGAATGGACAGGTCTCAGCAACTTCTTAATTACGGTACTCATTTACGCCAATTATCGTCTAATTGGAATGTCGCGTGACGTCACATCCTCGGCTGACGCGCGCGCGCGCAGGTGACAGCAGCGCGCGTGCGGCCGCCACCTGAACCCTGACCCCGAGCAGGTTGTCATGCACACGTGCGACCACAGGTGGTTGGGAGGGTGTCTTGCCAATCGAACACTCATGCCGACACTTGACCGTTATTTTCGCTACTTTTTAGGAGAATCCACCCACAGTGTAGCATTTTCAGTGTCGGTAGATTCTGAACTAAGACTAGTGGTCGAGTGACTAGTACACTGAACCGTCATTCGGGAGACCTGGGTTCGGTTTTCGCCATGGTCAGCCATCTTGACAGAGGTTTTTCGTGGTTTATCTGTGTAGTTCAGATCAAGACTGAGATGGTTCCTCAACAACAGGCCACTACCGACTCCTTCCCACTTTCCAAAAACACATAATAAAATAGCCTTTCCCCTCAACGTAACATCATATTACATCCCGATGCCATACATCGACGTCAATAACAGATGGTAGTCATCAGTACAGTGCGTTCTCAAACTCAGTACAAAGACATTAGTTTCTAACTTAGATACTTAGGTCTTTGGTTATACTGTTGATTTGATTTTTTTTTTTCAAAAACATCGAAACTTGATACAAAATCATTGTTCCCCAATTAAGGCTATGATTATGAATAAAATAATTCGTGATTAAAAGCAATGTGGATGGCTGATATCTGGTGACGTTTCAGTGAACTGGGCGGAGGCAGATACTTTCAAATTATATACAAATTAATCAATGTGTAATTACAATATTAAATACAGAATTAAAATCACTGAAATTATAAATGATTAAAATTACAATATTAATTACAAATATGATGTGTGTAAGCATACAACAATATGCTATCTAGACCCAACTGCCTCCGGACGGCCATTCGCCCACTTCGACAGTGCTGCCGCCTGGTTAGCTTTTAATCACGAATAGCAGAATTATGTTGTCGAGATTCACTGCTTTCTAGGATCGATATTATATTTTATGCGCATCAAGGTGTGTAGAGTTTTCGATTACCAGAATCGATGAAGTAGCTAAAGTAGAACTATTTTCTCGTCTCTGATTATACCTTATTCAGATATCTCGCTTATCTTACAACGCATTTGCTGCCTTTGCCTAGTAAAAAAATAAAGCTTCATTTTTTTGGTATGTTTGATGGAAGTTCTCGCTATAGGCTCATCTAAGTACCTCACTCGTCTTGTAACGCATATGCTGCGTTTTCCTATAGTGCCTAATAATTGGAACGCACCCTGGGCAGCTTTACGGGTGATCTGTTCTGAAGTGGGTCACTGCAGGGTTCTGCAGCTACCCTAGCAGGAACCACCCCTAGAGGCTCGGTGGGCCCCCACGAAGACACAAGCTGGAGGTGTTACATTAATTACAGCACTACTAAATCATCTCACGGCAGATTCGCATCAATAACGCACGCACCGATTACGCGATGTGCTAAGAGAATCCGCAAGCGGTCTGCAAAGTTGACCACGTGAGTGAGCGTTCATTCCATTTTCAAATTTAAAAAAAAGAACGCTTTACCAGAAACATACACACAATTAAAATATTGAACAAACATTGGTCAACATCGATTACATTTGGATGATTCGATTTAACATTAGATGCACATTGGTCAAGTCACTATATAATTGGCAGATGAAGTAAAACACATATTTTGACCAATTAGGCATATGCCTATTCGTTGACAATTTGATATGATTATGAATAATGCCTGGCGAATGCTATGATGAAAGAATGATAAATCTTATGTGAAAAAAGTGATGATTCTATCATAAAAAATGTATGATGAAGTAATGCTGTACTTAGAATGAGTTTTGTGAATGAAAAATGTGTGAAATTAACGGCAATTATTTTATTAAGGCACAATATATTATTGGTATCTGAGGATTCAACAAGTTAATCCGTTAATTATTGCTCAATCACAAAATTTTTTATTTGAAAAACCGTTACTCACACTATCATGGGAAAAATATTTGAAGAAAGAAAAAAAAATATTCAGAGAATATATTTCTAAAAATATAAAATAACTAGACATAGCCCGAGGTGAAAGTGTGACAAAAAATAAATAGATCATACGTAAAAAACGAATGGGGTCTATATTATAATCTACATTTAAGCGTGTAGTTACAAAACGAAAAAGTTTGAAGCAATAAAGTCGGCAAAAATCCAAGTGTTTGATAAAATAAAACCAATCAAATATTAATTTATTTGAGAACTGTCCCAATTCAAAGCCAATGTTATATGGGTTTATTCTGTAAGTAGGTTGCTCCTTGAAGTAAATCGGGTATACGAGCATGCATGCAGTCAAGGACAGAATTGGGTGAGCTGGTATTGGTTTGGTTGTCATTAGCAACAGCATAGAACAATGCGTTTTGTTGACAAGATTATGACAAATGACTGCGAATGGTTGCTGGTTAGTATGATGGAACAACTACCGACTCGAATCTCGACATTTTGTCTGTACTCAGTACTGAATTACACAAATGTAGCTTGACTGGGTATTTGACTATCTTTGTTTATAAAAAAACACATCGAAAGGACGTTCTTTGTTTATTACGAGCTCTGTATAAATATATCTACTTAGTATAACGAGTTTAATTTCACTGAATATAGCGAATTATTTAGGGTTTTCTGTTAGAATTTTAAATAAAATTGAATAATTAGAAATGGATAATCAAAGTGACAGATGCGAGGACTACTACCTTTTCTCGAGCCAATATTCTATTCAACTCCACAGAAATGATAGAACGAAACTAAGTATTTTTCATTGATATATCTGAAATTCAGGTGTTTGCATTTGGTCATGCATTCATTTCTTCAAGAGAGACTTATGTATTACTTACTTATTAGAAACTTATGAGACTTATTCGCTTTTGTACTGAAAATTACGTTGATCTGGACTATCTTTGTGCATCGGCCGAGCTAAACGACAGAATTTGATACACGAAGAGGAAAACTAATTGAACTGCTTCAGTTTTCTGAGCGTACTCGTGTATGTTCAAGAAAGAATGAAAGTTTCATTATGGAAGGGATTCTTGTCCAAAAATCGATTTATGAGAGATAGGTATTTAAAGCTCCACATACCCCAAATACGATCACTGCTTGCATTTAATTCCTATCCAAAACCTGCAACCATCCGACTCATGGTCAGCATTAATGAGTGTTATTTGCGATTTTCAAATTAACAATTTACCACAACCATCGTTACCACAGCAAAAAAGCAATAAGTAAATTATGTGTACTTTTGTTATTTTTCATAATTTTCAAAATTGTGCTACGTGTATTTCGTAATTTTGAAGTAAATTGACCATTGTAGATCGTCCGCCCTCGTGATGTCACAAAATATAAGAACCAATCAAGTGGACAGTGAAGCAGGGGAAATAGGGAAATAACCAATAAAGGTATCTACAATTTCCCCTGCTTCGTATAAGTCACGCCCATCTACAATGGTCAATTGAGTGTAGTCTAGTATACAAAGAAAGTACAAAATATTTTGTACCTCTTGCATCCTTTCATCAATGTCATCTACATTTTAACATACATTGAAACCAACTGATTCAGTCACTCTTTTTTTTCTAATGTAAAATGTGAATTGGACCAAATGGCCTAATGATTATTATTATTGATATAGGTTACTAATGAGCTACCGAAGATTGTGAGTGGTTAATATCAACTGATTAACATTGCTGTCTTGCAACAATGAGTAGCGTCACATGAGAGAAGCCTATAGGGTATTCTCAACTGGCGTCACCCATTGTTGAAAGAGAGAGACAGCAATGAGCACCAGTTGGAATTGACCAATCAGAATATTTGGTAGTCCACCAGTGTGCTGTATTGCTATAGTAACGATTGTTTGTCGTTTGTTACGTGCAAACACCCTATTCGACACGTTAAGTAACAATAGAATGCGCCTCTAAATCTCAATATGGCCTATGAATGGTTACAAAAGTTCAGTCAACAACTTAATATTCCAATCAATGTCATTGTTGAAATAAGCGCGCGCTTTATTCCGTGACTTTTCTCTAGTTCCACTTTTCAACACTAATATTGGAATAGTGGGCTTCCATACCTGCGTATTCGTATTGCGAATTCGCTAAGCGGTTTTTCAAGCCACCATGATGATAAAACGACCAATCAGTGACGAAAGTTACTCGATTTCTGATTGTTGAGCTCGCCTCAATTCCACCGCGTTGCGAAACGCAAATCGCGTTCATGGAAGGCCAGCATAACAGCGTACCTGCAACTTTTTTCTGGCGGATACTAAAACATGTAACAATGTATCTTTCTATAAACTGAATATGTGTGACGAGAAAGCTGTGAAATTTAGAACTCGTTAATGTAATTTTCATTCATAGATAAAACATCGTGCCACTTTTAATTTGTATGACGACGTTAGTCAGTTCCCATCAACAACAATTGAATTCATGAATAATGGTGGTCTTAATTGCTCACCGCTATAAAAAAAGTTGGTAAATCAATCGGTGTATTTAATACCTACCATCTAATACCCACCTTTTTGATAGCATGATTTATTGGAGTGAATCTCTAGCAATAAAACCCTCTGAACCTGAATTCATATTCATATTATTTATAGAGAATAGAGATTCAAGAACAATAATCATCATCTCATAATTGATCCATGATGTTTGTTTTTGAGGTTATAAGGCGGAGTAAAACATCATTAATCAACTTACAAACTTATCTCGCAGCATTTCAACATCTTAATTACTTTTGAAGCAGCTACCTTTTGTCGGTTATGTATTCATAAATATGTCTATTAGACAATTGGCTTGTGCTAACAACTCTATTCTATTTCAATGTCTCGTTTTTAATTACTTTCAAATTAATGCTTATTTTGTGTTTGTAAAACGGTGTAAAAACTACCCGATTTATCAGAAAAAGAATTCACATTTTGCAAACGTGTAATTATATGTTCGGCTTGATACAAATGACGATTCCAATTGAATTATTTCTCTCTGGGTGGGTTTCAATTTTGACACTAATAAATGTTGCTATTTATTTATGTTTTGGTACTCACAAACTATGAAGAAACGAATCATCCGTGCGCTAGTGGTATGGAATAGAGAGACTGTCGCTCGGAACCTTCTTCTCTTGAGGATACAAGTTTTACCACCTCTTTACGGTATATTATTTTTTTTGTGTGAAAAAGTATTGTTTCGCTACTCCTACTAACCTACATTTCCAGCAATAAGGTATCTGTATTAATGGAAAACTGCCCCATCTTGCGAATATGTGGGAGGAGGCTAAAATGGGAGGGAAAGTCGATTAATTCAGTAGTTAAGATGCACAAACCACGAATTAACGATAGAGAAAATATTATTTCTTCTTGTTTTCGTTCATCTTTCCACCCCAAACAATGCCTCAACTTTATTAGGGTTGAAATTACGGTATTTTGTTTGAGGTTGATTGATTACCATAAAACTACTTGGATAAATACAATTAATAATATTCTGTAGGTTGACATGAGTTGTAATTATAAAGGATTTGTTTTGATAGAACAAAACGTCTTGAATTGCGCATTGTAATAAGTAATCAAGAGTGCGAATAGTGTTTACATATGTGAGTAATTGTGTATATAATTAACTTGACTTTGTATCTTTTCCTGGCGATAATAATTGACCCAACTGAAAACTAGGTCATTTGGGGGTACGAATTAATGAACGGATGTTAGATGAGTGACTTCCTCCCAGAACACATTGCTTAATATCGGGACTCGAACCCATGCCAGAATTCACTTTAATTCACTGACAGATTGGGCCCAAAAGTCTGATCTTTTCACCTTATACGATTCATCTTTTATACTATTACAATGGTGTTGAACGACCCCACCAACAGCTAGTTTATATGGGGGTACGAATCAGCAGGTGATAATGAAATTAAAAAGTGATAAGTGAAAGGACGTTTACAAAAACCCGTAGGCCTACCTCATGCAGGACGCTATATCTACGCCCTCTGTAACTTCGGTTTTCTAAAGCAGTACCTCAGTTTACTGAGCTACGAGCAACAGGCTTTGTGCAATCGACAACATGCACTGGCCAATCAGAGAACGAGTTTCTCCCAGTTGCATGGACACGTGCAACATGCGCCAAGAGATGAACTTGGTTTATCTTTGCTTCTGTTTTCTTCTTACAACTGCGCTGAGACCAACAATACGTCACGATATCCATCACGACCAGGTTTGTCTTTTGAACTGTCAGAACCAACTTTTCGACTGATATTCATGCGCGAGATATTATATCCGTTTTTGACACTCTTATTTGGGTAATAGCGTTAACCATGATTAGATACTTGGTGACGTCAAATAAGAGAGCCACATGGAATTTTAAAATTTTCAATGTGAATTTTAATGTTATATTTGAATCAAGAAGACCGTTTTCGAACATTTCTTGTCCGAATGTGTCTAAAAATAGAATTGTGGTTAATGCTCTTAATGATCCAACAGTATTAAGACGCTCATATAGATTGATTGGATATATTGATTGATATGGTGTAAGTTTAAATATTTTGTCATGGTAACATAATCACAGTTTGAAGTCTAACTACGGCGTCATCACGGTGATCAATAGTAAACATATTTGTGCGCTGTGCGCAAGTTGCCGGTTGCTCAAAGCATATTGCCCGCAGCACAAAGCTCAAGAGTAAACGTACCTTTACGTTTTCCATCACCATGGTTACTCAAATAGTAATTTCAAGTTTTTGTGTATGGGATTTTCAAAATATGCCATAAATCAACCTTGTCTTGTATTGTCAACCTTGGAAAATACTCGACTAAACTTCATTTGAGTCTCTCAATCTTTTTAAGATAGAGACATGTGGCTTATTAAATAAGTAAGAATGAATTGAGATTGTAAAACGACAAGATCAAATTTGTTCAAATTTGGAACGTGATTTCTATATCGAGCCGGCTTCTATCACACTTGACAGCATCAGCTACTAAAGTATAGTGCTATAAATATAATAATAATAATTCTTTTTATTGTCCCAAAGATCCCAAGGATATACAGACAGTCATGATGTTATTATATACAGTTATTACATGCACATATATATATATATATATATATATATATATATATATATATATATATATATATATATATATATATATATATTTTGAATACATATTAAAATTAAAAATAACATTTAAAATAACATTGGAAAAAAACAGTTGAAGTACACTCATAATGATAATCGGTCATTACATATGGGACAAATACAAACACTGATTACAGACAATAATCTCTATATGAGTAAAAACACTTGTCTATTAAGTATGTTTGAGTAAAAGTAGGCCTACTCCAGTAAGCCCTCGTTTTGTTGAGTCCGAATAAATATTTATCCATGGAATAACTCATTTTAAGGCGTTTCATCATTCTCCATAGAGCAAAAAGTTCCCGCCAGGGTGATTTCACAGATATGAATGATCATAAAACTTGAACCGTGTGAGATAAGATAATTAACTAATATCTTATCTGATGCCGACAAAATTCATTCTAAAGTTATTTACTGAAGTTCAAATATTTCAAGATTTCAAATATTTATAATATGAAATCATGGCGTATATCAAATTTTCAATTCTGAAGTTGCCCAACGACCCCAACAACAGCTAAGTTTCACGGGGGTACGGAGAAGCGATTGATAATTAATTAAAAGATGAAGGAATATAGGTGAATTGACGTTTCACAAAAATTAGTGACTCACGCGAGACTAGAACCATAGACTAAAGAAGACTATACTAGTATTCTTTAGTCTATGCTAGAACCCACGCCCGACTTCAGTTTCTTCAGACTTCAGACTTCAGTTTCTTCAGAGTTTAGTTTCAGACTATACTTCATTTTAAAACGCAGTGTGAGCTATCGGAATGACTAATACGTTAACATGTGATTTTAGCTCATTCATACAGCATAAATATGAATATTTTCAACAATATTTGTTTTAAAATCAGAGGTGACTTGCATTAATAATTGAGAATCTATAACTATAAGAAACTTAATTTGCTTAATTCTTAGAGTTGTTAAAAACTAATAGCATGAGTAAATGGTTGAAAATAACACTTGAGAGGATGCATGCACGGTTTGTACGGTGTAGACATTCATCAAATTTATCCTCACTATTTTTCCTATGTGTAAGAACCGGTGTCACTGAATGAAAAGTATACCAACTCCGAAATAATTGTATGCTCTTGAATCGATATGATATGCTATTTTTGTAAATTCAATCAGTTTCAAGATAATAAGTGAATTAATACCAAGAATTCTGTGAAATTCATTCACGTATTATCTTAAAACTGACTAAATTCATGAAAATATAATATAATATTGATTAAAGAGCATAAAATTATCTTCAAGTTGGTATCCTTTTTTTTATTCAATTACACTTGTTCGTGAGAATAAAAAAAAAACAGTGAAGATGAATTTCTCTAGTGTATATAAGCTCCGTGCATGTAATCTCTTCACTGCTATTCTTCTGTTAATAATTCCATCGCCAAGTATTTCCATTATATTGAACCGTATTTACGTAGATACAACAATGAGAGTGCGCGCGCATTCAAGTCCATATAATCCGATCAAGATGTTGTGCTTCCGTTTCCGCCAGGTGACAGCTAACAGTCATCATTCCTCTTCTTCAACAGTTCACATTATTCTATAAATAACAAATAAAACACTATAATCAACAGGTTGCATTTACAAGTACGTACACTTGTTCAGATGCTTTTGTACTAATATGTAGTAATGCCGTTCTAATGCTTTCTGATGATGCCATTGCGATCAAATATTTCATCACATTATATATATAGCGATACTACTTTCAATTATGGATCATTTTTATCGGTGATTATCGATCTAATTTGATCAAGAATGGATGTGGCATTAAAGAATGCAGTTCGGAAAGTGGTTAATTAATCGTGTGACGTTTTGTGTATAGTTTAGATCTAATTGATATAGAATGTCCAAGTGGATTCATTTAAAAATAATTTGATTGTTTAAATCCCTGAGCAGAGTTCACTGACCAAGTAGGGCCTAATTATTTCACGGTTGTACTTTAAAACAGGAATTAGATACAGCTTTTCATTGATTGAATGTACTAATGTATTGCGATTTGAAGTTCCAAGTGTGCATTATTATTCCTATGGGATATTTTTGATAAAATACAGCTTTGTCAATTCCACAGCAACACAGTTTTATGAGCATCATGTTATATGTGATAAATCACTTTGAATATTATATGTGTATACATTATATTATTTATTTATTGAAGTCTGAAGCTTCTGAAATATGACAGTTGGAGACGTTTACAAAAGTGTATTTCTATACTTTGAATAACGCGAGTTGACGGCGCGAATTATTTGTGCGTCAGTATTGTGGGTTAGAATAGACGGTCGATTGGAACCTTGATCTCTCGTGAGAATAAAACATATATGACATCGAGTACATTACATGCAAATGCCAGTATTTTTAAATTATTCATATATATAATAATATTTGATTGTTGCCGATTAAGTTGGTCATATAATTGCAGTGCACATTTTCAAGAACTGGGCCAAACCACTGGTTAGCCAACGGCAGCAATTTTCGAGTCACCCAAAGATCTGTATCAAGTTCACATTATCAAGATCTACAAGCTATAATATCGGCTTCTAATTGTATAGTAATCGACTGTTAAAAAGGATCACTTTAAGGGTTAAAATGTCAGGTGATTTTTTTGCGGATCACTTTCGCTAATTCCTATGTCATGTCCGTTGCTAATGACAGGTCGAAGTTCCGAGTGAAGGAATAATTGTTCATCCAGCCATGTATTGTTTCATCCCGATCTTTTCTTCGAAATTCATCTTTCCTTTTTGTATACTTGTACTCACGAGAGGAAAGGTTGTCTACCGATATATTTATATAAAATCTCCGGTAAATTCTCGATTTAGACGAGTGATCGAGTGGCTAGCACACCGAATCGTTATTCAGGGGACCGGGCTTGGATTCTCGTCATTGTCGACCATCCTGACAGGGGTTTTTCTCTGTCATCCATGTAAATACTGGGATGGTTCCTCAACAACAACCGACTCCTTCCTACTGTCCATAGAAACACATAATAAAATAACCTTTCATCTCATCATCCCATTATCTCATTCACCGACGCCAATAGATCGTGGTCACCAGTACAGTGCTTCGTTAAACACAATGTGAATTAATAAATTAATATTGAGGTATAGAGACCCGGAGTTATGAATGAATATAAATGAATGGATATAAATAAATCGGTAATTTATTGCCACAACTTGACGCAATTGACGATTTTTCTTGTACATTCCGTTTCCTATTGTTCACTTCGACTGTAAAAACTATAATACTCTAAGAAACGGCTAAACGGTGATATTTGTGTTGTCAAGTTGGCGGAGGATTTTCTTCTCTCGTGGATACAAGCATATACATTGAATTGCTTTTAAAAACGAACAACTTTTACCTCGATCCATTTCAGCAAAGTGTTCTATAGTGATGCTATCTGAAAGTGATTGGCTATATAATGTAGATAATTATATTAGCGCTGTTCGATGCATCGGTCGGCTTCTCAAACCTTTTTAAATGTTGTTTGATTGTAGCTTGGGCAAGGTTAATTAGTAACGAAGAATCGGTCAGCAATCATCTCGTCTTGGTGGTATAGCGTGTGGACGACGGCTCGTCTGACAAGATTCCGTGTTTTCAGACATTCCTGTTCGGAGATCGACTGGTTTTATGAGATCTGTTTGGTTACGATGCAGTTGAGGGTGGAGAGATTTCTTCCTGTGTATCAAGTACTGTCAAATGTAAATGAAAATTGATTGTCGTTGTTGAATTTGCGAGCGATGGGTGGGCGGGGGGGGGGGGGGGAGTGGGTTTACAGGTGATGTCTGGTTATACGAACTCTAAGTGTCGAAATGCTATGATAACTCGTGCCATTTGTTCTCACCAAGACCAATTGTGAACTATGTCCTCACTAATAGACAGAGAGACCAATTGAGCTTGGTAATACCAACCCTTATAGTTAGGTATACCGGGGTGATTATTGAAGTGAATAGGTATGAAATACCAAGGGTGAAAACAAGTAAATGAGCTAATTATAACTTGATTTGATAATTACCCATTTCGTAAAACCGATCATATAAAGTTTTGAGGACAGAAGTCGATGTTACAGTCTCATTTTGCCGGCGGATTACCCTTCTGTGAAACAGTTGGTGGTTCTAAAAAAACTTTGTCTCTCAACGTTTCGAACAGCTACGACTGGTCACCTTCTGGAGTCGTCTCGTTCGTGAACCGGGATCGATATATTTATATATATATATATATATATATATATATATATATATATACATATATATATATATATATATATATATATATATGTATATATATATATATATATATATATATATATGTATATATATATATATATATATATATATATATATATATATATATGTATATATATATATATATATATATATATATATATATATATATATATATATATATATATATATATATATATATATATATATATATATATATATATATATATATATATATATATTGTTGATAGCTTATGATTCATCTATATTCAGATATCATATTTTCTACAGTAATCAGTAGCCTATATTGCGCACTTGATTGTTCTTCTGTAAAATCGAGTGTTAGGTCCCAATAGAGGTTTCTATTCCTCAAGCTCAGAGTGGAGAATGTACTATTTTCCACTATTCGTTGTTGAATGGTGTCAGGCATGCAACAGGTCTTACCTCGTAAAGCAGGCCCACTTGTTCATTCACTTGATGACAATATTGTGGTGTGGCATGAAATCTTTTACGACAAATCCAAGCTGTAAACATATTTTATCCCATAATATAAATATATATTTATGGAGTTATGAGCGAACGATTACAGGAAATTGAAACACCATTCTCAATGTTCGTTAGAAACACATCTTCATTTTAATACGAAATGGATAACAACCTATAACTATTCTTGTATATCTTCATGAAGAATCTATAGTATCATTCCATTTTCATCATTTACGCGTGAAAATCATGTAAAATTCAGCACACAATAGGTGTGTAAAAAACATCGTTAAATGCGGCACTTTAAACTGTTTGACATGGCATTTCATTTGAACTTCACAGAAGTTGTCAATCAACGCGTATGTACTTGAAGTCTCAATTACATGTGATATCTGGAGAAAAAAACATATTTTATTTCACGTCAATCAAAGATTATATATTCACTCTTGCGGTTACAGAAATGATTTGATCCAAATTTAAAATGTTGATTGTAATGAAATTCATGCACATTCAACAGGTAGTTTCATTTCTCATAGATTGTGCGTGTCGTGCGTATGCACATTGTCTTCTAGTTCTATTGCGTATATAACCATATATATATATATATATATATATATATATATATATATATATATATATATATATATATATATATATATATATATATTACTGAAATACGTAACTCAACGTTAAGAAGGCGCACATATTTGTGTCTCGGCAGTAGCTTCACACCGCTTCGCAAACCGGGAAGTTTCCGCCATATTCGTTATATCAGTGATAATATAGAATGCCTAGCTTAGATTCTAGTTGTAAATGTGCAATATGGACACTGAAATCGGAACGAGCACATGTCGCTATCGGCTGCAGGAATAACGTACCTCGGTAAGGTAATATATATATATATATATATATATATATATATATATATATATATATATATATATATATATATTTATATATATGGTGTAATATCAGTATAGTAATATAAATTGGTCGATCGAGTTACATTACGATGTATTCACGTGAGAAAAAAATTAGACTGATCGTTGAGAGTTGAGATCATCAGCTATCCTATATGCACAATATGTATTCAGCCAAATGACCAAATATTTAACAATATTTATGATCACATGTTTTTGTATCATCAATGCAAAGTCATAATGGTTATGAATCATGTGCCAATACTTGAATGTGTTCGAATAAACATTTAGTTTACTAAAGCAACATTTTTGCACATTCCGTTATTTCAATTCTTGAAAAGGAAAACTCCTTCCATTGTATAATTCGGCGCTTCTCATCAGATTGCAACCCTCCTGTATATATTAATAGGAGATATCGGAATTCATATCAGCACACTGAATTATGAAGAAACCTCTTTAATCACATCCTCAGATAAGCGTTACGAAGATTTCTATTTTATATACCTAAAAAATTGGACTTCGTTTTGATGTTTTTTTTTGTGCGCAGCATATTGGTCAGGAAAAGAAACTATCGACTCGAAACTTTTTCCGCGTATTGTTGTCATACCAGAATAGATTTGGATTGTTCATCAGGAAAATTAGTTCACGGCTTTTTAGGGAAAAAATCGGAAAGTTGAAAAATCCCCGTAAGAATAACCAGGAGAAAAAATTCTTGGAAACCAAAAATTCTTCAGAAGCTCCAAATTTTCACTGAATATGAAAAAAAACATTATACACATTTTCAGTGATGTTTGAAACAATCCAGATGAGAAATAACAAAGAAAACGTATTTTCACATCAACCCAAGCTATTAATTGGAAGCTAATTAAATCTATAGCAACAAGTGTACCAATTAGTTTGGATCGATAGCAAATGAGTGATTAATAAAACAGGAAGCCGTGACATAATTCATTCTGGCAGGGTTTTTAAACGTTCGAAGTGATCCAAGGTCTGTAGATGTAGATTGAGTTGACAAATTATTTTTCATTCTATATTTCCATACTTCCAAGCTCATGCATCTCACAACGTATTTCCCGCGTTTTTCCTCTTTTAATTGTATTTACGTTATAACTATAAAAAGAGAGATGTTTATACAAACACTTTGAATGCTCACATTTATTTATGTGCGTTAGTTTACAACGCGGAAATAGCATGACGGGCTGGAATAATCCTGTGTTGGTCATTTTTATGTCTACCTTATTATTTTTCTCAATTACAATAGAAATACAATATTTTTTTTCTCTCAACGATTAATGCATTTCCAATTCATCAGCCACGCAGTATACACAGTTTCCTCAGCAATAATAAGTATACCGTTATGAGACTTGTGAGAATTCCATTTTGCTACGTATAAAATACTCATGTCAGACTTTAATTCGTAGAAATTATTTTATTATTTTATTGAAAATGATTAAAATTATGTCAATAAAAAGAGAGGTTAAAAGTCACAATTGATGAGACTCATATAATTATTTAAGAAGTCTAGGTAATTACTCATAAATAAACCTATATAATGATTACTTTTATTGTTAGTTCGCCGTCTACTTGGCATCACGATTTGTGTAATGTGTAGTAATGACGTTGTTGTTATTGGCGTTCGTATCACAGGAAAACACTTTACTGTCAATGCAGTTTATAGAGATATTTGTTGGGAGTAGTAGCTCTCATACAGGTTAAGTGGAAACCGAATAGTTTAGGTGATACTGAAAGTTTTTGTTGATGGTCTTGTGATGATCACCATGGTCATCGCGCTCATGATCATCGAAACTCTATGATTCAGGACTCTTACCACGACTGCCACTCAAAATAACATCCTCTAGGCCTAGCTAGCTTCAAGAGGCTGTGTCCTTGATTGGTTAATGTTCACTAAGAAAGCTATACCAACAATGGCAATGTATTATCAAATCAAATTCACGGTCTCTTGGACTAAATAATTCCATCACATTCTGGAGTCCACCTCATAAACAGGGCTAGGATTTCGTGGTAACAACAGTGAAATACACAGAGATCAGACACGTTGCCATGGTATTTAGCTCTCCAAGTAAACATCAACCAATCAGAGTCCTAGTCTCTTGGAGCTAGCCAGGCATTAGCACAAAATTTATTAGGTAAGGGTCCAGGACTCTTACCTCAACTGCCACTTGAAATATCGTCCTAGGCCTGGCTAGCTCCAAGAGACTAGGACTTTCATTGCATAATGTTCTCTATGAGAGCTAAATACCATGACAATACGAGCTAACACCATAGTCACGGTCTCTTAGAACGCAAAAATGTCACCTATTTTTAGCTCACCTCAAGAGCAGTGCTAGGATGTTGTGCTAACAACAATGTACATATACAAATACTGGACATGTTGCTATGATATAATCAGCTCTATAGTGAATAGAAAGCAATCATGGGCCTATAGTCTCTTGGAGTTAGCCAGACCTAGGGCGTTATTTTGAAGTGGCAGTAGCAGTAAGGTTCCAGGGACATCTAAACATCTATCAAAATAATACAGCAAGTATGAAAGTGGTCATGGGGGTTGCGGGTTGCGGCGATCATGTTTGTTCAATTACGCCTCGATATTCTCAAGGTGTTACTTGGGCCTACTAAATCCTCTCTAAATGCTCATTCTCATTTCATATGATTGATCAAATGTAAAATCCATCATCACTTTCATGTAATTAAAACTTTACCTGCCTATATGACACAGTAGACACTAAAAACGGCGGTCATGTTTCTACCCTACTCCCCCCCCCCACAAAAAAGTCACTTTTTGGTCATTCTCTTTCAAAATATGTAGGCTCCCTAGTTGCATCCACAAGAGATGAATGTTCCGAGCAACCTTCCCTTCCATCCTACATCACTAGCGCACGGGTGGCTCAAGCCTTCATCTCTTGTGTGTATATCCAAAAAAAAAAAAAGATTCCTAAGCGACGTTAAAATCGAAATTATTGCTTGATATTTTGTATTCGTTAAGATTATTGTGACCAATATTCTATTACCGGCACATGTAGCTGAGTGGTTAACACACTAGCTTCTTTTGATCCGGGAGGTGAAGGGGAATATCGGACCTTGTTCGATCCCCGCCACGGTTCATCTTTACAGGGGGCTCTCGTGATTTCCCTCTGTAGTCTACTCTAATGCCGGGATGGTTTTAACAATACAGGCCACGACTGCCTCCTTCCCACTATCCTTCCCAATACCTAAGAAATCTTCATCTCATCATCCCACCATCTCATCAATAATTTATTCGATGCCATATAGATCTTAGTTATCATTATAGTGCGTCGTTAAATCAATTTAATAAATCAGTATAAATCAGTATTAAAAAAAATCATCCATATATATTCGTATTATATATATTGTTGTTGATGTTGTTGTTGTAGTTATTGTTTTATTGGTGGAAAATGATATAAGAATGAATAAATACGAAACGAAGTATGGTTATCTCAGAGTCCCGCCATCATTTAAGTCGACAACAAAAACAACCGAACAGAAAAGCGTATATCGGCGTAATTATTATTATTTTCTGATACACTTTGAGGGTTTTCTTATTCAGATTAAATACTTTCACACCCTAGCACAAATTAGTATCGCACCCTCTGATTAAATATTTGTGAAGGGGTAATTTTCTACCCTAAAATGTAGACATATTCAAGAGAAGATATGGACTCCTTTATAATCCTAGCCTAAATTAACCAGACATTTCGTGGGAGAGGTGAGGAAATTATAAAAATGTAGGTAAATCGTGGTATCCGCGCTTGGAATTCTATATAATTTCAACTGGGTGTTATTACTTCTTCTTTTTTTCTTCAAAAGAATAATCATTGAGAAATGTTCAATATGGTATCGCGAGAAAAGGTAAGAATCGTGTGTGTTTTTTTCTGTCTGGATCCTCACTATTTCTACATGTTATTTGGGCCATGCATATTGCAACGGACGGTGCGTGCTGTATGGGATGTTTATATGCAAATCATCTCTCTTTCTCTGCTCAACTGTCTCTTCTATCTCGTCTTCTCTCTCGCACATATGTTCTCCCGTACGAGACAGGTTAATTAGTGACGTATGCCATCACAAAAACTACCTCAACTTGACCTATGCTGCGGATAAAACAAGTAAAAAGAACAAGTAGGCTTGGCAGCCTTAAATATCAAGCAAATTGTAGGGTTTACGTTACATGATGTTGACCGTAGTAACCCGTGAGGTCATCAATACACAACTATTAACCCTGGTCTAGTCTACGAAACAGTTCCGAAAATAAAAGAACACTATTGTAGACGATGAAGTTATTCCTATTTTCAAATATAAAAAATTTGACAACTATTAATGTTTTTTCGTTTCTATTCAAAGTAATTATTCAAATTTTTTCTTCAACTGTTTTCAAAAAAGATTCAGACATGCAAGTTGTAATGTTCATGTTTCAATTGTAAAAGAGAGACCTAAATTACGATTGTTTCTTTCACGATTCTTTCCGTGGTTCGATTCCCGTCATGGTAGACTATCCTGACTGACACTTAAATTGAAATTGAATAGTGAGCTGATTTTTCAGAGCGGACCATACGACCGCTTCCTTTCCATCGTCCACTACAGCTTTAAAAATTATGTTCATCTTCTTCTCCTATAAAATTATTCATCACTATCCGATGCCAAAAAACTTATTATTATTATTCGAGTGGTTTGGTCAATCCAATATATAAATATATATATATATATATATATATATATATATATATATATATATATATATATATATATATATATATATATATCCATATATATATATATATATCCATATCTATATATCTCTCTCTCTATATATATATATATATATATATATATATATATATATATATATATATATATATATATATATATATATATATATATATATATATATATATCTACATCTATATATATATATATATATATATATATATATATATATATATATATATATATATATATATATATATACATATAAATTAAATACATAATCATTCTTTAAACTTTTTCTTGTATTCATTCCATTATTATTTTACATGTCTTTTCGCGAATTGAGTTATCAAATTATATGTGTTCATATTGCGTACGCTCATTATTTTATTGGATCATGGTCTGATATAATGATCGATAATGACTGTTATGCGCAAATATAATATAGTTCAAATATATTGAAAGTATTTTCACCGTCAATTTCGAATTGAATACCTGGTAACATATGAAAAAGGGCCTCAAAGTTCTTAATAACTATACACACATATGAAAAGTGATTTCATTTTAATTAAAAAATATTGCGTATCCTGAATTCCATCATCAATGTGTAATATGTAGGCCTATTGATTTTACAAATACGTGTGCAATTTTGTATCTGAAAATTTCAAAACATGCTGTAAGAAAATGTCCGGATACTAAAATTATATCAAAAACTTTTTGAACGCATGGGCAGATTATCTACATATATACAGAAATGCAAATATCGAGGGCGACCAACCCACAGGCCACAGTGACAGTGTCAATGTAACATATGAACGATCGCAGTGACTTTTCTTCTGAACATATTCTAGTGAAACTGATTCACATCCTTGCAGAAAAGTATCTTCTGAAATACTGTCGATTCATAATGAACATTCACAATAGGTTATATGTTATTTGTGAGGCTACGTTCTGGGATGAAAATCGATGGTGAAATTATAGAGCGCTACTAAATACAAATTTGAGTCATTAGCATTTTTGACAAATATTGCTTGTATCTTTTATGATATATTTGTTAATTTTGTTCCTCACCCTGTTACATTCTATGATCCTTCATACTGTGGAACTGAGACGAGTGGTCGAGTGGTCAATACACTGAACCGTCATTCAGGAGACCGGGGTGAGATTCCCGCCATGGTCGACCATCCTTTTTTTCGTGGTTTCCCAAACCACCACTAACTGGCCAATACTGGGATGGTTCCTTAACAACAGACAAAGATCGACTCCTTCCCACTATCCAAAAAACACCTGATAAAATAATCA
This sequence comes from Brachyptera risi, assembly GCA_964007535.1. Classification (NCBI taxonomy): domain Eukaryota; kingdom Metazoa; phylum Arthropoda; class Insecta; order Plecoptera; family Taeniopterygidae; genus Brachyptera; species Brachyptera risi. Next base: position 15,445,961 of record OZ023328.1, on the reverse strand, counting down.
TCCTGACATCTCATATATTATCCACCGACGCCAATGGGTTGTAGTCATCAGTAGGCCTACAGTGTGTCGTTAAACCCTACATAAATGAATACATAATAACTGTGAAATCTCCCTGGTGGGAACTTTCTTCCCTATAAAAACTGAAGATGCCTTAAAATGAGGCAGTAAAGTGGTCCTTGTGCAGGAGTTGAGAAGTCGAGGGTGGTTGCTGCTGTGACCGCTCGGCGCGCTCGTGATCGAGGTGTCAGTGAGGAGGAGGAGGGCATCAAGTTGGTTCACGCACACGATCCACCTTAATTGCGTAATTGTTTCTGATTGGTGCTGGATTTACTTTGTTGCCAACATCCAGACGAAAAACAACAACAACAACAACAACAACAACACGGGTGATCGACAGCTCACACTGATGTCTGGCATGGCTCGATTGGTTCACTTTTACTTTTATCTTGAATGAAAAAAAAAATCCAGAAGTTCTTGTTACAATCAGCAGAGAGTAAAGCTCTACCCACTAACTATATATAGTTCTAGCTTACCAAAGAAAATCTCTGGTCACTTACGATACTGTTGATTATATTTAATCATATATTTTAATGATTATATAATGCATTCAATTATATTAAACAATTGATCATGTTGAAAATGTGTCAAAGTTCTTTTTCTTTCATATGGAACACTTTGATGAAAATGGTCGTCAACAAAGAAGAAGCATTAAAAAAATGATTGATATTTTTAGAGATTGATTCCGAAAATAACAGTGACTAGTGCTCATGCTGAAACTAATTGAATTATATGAGCCTAAGAAGATTCACCTGTGACTAAATGATTGATGTTTACATTTTATAAAGGGACAGAAAACACAAATATTTTAATCACAACGGTACAATTCTAGAATCAGAACTACTACTCGCCTAGTCGTATCATATATGTGCATAGTAATACTGAACATTCCATAATCAAGTTCAACTATTGAATTAGAATTGTTATTTTTATATCAATATCTTAGTACGTATCGGTTAAGTATTCGCTTTTCATATTACCATAACGAAACAATAACTTGTGAAGAAAAATGAGCGAAGTGATACGCTGAAGAAGTGCCTCCTAGAACATTTTTGTCTGGTTTAATCAATATGTGAAGTGTTGAATCGAAAGTTATATATTATTAGAGAATTCAAATTTAATTTGATCAAGTAAACAGTTTAGGAAAATGTGGATAATTTGAGCCTACCTTATATTATACTTGAATCATTGCATACACTTTGTTCTTATATAGTCGACTCAACACATACCAGAGGCGGGTAGGCCCACTATCATATTCTAAATATTCATCAACCATCAAATATTATTCACGATTGAATACAAATTGGAAGCTTTGAAAGTTTTAATACTTCCAAATTGCAATCGAGCGCTGAGGCTGCTGTTTATTGATACACATTTGTTATTTCTCTTCGAGTCTCTTTGTTTGTATCTCGAGTTCATTAAAGCAGCCAGTACTAGGTACTAGGAAAACGCGGGATGCGCGTTGTGAGATGAGCTTAGAAGTATGGCAATCTAGAATGAAAAATAACTTGTCAGCTCAATTTACATCTACAAACCTTGACTTACTTCAAACGTTCAAAAACCTCACCTGTAACTTGTTGATATTTATAGTAACCTGCAACCTGTCGCATAAACACTTTGCAAAACCAATTGATCCAAATATTCAATAAAATGTACACGTTTATTGCGTTTTCTTCATTATTTCTCATTCGATTGATTGTTGTAAAAATCTCTGAAAAGGTGTATAATAGTATTTTTTATATTCTGTGAGAATTTGAGAGCTTTTGAAAAATTCTTGTTTTTCAAGTATTTTTCCTACGGGTTATTCTTATGAGGATTTTCCAAACTTTCCGATCATTCTCCGGAAAAACCTTCTGACCGATTCCTCTGAATAACAATCCCAACCTATTCTGGTATGACACCAACGTTCAGAAAAAGTTTCAAGTCTATTGATTCATTTCTCTGACCTGTATGCCGCGTACATAATTACAAGAAAAAAAAAAAAAAAAAAAAAAAACATAAAAACGAAGCCCATTTTTTTTCAGGCTGTGAAATGGAAAGCTTCGCTACGCTCATCTAATCAACTCTTCTAATGTTTTTGTGTATTTGTTTTGGTGGGGATTACTTATTACAGATTTGAATTCGGCAACATTAAAAAAAAACATACGCAATATTTCCACCTGAATTTTGTTCTCTTATATACATTGTAAGATAACAAAAAAGCAATCCAAATAACGAGAGATCACCGCATAATACACGAGGGAAAAACATACGCTTTGTACTCCTTGGAGCCGCTACTCTCAAACACGCATTCTGGCGACTATTTTAGATGCTCATTTCAGTTGATATTGAAGTTGGACTTTGGCTGTTTCCAAATGGAACCATGGTTATCGAGCTTATGGTCAACCAAACTCTATGATTCAGTGCCATCATGGATATTTGTTGTGCTTCCCAATAGAAGACAATATTCTTCTGCGTCAAACCTTTCTTGTTAATATATTCATCATTCAAATAATTTCAAGTTGTGGTCAGTTTGAAGAAAAACGTAAGTAAGTAGCAATTATTAGTTATGAATATCCAACCATATGACGAACGAGGGAGAGAGAGATAGTGCCTAATGAAGGTTTGCATAACTTAAAATCATATATTATTCCAATGAAAATGCCCTCAAAATCCGATATTCACAGCCCATAATTCGTTTTCGTGTTCATACTAATTTAGTAATTTTCTCAAATATGGTAAAAACGAAATAATACCAACGTATTCATTCTGTTTCATAACTAGATTATAATATCTCACCCTAACGCTCTCAGCGTTTAACACCTCGGCCTGTCAAACATTGATTTATCCGACCACCCGACCGAAAACTGCTCCCCTGAGGGTGGCCCAAACCCAAAACTTACCCCTTCCAGAGAGGAATGCCGATGCTAAACAGTTTCCCAAATCTACTTTGGAATATTGATCAGTGCTAACTATCGAGCCGTCACCCAGAGCTATGCAACAAGGTAGATATAGCTAACAGTTGCTTTACAAGCGCTAAGTGACCGATGATTGGTTGAAACTCAAGCGAGCGTGCATGGACCATGTGCAGTCAGCCAGGCAATACGGTACGAATAATTAGTTATTGATATAAAATTCACACCTTGAATTAAATGGATCGGATTAATTTTGATACCAGTCATAGATTCGTATGATGAAACGATCACGATTCACACGATTGCTCAAGATACTTGGTTCAAATGTGGAAGATATAGCAGTTCATATTTTATGTCTTCAGTTTACTTTTGATACCGATGTGGAAATAATATATATTTTAATTTTTTTAATTTTTTTATTCAGACATAAACAAAATTACTTATTTTAAAAAATATTGCATACAAAAAAATCGATCAAATCATATATACATTTTATATATAGATGAAGATTTTGAAATAGCACCAATAGAGAGAATAACAGAATACCTTGGAAAGAAAAAATGAGAATAATAACAACAATACAATAACAATAATAATAATGGTGATAATAATGATAATTATTATTATTATTATGATTCGTCTCATCATCGAGGACCAAAAATCACTTATGTTCAAATTGATTTGAAAAAAGATCTGTACAAGTATTTAAATTACTTAGACGAGTATACAGCCGAGCGGTGAATTGATACAGTGAACCGTCAATAAGGAGACCGGGGTTTGATTCTCGCCATTGTCGACCACTCACACGTTTTGTTTTTTCGTGGTTTCCCTCTGTCGTTCAGGTCAGTGCTGGGATGGTTTCTAGACAACGGGCCACGACCGACTCCTTCCCACTATACTAAAACACCTAATAAAATAACCTTTCATATCATCATCATTCCACCATCTCATATATCATTCACCGACGCCAATAGTTCATAGTCATCAGTACAGTGCGTCGTTAAACCCAATATAAATAAATAAGTATTGAAATTCGTCATAATCAAGTTGAAATGTTGAAATGAAGTTCGAACAGTTGTTTAAATCACACAAGTACTTATGGGTATCATAATTTTTTAAAATAGTCACCAACAACACATGTTAGTTGGAATATGAGCTTGAATAATCAGTCAATGTTTCAAAATGTGTGGGTTACTAAAAATAATTGAATCCTCTTTTCGTGAAAGTTACACATAGACAATAGAAGCAGAAGTTGAATTTCGAATACTCGTCAAATTACATGGATGATATAAGGTGCCATGTTTATAAAAATGATACAATGATTACAATTGCAATACTCAGCAGCTTGAATAAATTCGCCAATACCATAACATTCTACAAATCTCTGTGTTCTCCCTTTGAAAATCACCTTCGTTATACAAAGCTGTTTTAGAATGGTCGATAATTCATCCATTTGAAATTGAGAAAAACCACTTCCGTCAAATATTCCGAATCAATTCTGATGCAGAAACATCCGCAATGAAGTGAATTGATATTGAACTGATTGGATGAGCGAAGCGAAGACTCAATTTCACCATACCCTAAAAAAAGTACTTTATTTTATTATTATTATTTTTTTTTGTTCACGCTCCACAGGTCAGACGGAAATTCAAAATTAGTTGAAACTTGGCACACACAAGTATCGTTATCTAATTCGATACTGTAAAGTTTTGAGGCGCAATCGATTCACTTTTGAGAAAACTCATTTCAAAGTTTTCGAAAATCCCATGAGAATAACTCGGAGAAAAAAAAAATCATGAAAAATATTTCATCCGAGAGAATTCAAATTCTCAGGAAATTTTAATCCAATGATAATACACATTGTACCAAATTTCCACTCAAATCGGATCAGCCGTTTTGATGTAAAAAAATATATAATTTAATTTTTATAAATCATTCAAAGACATTAAGATACCTATTGAATCCAAGCTACAGGTGACACCACTCAATTGTAAGCGATTAAAACAAAGCCTTCTTTATTATCATAGAAATTATCAATGAAAAATAAGATGGCAGTGATGTAATGGTTTGGATCTCAAGGTGTATATATATATATATATATATATATATATATATATATATATATATATATATATATATATATATATATATATATATATATAACCAATCCAGAGATAAGTTGATATGTTCCAGCTCATTCATCAACGCGGCAACATATAACGCGTTTGGCTAGCTAAAATATTTTAACCGTTTTTTCCGTGTACCGGCCAAATAAATGAAAATGTTTGTTTTATATAGAAATTTCACTCAACAATAACAGCTGTGAAGTTTTGAAAATTGTCAAAGTTGTATTGTTCACACTAATGGGCATGTTGTCAGATAATTACTATTTTCATAAGTTTTGCGGTTCTATTAACACAGATTTATTTTATAGATTACTATAACATTTTGTGAAAATTTTTGGGCAGATAGAACGCTGATAATAATCGAACGGCAAGTCTTATGGAGATTTGATATAACTAACTGATGACACGCTTATTAATTTGAACATCAACTTTGACAAGTTCCAAGTGCTTACAATATTGCTGTAGAATTCCCATATGAAACGAACACTCTCATTTATTTTGCCGGTATATGCAGAAAATCGGGTCAAACTATTTTGATTTTTCAAGAGTTCAAATATCAATTCACTTCGATGGGTCTGCAATCACTTAATTCGAAATGAAGCCTAATGTCAGAAGTAGTTTTCCTCATTCTTATATGTGATTAGCCTCAATAAAGTGAGCTCTGAACTAGAACTGGTGATGTCTATATAAATGTGTCCCGGACGATTTGGAGACTGAAAAACTTCATCGGCGAAAAATAATAGTCTCAGTGCGATGTCGTATGCATTTCTGGTGTAAAAGTTACTTGCTATAGTGATTTTTAATGATATATATATATATATATATATTTTTTTTATTGGGTTTTAACGACGCACTGTAATGATGACTAACATCTATTGGCGTCGGATGGATGATTTATGAGATGATGGGATGATGAGATAAAGTTTTTTTTATGGGTAATGGGAAGGATAGTGGGAAGGAAGCGGTCGTGGCCTATATAGTGGGAACCATCCCGGCATTAGCCTAGACTACAGAGGGAAACCACGAAAAACCCCTGTAAAGATGGACGGTAGCGGGGATCGAACCGGGTCCGACATGCCCACTACCTCCCGAGTCACATGAAGCAAGTGCGTTAACCACTCAGCTACCTGTGCCGGTATGATATTGGTCATAGTTATTTATATTTGGTAACAAGACCGCTTTTGAGAGTTGACAACATCAAGAGGTGCCGCTCCCGATGAGGGAATCTATATGATCGTGCTACAAGATTTAAAAAAGAAAGAAGTAATAAATGAATTAACAATAATCTCATGTTAAGAATTCAATACAATTTTAATATATACATTTTTCAATATTTAATAATATAATTTTTCAATATTACAGCTTTTGGTCAGAGTCGTTTTATATTTTCAAGTGAAATTATTTCGAAATCTTGAAAACCCCATAAGAATAAGCCAGTAAGCGGCTCGATGATAGAATATAAACTCCGATATATCTCAAACATCCACTGAATTACACCCGACCACATACACATGTTTTAATCAACCGGAACAGCATGAATAGGCCCTGTATAATTAGGTAGATTTGGCTGACAGAATATGTTTTAAAATTCGCATCTTTTTTCACGGACCTCTAGAATAAAGTCTGACAATGTTCAGATAACAAAAGTGAAAATACATTCATTCCATTGTTGCATGAAACTTGTAGAATTTAGAACCCCTTGATAAGATATACGCCGAACAAAGTAGGGGGGACGAAGGGGGGGGGGGGGGGAGAGTCATTAGATATAACGGCTTATTCTCATAAATATGAAGTCATCATTCAAAATTAACCAACATCTTCATCAAAACTTTGGTTAAACATCCTTTTTTTACCGTTACTCTCTTACATAATGGACTAACTAAATTCACAATGATATATTCACTGTGGCGATCCAGGCCCATACAGGGGGTATTTTTTGTTGTCGACCTCCCAACATTTCATACCTATCTTTGACTTGTTAATATTCGCTGTTATTTGTTGTTCTCATTATTGTCTCAGTTCGGAACCATGAATGCGGAGCGTGGATTAATTCACAGTGTAATTTGATTACTTCGGACACAAGACTACCTGCAGAGTGCCACAAATAGTATAATAACTATATGTTTCTTTGGAGATCGGTAGCTTGGTACGGGAAAAAAACACTCGACCGATTCGTTTCTGGCAAATATTCAACTTTGAATACATTTCTTTTCGGATTCCGAGAAGAGTCTTCTTGATGAACATTTGAACATGGATAACTGTGATACATTTCCACATATTGTACGAGATACACACACACACACACACACATATATGTATATATATATATATATATATATATATATATATATATATATATATATATATATATATATATATATATATATATATATATATATGTATATATATATATATATATATATATATATATATATATATATATATATATTTATATATATATATATATATGTATATATATATATATATATATATATATATATATATATATATATATGTATATAAATATATATATATATATATATATATATATATATATATATATATATATATATATATATATATATATATATATATATACATATATATATATATATATATATATATATATATATATTATATATATATATATATATATATATATATATATATATATATATATATATATATATATATATGTATATGTATATATATGTATATATTCTAGATGTGATCATTACGTCAGACGCTATCAACTTCGAATGTGGCTTCGTGTGATGATTAATGAAGAAATAATGTATAAAATCTTTGGTAAATCACGAGCGGAGATTTAATTACTTTCATCAACCAGTCAATCAATAAGAAAGTGGTTGCAATTAAAATTGATTAAACTTTCTAAGATTTTCACAGAAATCATTGATCCTTGAAGAATATATAGGCCTTTACATTATATAATATATATATATAATCAAGGAGTATGAACACAGAATAAGTTTATCCACGAGATTAAAAGTGGGTCACCAACTGATAAATGTGTGAAACCTGATTGTGGATGAATTCGAATCAATTCTTGTATTTAATTCTAGTGAATAGATTCAGTTGTGTTGATAATCGTGAATCTCTTCCTAAAATCCATTGACTCTTGAAATATCAAAGCTACACAAATAATATACCGATAATTTTATTGTTTTTTATGTTGGTAGACAAGCCCCAGCTCAAGTGGATACAATTATACAACTTCAATCAGTGCTACAAACTTATCGACACTGTTCACACTGATATTGCCCAATAGATAAACAATCATACACGACTACACGAAACTATTTTTCGTTTCTTTTCATCTCTTCATCATACATTTAAACGCACTGTCGTCAGAAACAATTCTCTGTGATAATTGGATAAAATCTATGATCAGATATACTAGATGTATCAGTTTCATAATCGAACACATTATATCGTGTTTTATCTATGACTATCGATAACGTAACGGGATAAGCAACACGGCATAAGTCCGATCCTTTTAACATTAGGCCGTTCTCACCATGATGGAATCAGCGCGCTTTCGTGTACATTTGTGAGATTCGCAATTTCAAATCAAATCGTACGTAATAGACTCGTATTTCAATATATAGTACATAGTTGTACAATTGCATTGATTTCAAGTATTCTCGTAGATGATGAGTAATTATCCAGTTATCAAATGGTAAATATAGCAGTAGGGCTCTTGACTAGGGGACTAAATGCTTTTACAGACGTATTTTAAATTTAGATTGGCTAATTCAAATGAAATTTATCCCAATATTGTTTAATGCAGTTGAGAAGAGCTGGATTCACAGATTGCATTACATCTATTACTTGTATAGATCAACACACAATAATACCAGCAAATCATCATACCATTTGTAAGGCGGCATCCCTTTGATATACGCATGGTGCGAAAGAAAAGCGCCATGTTGCTTATCCCGTTACGTTATTGATAGTCATAGGTTTTATAAATAAAAGTATTGATATCGTTTATTCTATGAACATTCAATATGTTCATACATTCTTGTATTTTGTATCAGGAAACGCAACACATATCTAGATGGCAGTGGATAAGAAAATTTTGATCACATTGTAACCGTGATGTAGTGATACCAACATTCTTTATCATAATATAAAGAAGGTGTACCGATTATCGTCTTAACAGTGAAACATTTCAGGGGTCAGTTCCCGAGTCCAGGGTCCCGATTTCCTGTAGCGCAACTATCGCTTTTCTATAATAAACTTTATAACTATATAGAACAACAATGCTCAACAATGCTATACACGGCTCAGTAGAATTATTATTTCAGCAGTTACATTTGTTCTTCACGAAAATGATGGATTCTGTAAGTTCAGCAACACTACCGGTACCCTAGCCACTCTACATCTAGTTCACAAGGGGATCCGCTAAATCGCGACATGCAATCGGGACCTTTGACTCTGGACTGACCGCAAGAAACTACAAGTACCGTCCATGTTATCAGAATGGGAGTCGTTACACGGTCTTTATATTATGATAAAGTATGTTGGTGTCACTACATCGTGATGCGACCACTGTGATCAGAAACCAATAATTGACTTTCAGAATATCAACAAATCTCAGCTTCTCACACTTTGTTACCAGGCTGTATTTCAGTGCGAAGGTTTCTGATATTCCAACTCAAATCTCAGATATATGTATAGCCCCTACAGTATAGATTTCCTAATAGTAGACTATAACTTTTCTTTCAGGCTTTTCACTTTTCATGAAAAGTATTCATGTATGATCACTTCACCTAGCCACCCCCATGGCTCAGTCAGCCAAGGCATTGCTTTAGAAACCGAAGTCACCGTCGAGCGTGGGTTTGAGTATCACATAAGTCATGGGTTTTTCTATACGTTCCATTCATTTATCATTACTTCATGGTTTAATTATCACCTGTTCATTCGTACTCCCGTATAACATAGCTGTTGGTGGGGTGGTTAGGACAGTTACAAAGTACAGGAATGGGGTTCCAGAAACATGTATTCGATGATAACAACATTTTGAACGATTGTACGCTGCCGGACGTCAAAAATATATAGTTGACAAAAATATCGTTTTTTCAGTTATTCATTTTTATAATTCAGATTTTCGCGAGCGTGAACCTTCAATATATACGTCGTTTTTATTGATTCATATATACATAGGTTGCGATTCTCAATACATCTTCAATACATTCAATAAAATATAATAATATAATGAAAGAAATATAACAAATTAATAAATGTAATTAATATAATATAATTTAATATATAATATTGTATCCATATTCACATTCTTATATTCAATTTGTATGACATTTCCGATATCATTCAATGTGATCAAGATTGAAGGAATAGATAATTTATCATTATTATCATTATTATTTTCAAAATAGAAGTTGATTGTTATATTCGAATAGATAGTTCCATGCATTAACGTCTCAATAGCACCAAGATTATTCGGATTTTATTGACTTTATTTTCAAGGTTCAGTATAAAAAACAAAGAAAATAACTCGTGGCCAAGATTAAATCATTTATAATGAACTATTTTGGGCCACGCATGTAGATTACTCGCATATGGTCGATCCTTTGTACAATGTGCAAGTAATAATGAAGACGGTAAACAAGTAAAAACTAAATCTACACGTTAAGTATAGACCTTTGAAAAAGGGGAGTGGGTGACGGAGAAAAAGTCTAGACCCAAAACGTAAGCGAAAACTATGCCTTCCTCTTACCTTCTGTTTCTGAAAACGATCTAATATGCGTATACGATAGAAGAAGGTTCTGAGCGATCGTCTCCCCTATCCCACACCACTGTGGCGTGGAGGTCTCGTGCCTTCTTTCGTGGTGCAAGTAGAAGCTAATATGTGTCGTAACAAACGGTTATCTATCTGATACAAATCGTGAGGGTGTTCAAAGTTTGTTGTTCTAGATTTTTAATATGTCAAGGTAAAGTCAAAATTAAATTGGTTCCTATAAAAACTATAAAATCATTTCTTCTGATAGTGATTGAGTAATCAAAAATAAACAATGAGATTAATTTTCCAGATATGGTGATTAATAAAAGAAACAATATTCCATGTACTAATACCAATATTATAACCAATAATACCATCAATCAATACTGTCAATATTGTATTGTATAACAGTGAAAAATATAACTCAATAATTAATCAATAAAATGATTTGCTGACTCGACTAGCAAATACAAAGCATGGTACTTGATAATGAAAAAAAATATATATATTTATATTGAGTATTGTATTGTATAACAGTGAAAAATTTAACTCAATAATTCATCAATAGATTTGCTGACTCGACTGGCAAATACAGAGCATGGTACTGATGATGAAAAAAAAAATGTAAATATATTAGGTTTATTCCAATTATCGTTAGGGATGTATATTTTTTTCATCTTCTTGTACTTTCCTGTTGAAGGATCAATTTATTCATTATATATCTACAGTTACCAGTAGGTCTATTACTAGTTACACTAGTAGACTTCTACATTAGTAAATTAATAACTCGGTATAAAAGTTGGACTGTGAATGTGGATGTGATTTCTCATTGGAATTTCTTATTAATTATGTAGTCTATGATATGTGGAGTTCACGAAAAAATGAACTTTGAAATTATAAAAACGTGATTCCAGTTCATTATGATAGACGCTGGAAAGATTTATATGGAGTAATGATCTATATAGATACATTTCTCAAATCAACAAATGGATCTCAGTTCTCAGTCAATAGTCGAACCTCTTAGAGTGTTGATATATTATTTCTATTAATTATTTCGTTTCGCTAAAAATTCATTGCCAAGTGGGCACATATATTCTTGAAAACAATGTGATGATAGGCCTACGGATCATCTGTAAATGTTTCGATATCGAACGATTACTGCCACTACTATTATACTGTAAACATGAACTAGAGACAATACCTATAACATAATATAGAATTGTAAAATAATAATACATTATATATACGAATGAAATCAATTTCACTTTTCCAAAACAAAAAAGTGAAATTTCCATTGTTGTCTGTTGTTCCTGAAATGCTGATGAGATTATTTACGGTCGCATATCCTTGCCATCGGGCACAGACTCTCGAATTGGAGCAGACGAATCTTGTGTTAAGACGTCTGTCTGTCTGTCTGTCTGTCTGTCTTTTGTTACTATTGTAATAATTGTAGTGTTGTAATTACGCACAGTCAATTGGTTGATTGCCCCATGTGTACGAGATGTGTGTGTTCACTGTATGGGGTCAATCTGTGAGCTGCTCCCAGGAACCAGTGGTGGAGCCATACCCAAATATATACTATAGAATACTATAGTAGGCCTAGTCATGACAGAAAAAATAAAATAAAAAAATACAGATAACTTGATACAGAGGAATGGATAAAATAGGTGGATATATCTAATCCAGCTGCGTCTTGAAGACTGTATACTGATTTTGAAAGATGTAGTTTAATTTTTTTTCGAGAAAATCTCGTCCTGAAAAAATGTAGGCCTATATACTGAAAAATATCGAATATATACAAATATGACGTTCAGATTTGAATTGTCATGCATGTTGATAGAGGACATTTAATTCGTGAGTGAAAGAATATATATTATGCAGTGATTACTAACGAGATGGGTGGATAGGACCGTGAACAAGACCAGAATAAGACCGTAAAGGGGACGGGGGGGGGGGGGGGGGGGAGGGAGGATAGTGGAGCGTACACAATTTTCCGGCAGGGAATTTTTAAGAAATGGTCTCACATGATTTTGTGAGTTAAGAATTGCATGGACTGTGAATAAGAAATTCAAAATAAGAATTGGTGTTATTACTTATTATTAATACTTATTATTAATTGGCTCAACAGAATAACCCTCCAGGTATTAATCCATCATTTTCATCATATTTCATTGTATAGTAATATGATGTGTGAACTCAACTTCTCGTGAATTTTGCATACGTGCCATTATGGTTTGTTTTCTTCTATACAAGAAACACAAGGTTTCTTTCTTGCACTCAGTATTGTACTTCCTATTCAACTAGTATATTGATAGAACTGTATAGTAATGTGTCATTATAATTGTATTTTCATACAAAATATGTACCGTATTTCTAACATTGTGTTGAAACTTGGAAATAAAATAAAATAAATAAATAAATAAAATATTTTCATTTATGTCCGATAGACAATCATATTCAAATTACACTCACAAATCTTGCATTCAATTTCAAATTTCAAATTCAAATTGCATTAAATTTTAGAGAATGATCTCTCTCTCAATAAACCACGATCATCCCATGAAAAAAAAAAAAAAACCGAGTCGGACTTTAATACTTGTGATTGCTTCTGTGCAAAGCTTCTTTACCATCATGGTAGTAGCAGAAGATGATGAAAAAAGAAAACATTTATCTCCACATAAATCGGGAATTTCGGTCATTGTGTCAAAACCGGGACAATTGGTTATTCCGAAATTTATTTTCTGGTCATCGGGATAAGTGATAGATATCCGGGAGAATTCCGGGTCTCCCCGACGGATAGACACTCTACTTGTGATTGTGAGGAGCTCTCGTTGGGGCATTCCTGACCCTGGAATAGAGTCGTGGTATGAATCCATATCAGAGAAAGTCTTACTCCAAAATATCTATCAGCCACAAAAAAAAAGAAAAATAGGCTCTCGGCAATATACCACTGACTTAAAAAGTGGATAAATATGTTGTTAATTTTTTAGTCACATTTCAGAACTGGATTTGTACATAATTTCATGACACCCATAAGAATAGCTGATCATTCATTCATCAAAATCGAAAATTTGGTGTAGAGTCACTGTTTCCCGAATTGGATTGAAAATGCAAGATTTAGTCCTATTTCGACGGACAATGACAAGGGCTGTCTCACCCACCCAAAAGAAGTGATACTGAAATTTAATAATGAAATAATGAAATATAATGAAATATGTTCAATTACTTTTTCAATGATTACACAACACATTTTTGTCAGCTTATTTTTGCGTAAACCCTCACCTATGTACACCACTGGTTAGATGATAGCTTAAGAAGGGGTTCAGAAGGTTGTGAGGGGGAGGAGGAGGGGGGACCACGCGCCAAACACACTTCTTGGTGGGTTTCGACCATCTGGAGACAGTTGGTGAGCGAGAGACTATTGGGCCGGAACTGGCCCCCAAACCGAAGAGCCAATAGGGACGAGGATCAGGACTACCTTTTGAAAAAAAAAATTGAAACGCAATAAGAAATGATCGGTGAGTCGGGTAGATGGGTGGTATTATGGGTACGCTTGCCTGTTGCGGAGTTAATTTGTTGCACCCGGTGCCCAGGTTGCTACAGTCGTCGAGTTCTATCTGAATCTGATATTTGCTTGATTTGCTCAACATTATTTATAATTCTCTTCAAAATCGTAGGAAACGTATTCGAAGAAATAGTTTATTCAAATCAACAATCAAAAGCATTCTTTTATCAAACGCTTACCACACAGTTGAGAACTATTTTCGATTTTGTTGAAACTACCCAATGAATTCAGTAGTTTCTAATAGTGAAAAAATATTGCTTTTCTTATATGTTAGTTATAATGAATGATTCAAAGTAATTACTATACTTTTTTTACAATTTTCATACTGTGTATCATTTCTACTACTTCAACATTTTTAAATCTCAATATCAAAGTACTTATTGATTCTTATTTATTGATACTTATTGATGAATAAACTTTTTCATTGTCATTATTATTATTATAGGCCCGAATCTGTTATTTGCAGCAGATCTAGTTGACGTGGATAGTGTCATTCTGGCAATTCTAGTACTTTGAGGAGAATTCTGAGGAGAAATCAACAATTTATTGAGAACTTTTTTTATCTGAAAGATGAAAAAACATAGCATCCATGAATCCATAAGATCCTGCTTACTAGAATGAAAATTGGATTCGTAATTGGAAAAATTATTGATTACTTTTTTATATCATAGTAATTTGAATATTATATCTAAATTTCAGTACTTTAGGGGTGGTAAGATCGTTCGAAAGTTGCCACGTCTGAACCTTGCTACGTCATCATCTTCAGTCTTATTTGGGGACAACAAAAGATATTGTTGAAAAAAGCAAAATTGAATCTTTAGATTTCAGTATGAGTAACAACACAACAAAGCTCACAGTGTACCAGTGTGGAGAACAGAATAAATATGAACATTAATGTCAAATTTGTCCATGCTGTGAAACTACTGATAAGCAGTGAAATAATGTTCGGATTTCAGAAACATTCTCATTTTCATCAACTGAATCTTGGGATGATCAAAATGAAAAATTCGAATCGATAATTACCAGTTACTCACCAATTATTCAAATGTAATATCTCATCACAAATGGTTTTCTTTGTGCACAGTGTGAAAGTACTAATTTCAATAGAGGTTTTTCTTCGATTCGCGTGCCACCATTTTATTTCTCCATCATTTTAATCGTTCATGGACGATTCTAGAACACTGCTCCAAAACTTCTCCCCCACTCCCAATTCCCCCCCCACTCTCCTTGACCACCTAACACCTGGGCCACCTTAGAGAGCCCACCCAATTATCAGCACTTGAGCCGTTTAAGGCGACTGGCAGACCGGAAGTCCTGACTGCTGCTCAGTCAGGGCTCACAACTTCACTATCACACTGTGTGATATCACTGCCTCAGTGATAACATGTTGGCATCCACGCCAGAGGAAGGTCGGCTACTAACTAGATATTTCTAAAAGCTCGCAATTACACGTTCTATTTTTGAAATTCCAAGAATTTATAGGATTTGAATGATGCAGCTGCATTTTATCTCGTGTACTTCTCCCCGAAAAATCATGAAACCCCAAAATACTACTTTATATATATATTTTATCAAACACACTGCACTGATGACTATACAATCTATTGGCGTCAGTTAATGATACATGAGATGGTGGGATGATGAGATGAAATGTTTTTTCACCAAGTGTTTTTGTTTGGATAGTGTGAAGAAGTCGGTCATGATCTGTTGTTGAGGCACCATTCCAGTCTTGACCGGAATAACAGAGAGGAACCACGAAATACCCCAGTCAGGATGGTCGACCCTCACCCCCCCAGTCTAAGCTAAAGGATGGTTCAGTGTGTTAGCCACTCGACGACTCGTCTCAGTCCACGATATAAAAATATAACGTGTGTTATATATGTGTGTGCTATTCTAGTGAACAGCCTTCTTCTCTCGTATGGAGTATGAGACATCACAATCATTCCACACATGACTGTAGAGGGATATGTTTGATTATATTTGATTATATATTATATATTCACATATTTAATTGCTTCATTGAATAATATTATTGGTGAATCAGCGAATTACCCAACTCATCAGTGAAAAATCTGTGAATTTTTTATAATTTACAGAGCCTAAGTAGAAACTTTCATTAAGTTTGGAGCTTCTGTTACCCATTATGATATATTTTTATCAGTGCAATGTCTTAAATATATCATTCGAAAATGTTCCGATAGAAAATATCCACTGCGACGTTTGGATCAGTCACTGTGGTAATGAAAGGTCCTCCAGGAGACCCGGTTTCGATTCTCGATGTACAATTTGCTCTCCTATGTTGTTACCGTCAACACGGGGATCGGGGGTGCATGGTCCTTGAGAACAGGTCACGATCATTTCCTCTCCATCTAACCGATAAACCCAATAAAATGATCTTTCATCTCATCTTCTCATTCATCAACCACCGACGTCAATAGATCTCGATCATCATTGCACTTCGTCGTTGAGAACATTATGGAAATACAGTTGAATAACGCAGTTGAACGAGTTGAATGACTCGGACCGCAGTTATAAATAAGGTACTGCTCCGAAATCTGAAGCCGGACAGCACGGGTACCGGGGTCCCCTGCTACGGGGGGGGGGGGGGGGGTCCGTGCTGTATAGGCCTGGGATTTGTGAACGTTCTTTCACCTCCTATCATATAGATTTTTTCTATTGATGGTTAGGGTAAGGTGAGTGAGGTTTGAGTCGAAAGAGTTTTGTGAATGCGAGAAGCCAAACCTGCCACTTGAACTTCTGTACAGATTGCTGAAAGTAAAAGTTTGAGACAGTTGGTTTTTAGTTCTGTTTTTCATTTTATTTGTTCATTCATTCATGGTTTCTGTTGAATCATTTTTAATGTTTATAACTTGATTAGGTAATTAACTGAGTAACTTAATTGAGGTAATAAACCAGATCATATAAGAATAACGAATTGGTAAAAGTCGAAACATATATATATATATATATATATATATATATATATATATATATATATATATATATATATATATATATATTTATTTTTTATTTTTTTAATAACATCAAAACTTGATACAAAATCATTGTTCCCCAATTAAGGCTATGGAAGAAAGATAGGATCGTTTGGACGGGGCACCACAAGGGCGATCTTACCAACCCATTTTGATTATTTGAAACTAATGATCTTCAACACCAGGACTGCGCTGTCTGTGACCATAATTTTTCGCCGTAGATAAAAGTCTTTCATAGTATAAACACACTGAAACATAGTAAAATATATAGAAAATGGAAAATATATGCGTTTTAACATTTGAACATTTGAGGAGTGATATTCAAATGTAATGCATTTAACCAAGAAATTTTCTTTTTCTTTTTCTTTTCTCTTCTTATTTTTGATCTTCAGGACAGTTGGTTTCAGATCAGTAAATTCTCAGTACGGACGATACTTTCTCGTCCCATGAAAAAGGTCAAATGAATACTTCCTAAAACTGTTTGATCACCCCTGTACACAACAATACCGAACAAAGGTCGAAGGAGCCAAGGTTCGAGCCGCGAATACAACTCGTCCACCCACCTGTGGATCATCGAATCAATTGAAGTCCGCGCCGTGCCATTGGTGCATGTTCCATGTCAAGCCGCCTCCAATTATCTGGCCGTGTGATTAGATGCTGACCAATCACAATCGCCCGCATGCACGGAGTTTCTCTTCGGCCAGCAATTTCGATCAATCATTGCATTTTGTGAGTTAGTGCATGTTCTGATGAGAATAAAATGGCTTTCATTGGCGGTTTCTAGATTATTACTGATGAATAAGGAAATGCACTCAAAACAGTTGCATACATTTATGGAATGAAGAAGAAAGAAGAACTACATAAAAATGTAAAAAAAAAACCAAATATGCATTATTATTATTCATATACCATATATGTGCGTATAATATAAGCTGCAATGTTCAGAATAGTAAAAAAAAAACTTGAGTGTATCTACCTTGTCAATGTGCATGTAGATGTATTTTTGGCAAACAGTAGACCTGCACAAGTGCCGGCATAAAAAACTCAGGTCTGAAAATGTTGATCCACATTATTCAAATTCGTTCAATACAAAATATCAGAATAGTAACCAGAAATATATCAATATGCACAAAAACATCCATATGTGTCATAGTGCAGAAATGTGCATAGTAGCATGTGTTTTTTGAAAAAAGTTCTGATCATTCAGAACGTGCAGAATGGAATTGATATTCTCGGAATCCTGTATCAGTATAGATATTGAACTCTGGTGGTTCTATCCGTGATGATTGGAAATATGCATTTGCATAACTGTCTAATTCTTAGTGATGAACATCTTCTAGTTTCGAAGAAGTCACTTGGATACCGAGGCGCGTGGCCGAGTGGTTAATACACTGAACCGTCATTCGGGAGACCGGGGTTCGATTCCCGCCATGTTCGACAATCCTGACAGGGATTTTTCGTGGTTTCCCTCTGTCGCTCAGGTTGATAGAGGGATGGTTCCTTAACAACAGGTCACGACCAACTCCTTCCCACCGTCATGAAAACACCTAATAGAGTAACCTTTCATCTCACCATCCCGTCATCTCATTCATCATTCACCGATGCCAATAGATCGTAGCCATCAGTATAGTGAGTCGTTAAAATCCAATAAAAAAGGAAATAATTCAGTTGAATTGGTTGAACGTAGAAAGTATGTATGATATAGTATTGTACGAATAGTGCATCTAATGCCCTGATGAATTCTTTGTTGTTGTTTCTCGTTTAATGTGAAATGATAGATGATAAATATAATTATATATCGCATACACTCGTTTACAATGGTAATTGTGGTCATGAATTGATTTTGGTGGAAGTGCCAGGTTCTCCTTACTTTTCCATAATTCATGACTAAACTGTATCCACGGAAGAAGAAGGTAATCTACCAACCAAATAATTGTAAAACTTGGGTAGAAACATAAAATCACCGCAACTTGAAGGACCTATTGAATTCGAAAGACATAAATTACATTTCTCATCGTAAACCCTCTCGATCCTAAAATATCATGATACAAATCATATCGATACATTCTTTATGTTGGTAGAAAAACTTCTTCTTTATTGAGTAGAAGTTAACAGTGAAATAATAATATTCATCTCAATCACACTTCTGATCGTTTTTGAAAATGTAAAATGCCCCAATTATTGACAGATAATTTGTATTTCTTCAAAGTCTATTAATCGATTTTTGTTATCGATTGAAATATTGCATATGTTAACTTGGGAGTCACTTTTTTGTTCATTTATGTGTTCATTTCATGTTCAGTTTTTGTTTCCGGTTCATGCCTGATGTATAGAAATTGACAAAATATTAAAGTTGTCATGAATATGATTATTTACATCAATTGATTTCATTTTTGATCAGTTAGTTTATCAATTCCATAAGTAGACCTATATCTGTCGAATCGTTTCTGTCGTTTTCTAGAAACTATTGTTCACATTCTTCTACCAGACGCCACGCGTTTCCATAATTTTTTTTTATCAACATGAAGAATTGAACGCAGATCCATTGTTCAACAATCAAGTCAAACAGTCACAGGGTAGGATCGTTCGGGGTGTCCTCATCACCCTAATTATAAGTTGGAGGACATAAAGATCATGAAACTAAATTTCAACGAATGATGACGATATTTATTCATATATTTATTTATATATATATATATATTCTTTTCGATATTTTTTCGTGGTTTCCCACAGTCTTCGAAGCAAATGCTTGGATGAAGTACTAATTAGCCACGACCATTAATTAGTAGAGTGACTGATAGGTCTAATTATAACATTATAGCCTATCACTAATTTAATTTGTCCATTTCATATAATGATAAACTTTATATCTGCTGTTGATGGAAAGAAGTGATGATTGCCCAAGAGACTTAGTTCAAAGTGGAAGATATCAACATTCGTGTGTTTATACTGAAATACTTTTATCTGCGGCGAAAAATTATGGTTACAGACAGCGCAGCCCTGGTGTTGAAGTTCATTAGTTTTAAATAATCAAAATGGGGTGGTAAGATCGCCCTTGTGGTGCCCCGTCCAAACGATCCTATCTTTTATCCTTAGCCTTAATTGGGGAACAATGATTTTGTTTTAAGTTTCGATGTTATTAAAAAAATATATATATTTATTTCCCTAATTTAAGAGAAATCTAGAAATTATCAAATTGAAATCAATTCATTTGTCCTCCAGGACCCAGCCTTTCTCCGGAGTCGTGACGTATACACATCACTCGATTCTGTTCAAGTTTCTGTACATAAACGGAAATGCCTACGTCATAACGCATGGTCTCTGGGGGACAAAAAATCAATTAGAATTTCTGAAATTGAGATGTTGATTTCTAGTTATCTCTGAATTGGCGGAAATAAATACCGTCATCAACCATCAAAATTTTGTTTCAGGGTTGTGATGACCTTTAATAAAAAAAACGTAAACAACCCCCCATCATGTGTTCATTACACAAGCTAATCTAAATGTTGCCACCACACGCGACTAAACCGTCTCGCATTACAGCCGGAAGTAGCCGAAGAAGCCGTTGATCTGCTTCGGAGTGTCTCGCCTTGCCAATTTCCGTTAACACACACGAACTCACAGTATCTCATCTTATCGGCCGTGTGTCATACCGTTTAACCCTCAATGATTTGGACATCATATTCCATTAGTCGCGTTGACAACCATAAAAGTTCAGCTACTAATATACTAAATATTGTCCACGTGAAAAACAGGAAGCACACTTGATTGAACAATTGTATATGTATTGAAAGGTTGGTATCACTTCCTGTTTCAATGAAGTCTTCTTCTTTCTCAACTGAGTAGGAAGAACAATGTAAACAGATTCTCTTGGTACTGTGTTGTGCGCCATGGCGCCTATAACAAGACGTTTCTGGTAATAAATCATTTCCTGAATTAAATACTTGAATATGTAAATTTCGGATATGACAGTTATCATGGAGTCTGATAAGGTCTAGAACATTGCCCAAAGGTATATATTATATGCAAAGACTTTTCATATCAATTCATCAGTTAACGGTAAAATGATGGAAAGTGAGTTATAATGAATGAAATATGAATGAATACTGTTGTTTTACAACGCGTCAACGACTCGGTTATATTGCGTTGGAAAAGTGAGTAATAACTTGAGAGATTTCATTCATAGCCTTAATTGGGAAACAATGATTTTGAATCCAGTTTCAATGTATTAAAACGAGAAAAATTAATAACTAGAGAGTCGATTATTTCATTGTTTTCTTAAGGACCCCAGCAACAGTTCGTTTATTTGCGAATAAGTATGAGCGGGTGAGATAGAACTGATATTCACAAAAATACTTGCCTTGAGCAGTATTTGAATCCACAAGCTACTTGACTTCGGTTTCAATCATTTGCTTAAGCTGTGTCATATATGGATAGATAGAGCTGAAGATAAAGAGATAGATATATAAATGAATAGATAGAAAGAGAGAGAAGAGAAAGAGAGAGAGAGAGAGAGAGATAGAGAGTTGTATCAAGTTTGCACAAAAGAGAAAGGTTGTTTACTACCTTGAAATCGAAAAACAAATTGACAATCATTTAATATAGTAGCAGCTTTGGGGATGTAACGTGCTTCTGAGAAAAATAGTTGCTCTTCATATTAAACTTGTTCATGAAAAATCGCTATCCCTTGAGAAACGACAGTTAAAAAGGGTGATATTTGTGTTTGTTTGGCTTTTAGACGACTTTCAATCATTCCTTTTATTCCAATTATTCCATTAATTCCTTCATATTAAACTTCGTCATGAAAAACTCAATCCCTTGAGAAACGACAGTTAAAAAAGGATGATATTTGTGTTTGTTTGGCTTTTAGACGACTTTCAATCATTCCTTTTATTCCAATTATTCCAATAATTCCTTCAAATAAACTTCGTCATGAAAAATTGCTATCCCTTGAGAAACGACAGTTAAAAAAGGATGATATTTGTGTTTGTTTGGCTTTTAGACGACTTTCAATCATTCCTTTTATTCCAATTATTCCTTCAAATAAACTTCGTCATGAAAAACTCAATCCCTTGAGAAACGACAGTTAAAAAAGATGATATTTGTGTTTGTTTTGGTTTTAGACGACTTTCAATCATTCCTTTCATTCCAATTATTCCTTCATATTAAACTTGTTCATGAAAAATCGCTATCCCTTGAGAAACGATCAGTTAAAAAAGGATGATATTTGTGTTCGTTTTGCTTTTAGACGACTCTCAATCATTCCTTTTATTCCAATTATTCCAATTATTCCTTCAAATAAACTTCGTCATGAAAAATCGCAATCCCTTGAGAAACGATCAGTTAAAAAAGGATGATATTTGTGTTTGTTTTGCTTTTAGGCCCGGTTTTACGAAATTGGATTAAGCAATAGTTAGCGGATCAACTTATCATCACCATTGGTTACATATGTTATTTTCGTAACTTTAATTAATGGTTAGTGGATTAGTACCCTAACTAAGATTGGTAAAACTGGGCCTTGGACGACTTTCAATTATTCCGTGGATATAAACAAGAATCACGTAACTACGCTCCAATATTGAGAATTGACATCTCATTGATATCATATTAGAATAATAGACTCCACTGAGACGAGTGGCCAAGTGTTTGATACACTGAACCTCCATTCAGGAGACCGGGGTTCGATTCACACCATGGTCGACCATTCTGACAGGGTTTAATCGTGGTTTCTCACTGTCGCTCAGCCCAATGCTGGGATGGTTCCCTAACAACAAGCCACGACCGAATCCTTCCCACTATCCAAGAACACCTGATAAAATAACCTTCCATCTCACCATCCCATTATCTCATATATTATTCATTGAGGCCAATAGATCTCCACCATCAGTAAAGTGCGTCGTTAAACCCAATATAAATAAATAAGATTCTACTTTCAGTTTCGTTGATTTGTATCCAGTTGTCTCGCCCACTTGAACAGTCTCGAGTGTTTCACCATTTCCATTTCACGACTGACGTTTCAACCCAGCTGTTCAATCCAATCATGGCTAATTGTATTCCAACCGAAATCAAATATTTCAGTACAGAAATACTGGAAAATTGTCGAAGAATCAAACACTGGTTTGAATTAATAATCTCCAATAATTAAAACAATCTATAAGTAATAATAAGCTTCAGGATTGATTATTTGATATTGTAACTTGTAAAACAAATCCCTTCTCTCTCAATTATCAATTATTAACCATTTTTCAACACATTGTTCTCCATTTTCTAATGTCATACTTAATAAACTATTCCACTCTCACTAACTTTTCTTTCACATGTCTCGCTGAACAATAGTCTGTTTTTCAATATTTTCACTCACCATATTCAATCTCATTGTTGTCCTATTTAATTGATTGTTGCAATAATTAGGCATACCTTTCTTCGTTACTTTCCGCTGCCTCCTCCCCACTTCTTCTTGAGGGGGTGACACATCTTATTAGTGGTGGCTCAATATTATATTTTCAAATTCAATATAACTTTTGTACTAACATCGAGAAGTTGACAAAAGTATTTTTTTCAAGACTGTTGAAGTACGATCGCTCGGACGGGGCTAATTGCGATTGTACCACTCAAAATAATATCCCATGCAAATATCACATTACATTCAGATTTTTTTCCTCATAACAATAATTAATTCTTCCTTTTTTTGTGTGTGTAGCGTGTAGAACTTGACATTATCTCACTTCAATTCATCATCATGCTCAATTAACCGTCACATATACATCTTAACGAGGCATCATTCTACACTTCACTTTTTCCATATTATTTTGTTTTTTCACTTTTTTCATACACACACACCCTAATTAAAGACAAATTTGTTGAAATACAAATGAAGAAGCTATAGAACAACTAATTGAAAACAATTTGAAACCATCCCGACTCGTTTTTGCTACCAATATTCGTTACGGTCAGTTTTTTCCATGACACAACCGTGCAAACTATTGTCACTGGTTGTTACTTGAAGCCATTTAATGACACTTTAATTTGGTAGTTGATGGACCACCCATTGTGCTGCGTTGATATAATATCATAATAATATTATAATGATAATCTAGTTAATAAAACATATATAACTAGATACACAACAAGGGGGCTTCAGTAAAAATCCCAAGTGATTAGTTTCAGGCGAATGGGTGAGGCAAAAAGCATGTACAAAAAACCCTGCGGCGATTTTATTCCATCGATCCTTGACCAAAATTCTAAATTTTCAATAAACAAGCGGCGAATTATTTGATCAATTTTCATACTCTATGATATTGGGTGCATTTTTATTTCACCCCTCGGGTTGTTATGATTTGAATAAATTGAAATAACGTATCAAAAGGAACTATACAGGCGTTCATTTCTGATTCGGTAGATTTTTTAACGATTATTTTATGCATAGAATAAATCTACGTCTGAGTATTTAGTTATTTCCTTGGTTTATGTTGATCTGAAGTAATTTGTCTATATAAGGATTGTAATTAGTGGTTGATGTAGTTACATGAAGTAGGATATGTGAACACTCACTCCTTTGTGGGTCCTTGACTCTAATGTTTATTCAAATGTTAGAATTTTAGAATTTGTTTTGAAGTTTTACTTGTAGAACGTTTATAAAAGACGCCCCCCGTGGATCATTCAGATGAAGCATTACTCTGGGAACTACTGTCATCAAGTCAGACGTGGGTTTGAGTCCCGAGTAAAATATGTTGTTTTTTTGTAATCATCATCAATTCATCATCCACTCAACCGTACCCCCAAATAATCCTGCTGTCGTTAGGATCGCTGAGAGAACAATAATCAACTATTCAAAATGACATAATTGTAACAAGCCCATACGTTTTGGTATGAATTCTCATCATACGTAAAAAGTGATTTCAAAAAGAGTATTATTCACAACTCAAAATATAATCGTGATATGTGAATATTAAGTGTTTAAATTAAGTCTCATGCTGTTTTGTATCATGTGACAGACACAACAATTCAAGAACTTCATTGAATTGAAAATCTCACAAACTGAATTTTTCCTTATTTGGTTTTATTATGATTCCTCATGAATAATATTAATATTCGTTTTCAACTCTTAATACTGGCCACAGATTCTCGAAGAGTTGTGTGTTATGACTTTGCAGGTATACCACATTTTCAAAGTACAACCGACATTCATACGACATTGCAATTTTATTGCGTTTCTAATTCTATTATTGGATCTATTCGACAAATGTTTTGATTCTCAATTCGATTCTCATTCAACTCCAATTCAATTCTCATTCAATCTCCATTCAATTCCAATTAAATTTTGATTCGATTCGAACTAAATTTTGATTCGATCTCCATTCGATTTCTATTCGATTCCTCAAAATGTATTCAATTTCAGTTCAATTCCCATTGAATTCAATTCGGATTCAATTTTCATTCAATATCCGCTCAATTTCTATTCAATTCCGATTCAATTCAATCCATTTCACTTCACTTTCATTTCTCATTAATTTTACTTCAAAATTCTTATTCTTGCGAAATCACATTCTGATTGATATTTAAGTTGAATCGTTTTCTTCTGCGGTTATACCATGATTATCACAATTTCCAATGTCTAATTCAACCGGAAATGGACCTAATTCAATTTTCCACAATCTTTATCTCTTAATCCTAATATTCGGCTCTTGCCTATATAGAGTCTAGACCCACCAAGATGATGTCGCAATGACTGAATTTATAGTCAAACCAAAACATCAGGTAAACTCTAATTTCTATCCAGTATTCGTCGCTATAATGATTGTTCTGTTGTTCTCAGTTGAGCTGTAGTTGCGTGTTGCGGTAGGTCTATTTCAACTCTTAAACTGTGTCATTTCACTAACCATAAGGTTTAAATAAGCCATTACGTATCAGACCCAATAATTATCTGTGATAGACAATCACTGAATTCAACGGCTTCCTTTGAGCCGAACCAATAATTGTTTCCTTGGACGTCTGAACTCAATTAATTCATATAGAATGTATGAGGAAATGCAATCCTATTGCGATGGATAGAGTGTTATATGGAAGTGTTACTCTGGAGCTAATTTGTATGTAGTAAAAAAAATGTTGGGTTGCTATTATGATACTAGGAAAGCATTATTGGAAAAGGAATCAACATCTAGACGGCGGTGAGCTATGTAGTTTTGTTCTTGAGTTTGGTGACTATGGTAACTATTAGGAAACAGGTGAAATAAATAATGGTCATTGATGCTTTCAACATCATCGAAACTAAGTCCGCGTTCTCCCTACTGATAACTGAGTATTAATTATTTAACTATAGTCAAACGCAACACATGCGTTGTAAGATGAGCGAGATATCTGAATAAGATATAAAAGTCGTTAAAGTAGTTCCACCCTTGCTACTTCACGACTCTGGTATTCTACACACCTTGATGTATATAAAGAAGACTTCATTGTTGGGCAAATATCAAATCTAGAAAGCAGTGAATCTCGGCAACCTGAATCCGCAATTCTATCTCTATATAATATATTTGGTGAATAAAAACAGTTGATTTATTGTTTTCTTCATAACGGCTGGTTCGAATTGCATACCAAATAGCGATCATGTGTATCCATGTATACATATCCAGAGAAAACTTCATCTCATTTGGAGAGATTTTATTTTTCAACATTTTCCACCCAGTCAATTAATCCAATGGGGTTTTTAGAAACTTTGAGATTATATTTCTCAAAATCGGTCTGACCGATTCATACCAAAAACTATACAGTTCTAAGTTGGATAAGTTTGCGTCTAAAAAAGAAGTTTCATGTCGATCAATCAACTCCTGCGACCTGTGTAGTGCCCACAAAAAACACACACACACATACAAAGCCCTATCAGAGTGGGATGGAATCTTCGCTTAAGCTCATCTAATTAATAATAATTAAGGTTCGAAAATAATATATACGTAACCAAGAGTGATAGCAAGGTATTCTCCCAATCATGGTCAATTTACTAATCTTGAGTTGGTAGCAGGTAACAAACGTGAGTTTTGTTAACATCATTCACATCCTCTTATTCGTACCCCCATATAACGTAGCTGTATTGGTGGGGTCATGACGACAAATCAATAATCAGAGTGGCAACTTATTGATGTCTGTATACGTTGTCTCTCCAATACCTGCGATAAAAAAGTTTTGTTCTTCGGTCCGTGGTTATATAAGTGTCTTTATACGATCGAAGAAGGTCGAAAACAAACCAAATAATTGTACAAACTTTGGTGTTCATACCTGAAATTTTTGAATATTGAATCATTCAACGTTTTTGAAAGACGTAGTTACTTTTCTAAGCGTTGATCAAGTCTAGAAAAATCATACTACGTCTCATAGAAATATCACAGATACAAATACACGTGATATTTGTGTTTGTAATATTGGCAGTCGACTTTTATCTTCACTTCATCCCTTCTTCCTTCCATCATCCTTTATTCCTTCATCCCCCATGTTTTTTCTTCATCCTTTTTTCTTTCATCCCTCCATATTTTCATCATTCATCTTTCCTTCATATCTCTACCCTTCCTTCAACCCTTCATCCCTTCATGCTTCCTCTATCGACCTTCATCTTTCATGATTTCGTCTTAATATTTCCTTCATCCCTTCTTTCTTCATTCCTTCATCTTTCCTTGATCGACCTTCATCTCTCGTGGCTCGCGTGACATATTACAGAATCAATTAAACAAATGTATTATGTATTCCACGCCAAACACTCCAAACATTTTATGATCTACCTCAAATTATACTTAATTCAAGGTTTTAGTTGCTATAATAGAATAATATAAACCACATAAGAGGTGTACGAATAAGCAATGTTTTATTACTCTTGATACACGCCACAACATTGTATACACATATGTTTATATTCTTCGTATTTGAAATTAATTTCATACCTGAGATTTTCAAACTTCTATTTGAAAGAAGATTCTTTCTTCTTGACTGAGACTCAATATGAAAATTTATAAAAAATATCAAAGTATTCATCTTCAAGGTCTTATCATACAATTCTACATAAACCGCAAATAGAGTTATAAATTATCATCTTTTTTTTTTCAAATTATGTTCACAATTGAATCACTTTGTATACACATTTGTCTTTACAAACTATAACCTATAATAATCAGTTTCAAATAGATCTTTACGGAGTGTGCGTGCTCAGCACACGCGAACTGCGGTCCTTCACACATGCAATTGCAATGTTTGTGCTGCTCTGATCTACACCGCCGTGGTGGTTCGATCATCCGTCTTCACGTACTATTTAACAATGACGGTTGAGGGTTCACAGTCGTCATCAGAGCCTGGGGCGATTGCAGATGACGGTTCGATCATCCGTCTCTTCATATCTCTAAACATGACGGTCGATGGTTTATAGTTGGCATTAGACCCTGAGGCGCTAGCAGACGGCGTTTGGCGGTGTCAGCCTAATAATAGATTAATGGTATTAGAGAAAGAATGATAGAAATACTCGAATTGAATATTTATTTTGAATGAATAAATCATGATCCAATTTTGTTTAAATTGGAACCGTCTTCCGTGGCTCATTCAGCTATGGCTATGAGTCAGAAACTCAAGTCACATGTTGAGCGTGGGTTTGAGTCCCGCATAAGTCATTCGTTTTTGTACAAGATCGTTTATTCATCATCCTCATTCGTACCCCCCAAGTAACTAGCTGTTGGTGAGGTCGTTGAGCAAACATCAATCATCAATGCAATGAACAGATAATTCATTAGAATATTGCTTCTGTGGACTGTGGAGAAATTGAATTAAATTTGAGAGAAGTAGAAATTGAATGAATCATTGGGAAGGTTGAAAGGAATGAAATGGACTGATTGAAAGAAGAGATGAGAGTGATATATAGTTTCGAAGATGAATAGAGCGAAGAAGCACACAAACGGAAGGTTCTTAGGTCAAAGATCCGAATTGAGCCCCAGATCTGGCATAGAAGCTTCGCCGATTTGATTCCCACTGAGGCGGTCGGAGAATCTGTCAACATTGAATTTGTTAGGCAGTGTTTATATATATATATATATATATATATATATATATATATATATATATATATATATATATATATATATATTATATATATATATATATATATATATATATATATATATATATATATATATATATATATATATATATATATATATATATATATATATATATATATATATACATGAGAGGAAGGAAAATTGCCAGGCTAGATCATATGAAAAGGGACATTCGCCAGAAAATCCAACACCTATTCAATTTTGTCTGGAATATTGTCATTCAATAACGATCCAACCTGGAAAATGGTCCTCCGTCTCAAAAATAACTCTCCGGCACATTTTCCTCTCGCAAATTGTCCTCTGACAAATTGTCCTCTGACAAATTGTCTCCTTCCAAATTTTCCTCTGATAAATTGTCCTCACAGCATATACTAATTGATTTCCTGGGATTTGACGGAGAATGACCTCGATGTCAAGGTATCATAAAACCCAAAGAATTGAATGATTATCATTCTCACGATGCCAAAATGGCAGCTTTTAATATACATCTCCTTGATAGTTTAATCCACCGGCACAGGTAGCTCAGTGCTATCATGCTTGTTGCATATCTGACCCGTAGGTGAGGGTAAATCGGGCCAGGTTCGACACCCGCCACCGTCCATCTCCACAGAGTTTTGTCGTGGTTGCCGCCTGTAGCCCAGGCAAATGCATGAATGGTTCATATACTACATATTTCACGACCGCTTCCTCCCCACTATCCTTCCCAATTACTTTGGATATGTTCATCACCTCATTTATCATTCATCCGACGCCAATAGATCTTAGTTCACACCGTCGTTAAACCCAATATGAACACGTGCGGTTCAGAAAATCTGAGGGCATCACATACCTGTTATTGGTCAATATTGTGCAGGCATAGAAGCTGGTGCTCTTGATTTCAGTGGTGCTCCCTGAACAATATCACAATCCTAAAACTAGATTTCAAGAGATAATAACGATATCCATCTCCCCAGTTCCAGGACAAACTAGATATCCTCATCTCAATTTCAGAAAATTATTATTAAATTATTTGTTCCAAAACCCGCTTTTTTACTGAGTCGTGACGTAGACATTACTCAATTCTGTTAATGTAATGTAACTATACAGAATAAGTATGTCCACGTTATGACTCTTGGTCTCTGGAGGACAAAAAAAAAAAAAATTCAATTTCCGAAATTAATTTTAATTTCGGAAATTCGGGTGATTTCTACTTCTTTCTAAAATTGGGGAAATAAATATCATCATTATTCATCGGAATCTAGTTTCAAGGTTGTGACGTTCCTTAATCATCCACCCGACGCCAATAAACCTCATTCATCATCACAAAGTGCGTCGTCAAACCAAATATAAATAAATAAAACAAAGTTTCCTCCAGTTTTGTCAGTGCCATTGAGTGTACCGTGCCATAATGTTGGCCGCCGTGCGTTTCAGCCTGGGCAACAGATGGTTGTGGTGAAGCCATGCTAGCTAACACGCGTGCGCAAGAAGACAACGAGATGGTATGCCGGGAGATGTTGCGGTTGTAAAACAGATCGCATCAAAAGGGAGATTCATCAGCTATTATATCGGTTTATTGAATTTACTTTGCAATAATAACGGGTGGAAAGAGACATTTGTATGTATCAAGATGAAAAGAATATCAATGCATGTTCAATTAGGAAATGATATAACTAGATGAATGGAAATTCTGGGAGAATTTAGAATTATTTCAATTTGGGACCATCTGTTGTTGCTTTCAAGATGGATATTATTGTTTTTCATATGTTCTGGTCAAATTGTGGTGTCAAGAAATGAACGATGATTAAAATTAATATTTTTACAATTCTCAAACAAAATATCAATATTTTTATTCGAATTAATTTTTGACATTTTCTCGACTGAAACTATTCTTCTATGTGCTTCACTATTTCTTCGTTTTTGAAAATGTTTCATTGAAATTATTTGCCCAACTACCACCTGACTATAACTCAGTTGTGGAGGTGCGAACGGCATGAATCATAACACGTGCCTGATGCGGGATTCGAACTCACGACTTGACTTGAGTTGCAAAGCCTTGACTGACAAAGCCAGACGGAAAGCGTTATGAATCTATTTTTATGAATGAATAAAATATTGCTTACCCTGAATTCGAATAATATGTTATAAATTATATTAAATTAATTATCGGAGATAAAATAGAAAAAATGTCACGCCAAAATGAACACGGAAAAATACAAACAGAATGAATTGCCCAAGATTTGTGTGACTATCATTACTTATTTACCAATGTCATTCCATTATATGGTCGTCCTTGTATGCCTACCTCAATGTGAAAATAATTAGTCAAGTAATGGTCAAACACGGCGATAATAAATTGAAATGAATGAAAGTGAGTTATTTTCGATTTTGAGAAGTAACTAAATAATATATTTCACTTTTGACATTCTTCGATAAGAGTCTACATTGTACCTACCTCAATGTGAAAATAATTAACCGAGCAATTATATAACACCTATTAAACAATAAATACAAATCGAAAGCGATGCATTGCTTGAGGAATTCTACACTGGATGATATTTCAACATTGACATTATCAGTGATTGTCTACACCTTCTATACACTTGCAGTCACATGAAGTGGTCGATCACAACAATTAAATTCACCGTGAAAAAAATGTATTGACATTATATATGCACTGAAACTAGAAGACAATGCACACTTATGGTCACATAAAATGGTCTAATCCTAATTAAAATTCTGGTTCACATTAAATCTACGCATATTCAACTGCTAATTTTTCTCTCAAACTATGCATAGAACACTCAGAACCGTCATTTCTGAAGAGACCTGGGTTCGCTTCCCGCCATGGTCGATCATCCTGACAGAGGTTTTTCGTTGTTTTCCTCTGTCGTTCGGGTCAGCACTGGAATGATTTCTTAACAACAGACCACGGCCGACTCCTTCTCACTATTCACAAACACATAAAATAATAACCTTTCATCTCACCATCCCATCACCTCATATACTGAGGCCATTAGAATTGGATGTTGGTCATCAGTACAGTTTGTCTTTACACTCAATATGAATACAAATTCGTGAAGTGCGTATGCACAATGTATTCTAGTTCTGGTATACGTTTAATAACAGTTTATTTTTCCAGGATGTATTTAAACGTCGTTTGGTCGACTACTTTATGTGAACGCAACCGTATACACGCATCTGACTTGTGCATTCAAACAGTGTGTAAATAAATTAGTGGTAAGATATGCATGGATTTCATTTCCATTTTGTATGACTGTAAATGTGGGGCTCGAATGGAAAGTAAAAGTCTGTTTCTGTTCGTCTGATACCCATGTCTGAAAAAAGTGGTTGTTTGGATCTGGTAAATTGGTTGATTAGAATTAGAATTATTAGATATAAGTATGATTGCTAAAATGGCCGATGATAATTATCAAGATGATATTATTGTTGATATTGTTTTTGTAGGTATGTATTGTGGATATTGTATTATTATGTATAAGTGTTCTATTTGAATCATGTATTGTTTCCAAGTTTAAAAAGACAATTGACGACTAGTGATTGACCCGCCCATAAACGTCACAAAACAGAACATCCAATCAAATGGGTTTTATTATGTGGGAAATTCCCATTTACCTATCAGAGTATCTCTAAATTCCCACATGAAGTATAGATCAAGGTGGCCCTGGCGATTAGCCACGCCTATCACTAGTGGTCAATTATATTGACTTTGTAAAATTGTCTTAAAATGTAAGTTGATCACATACTTTTGATAATAAACTGATTACAACTAAATCATATTCAATATTGCCAGAATTGACTGATTCGGTGAGGTTTAAGAGAGATTCTCACTTTCAGTTTATGCTGTACCTTCCTCAATATAAAAAATATAAGTCAAATAATCATTATTACACTCGAACAATAAATAAAACCAAACAGCTACTGTACTTGTATCCACCTATTATAACTCAAATTACAATTTGATAGCGCAAAGTGCACGTTGCAACTTTATAATTACTTGTCCATTGATTTGTATGCATGCTGACGTTCTGACGCGGTGTAATGAATTGCTCAGCTGCGCGCGCATACAACTCACGCGCGCCCATTGGTAGAGCAGCGAGGTGTTGAAGCGAGTTATTAATGACACGTACGAGTTTTATTGGATGGTAATTAATGTGATCGTAAGAAACGAGAAAGATAATTATCAGGACGGTTCAATGAGTGATGTTGGGTTGGGCACATGTAGCTGAGTGGTTAACGCACTCGCTTCATATGATCCGGGAGGTGAAGGGACATATCGGACCCGGTTTGATCCCCGCCACCGTCCATCTTTACATGGGTTTCGCGTGGTTTCCCTCTGTAGTCTAGGCTTATGTTGAGATGGTTTCTACAACATAGGTCACGACCGCTTCCTTCCCACTATCCTTCCCATACCCATGATACCTTCATCTCATCATCCCATCATCTCATTATAATCATTCAGCCGACGCCAATATATCTTAGTCATCATTACAGTGCGTCGTTAAAACCCAATATGAAAAAAATAAAATACAAAATATTGTACTTTCTGAGTCTGCACATTATTGATGAATATACTTCAAGTATAGAGCATGCACACTCCATATTTTGATCAGAAAATGGTGGATAAATTGGAAGATGGCAAGGAATGTTGTAAAAATGACCTATTTTCACGAAATACATTTTTTCTATTCAAATATTATTTTTTTAATTTTTCAAAATCAGATATCAGCCCAAAATCAAGTGATTGATTTCTGTATTGGAAAAAAATTATGAAAAGAAGTGAAAGTAAGAAACTAGGTAATTTCCATTTGATTGATATTTGATTTAATTCATGAAGCCCCACTTACGATTATCAACAATATCATATATTTTTATTTGCTAACCATTTCATCTGACAACAGTCATTTCAACAGTTGAGCTTCAAAACCTGCTATCCTGACTCATTCTGCTTCGGAAAATGAAGTCAAGTTGGACGTGGGTTTGATTCACGTGTATAGGTATTAATTTCTGTCAACATCATTCATCCACCGATATACCACCCGCTCATTCGTACTGTGAAATATTTTTTTATGTTGGTGCTTCGATAAACAAATAGTCGTCAAATGAACTTCAACTATTCCGTTGGGATAGTGGGAATTAGACGCTTCATAGACAGAGGGTGAAAAAGTACCCCACCTTTTCCTTTAATTTATTTCTGTGTAGATTTGAAATTGAAATCCATTATTTATGATGAGAGAAACGTAATCACTCACATTTATAGTAGGCCCATTGCTTTCACGAGATGATCTTACCAACATATATAAGTCGTTACTCCATCGGATCTCAATATTCCCCTATTGGCATTTTACCTAGTCCTTGTAGGCCTATATACATAAGCCAAAACCACCTTGTATAGTGTTCCATTTGTGAACATCCAAAACGAAAACCTTAGAGAGAGAAAGAGTGAGCGAGACAAAAGAAGAGAGGAAGCAATTTTGTGAAATGAGTCTGTGAAAATGAAAGTGTAAATAATAATACAGGATAAAAAATATCCGCCCACCGGAAAATGGCCATTTTGTGTATTTATAGTTTACAAAAGATCAGAAATTTCAACCCTTACGATGATCACATTTTTATGTTATAATACAGAAATAAGTGCCGATTTTGTGCCTGGGAAAATAATTTTAAGATGTTTGGAAGATGCGTAGTTATTAGTCAGTTTGATCTAATCATGAATGAATATATATATATATATATATATATATATATATATATATATATATATATATATATATATATATATATATATATATACACTATAATTTAATCCATAGAAATAGTGAACTTTGATCAAATTCATCAAAATATCAGTTTCATTTAAAATAATTTTGGCATTGGACAAAGCTTAAGAATGATGCTTTTGAGTGGCTTGTATATGCATTTGTCCACTTTTCCACCCTCAAAAGCGATTATAACTCAAGAGCTGTTTTCATATTTATGAACAATATCCCACCCTCACTGTGGGTAAACATCGGTCTATTGATATTCAAGCTTTGCATTGTCCAATTAAGCTTTTGTTTGATCATCGAGCGATCACTTTTCAATTATTCTGTACTCGTTTGCGCACGCGCTCTGTGTGTATACTGCATGAACTGATGTAGTACATTATACGACCAAGTGTAAACATAGAAATCAGACAATTGGAACGCAGGGGAATTGAAACCTTTTATGTTCTACTTTCATCCCCTTCTGTACTGTCACAGGTCACTTCACTTGGCTGCTAATAAACCTAGAGGGACGTTAACCGGTATAAATATATTTATATATATATATATATATATATATATATATATATATATATATATATATATATATATATATATATATGTACATATATATATGTATGTATATATATATATATATATATATATATATATATATATATATATATATATATATATATATACAGGGGCGGATTGGGGAAAAAAAGCAGCCCGGGCAAATGCACAAAAGCGGCCCACATTGCATCGGCCTCTTTGTTGATATTTTGCCCCCCCCCCCCCCACGACAAAAAAATTAGAAACGTTTTATCATGGACTTTTAATAGTAATTGCTATTCAAATTCCTTCGTTTTATAGTGAATTTACTTTCTGAACATTATTTTCATAATAAAGTGTAATCTCAAAGAATTCGCCTTCATCTAAGATGCAATATAGGTTATGTCTGGTTTGTAGCCTACGTTTACACAGTTATAAAAGTAACTTCTTTCTTAACAAACTACTTTTCGCAGCGATCCTGTCAATAATTTTGTCGTTGTCCAAATGTGTTAATATTGATTTTTCGCTGGCCATCAACATAAAAGCTTCATTCAAGATGTTCTTGTGCAAGGGTGCTGCAAAGTCGTTTTTTTTTACAAATTTGAGAGTTGAGAAGCTTCTTTCACATGCTACTTGTATCGAAGACAGTGAGAATAACAGTTTATATGCCAGGAAAATGGTCTTATAAGCTTCACTGAATAAATTATACCACCTAAGAAGTTGGAAAACGCACTGGGCACAATTTTTACACGATCTGCACGAGCGATTTGCAGCTGCACTCTCGTTGTTGCGATTGCTGCCAATAATCCCGTCTTCATCGTTTTCTTCGTCAAATTCATCGCCATTATTAGCAGAACTCACTGCAGAATATATGTTTCTGGCACTGTGATTTTAAATTTTTCCAGTTTATCGCCAAGTTTTGAAGCTCGTTTTAAAGATTGGTGGGTGTAGCTGTTTTGTCGAATTCAACTGAGAGACCACTTATTTTTTCTAACGAGTTTTTAGGACAATTATTGATCATGTCTTCAAAATTTTTAGGGTCTAGACAGGCAAAGTCAGCGTACAAAGCACCATTTGTTTGGAACCTTGACTGCATACTCTCAACCGCTTCATATAATATAACGTTGTGGACTTCAAGTTCATACCTTTTCTTTTGCCTTTTTTTCGTCGGGTGTGCGTTCGTTACAATCAGCTCGCCGCCGTCGAACTCGAATATTGGGTAAAACGTTGTCGACAACCACTGTTTCGTACTCCGATTCCGAATCGTCGCTAACATCACCAAGTTTTGCATTTGCCCATGACACAAAATTATTTGCGGCTATTTGTTATTTCTGCCATGATATAACTCTGCATAGCAACGTTATTCGCCGAACCATCCCGAACGAATCCGGTCGGTGGCCCGCGACCCAATCGTCTACTCGGAGCAACGATTCTGTGTAATTGTGCTATTAATTTTTTTGTCAACGTGGCCTTAGTACTTTGTAAAATTGCAATTTTGCCACTTTTTCCCAAGTAAATCATTCTGTTAAAGAGGCCACCGCACAAGGCGGCCTACCAACAGACAACAGGCGGCCGGCCTGATGAATAACACGAATAATGCGGCCCAAATTCAAAGGATAATTCATCTAAGCTCCTCCATTTGAATTAAACCTACTGGCCACTAAGCGGCCTTTTCGCCTTCAGCTGTATTGAAAATAATCATAATTTCATCAATGACGGCGAAAAAAACAATAACTTCAATTATTATATATTATGCCTGCCAGTTGTACTAGAGTTTTCGTAATTTTTAGAAATTATAATTATTTTTAAGTTTTCAAGAAATTATAAGCGGCCCAAATTACGTCCACACCGACCGGCCCACCGGGCATTTGCCCGGTTGCCCTTATGGCCAATCCGCCCCTGTATATATATATATATATATATATATATATATATATATATATATATATATATATATATATTCATACAAATTAATCAATTTGAATTGGAGAAAATACGTTCCCATTTTCAAGTGATCATTGATTATTATTTTTTTTTTTCACATTTCTTTTTCATCGAGAAGGATTTCCAATATTCATTATAAAGAAATATTGCACTGAAAATTCAATCATATGTTGTATTGTCAGGGATGCAATACGTACTAATTCTATATACATGCGACGTTGAAACATATATAATTAATAGAAGTAGGTATATGGTGGACGATATTTGTAATACGCACGCACCTATAGTATCTATGGCAATTGACAAGAACGTTCTTGGCAATCTAGTCTGCTATGAGTGTGCTGCGGTCATCACCCTTGTGGTGGTGAGATCACCCTTTTTATGTGAAGATTGCCCTTGTGATTTTAAGATCGCGCTTGTGTTTTTGAGATCGCCCTTGTGGTGGTAAGATCGCCCTAAATGTGAAGATTGCCCTTGTAATTTTAAGATCGCGCTCGTACTTTCAAGACCACCCTTGCTATGTGAAGATTGCCCTCGTAGTTGTAATATTGCTCCCGTGCTTCTAAGATCACCCTTGTGGTCGTAAGATCACATTTGTGTTGTCTTGGCCGAAGAAGCCCAGACCATTTGTCATATCCGTAGATTTTGTCGGGTAAAAGCGACTTTGTGTTAATTTTTCATTGTTAATAATGAAAAAGGATTGTCATTTATTTTTCTCACTTATACAGTATAGTAACTTTCAGTTTTAGGAGTATATATTGAATGTATTCCGGTTATATTTTCCTGTGAATCACATAAATGATCATAATTATAACGTATTTATATTGTTTTGATGAATTCAAAACAATTATCAGGCCTCATTTCAAGGTTAAACTTAATAATCAGTCATCAAAACTCATTTTATACTCTGCCTCTAGAGACAGATCAACTACATATACGATCAACTCCTCGTAGCTCGAGACTATGGGTTCAATTCCCTTTTGGGTTCATTTACCCAACATGATGCTGGTTACAATAAAAATTATTATAATCATAATCTTTTTCTATCATAATAATTGCACTGGAATAACACTTAACAGTCGTTATATTAATCTTGTCTCTCGCTCCTCAAACATAATAACTCATTAATAGGTGTATCTTCAGGGTATTGTTATATAAAATAATTAACTGTTCTTTAATTGACTGAAAATCAACAAGCCATTTCAGTTATTTTTAAATTATATCTACACACATCAATAAACTGTGAGTTATTGTGTTTATTTTCTTCACTTTTGTGATGAGGTAATCAAGATATTTTACTTCAGTTGGTATTGTAATTCGAACGATTTGATTGGGGTTATAGATACAATGGTGGCGAGACAATATGGGAATAAGTTTCGAGTCACTGGAGTACAGTATACTGGTGTACCGTATACTTGTGTTCACGAGAGAAGAAGTCTGTCTACCAATATGACAAAACAAATATCATCAGCTATGATGTTCTTGGGGTTGATATCTAGGGACAATTTGCGATGAAACAATGCACTTGCATCTTTCAAAAGCTCCATGCATTTCAAGTTCTCAGCGAAAATGCATGGGTGTGATCATCAGCGGAGTTTTATAGGCCTACGTATTTATATGGTAGACGACTTTTTATTTCATCGTGAATGTAAGTGGAATAATATTATTTTATGACTGGAAAAACCCAGATATAAATCGCGGGATAAACTTGGGAGTATGGAAATATAGGATATTCGACATATTCGACATAATATCCTGTCAGTTAACTCCACATCTACAGACTTAGGATTAATTGAAAGTTTTAAAACTGCATCTTTCAAAAGCGTTGAAAAATCAGAGTACGGTAACACAAATGATATAATTACAATTGATTACAATCACAATTTCACAGTTATTCAGATGATAGACTTTCTTCCATCATTCATCCTACATGCATAATATTAAATTTATTCATAATTATTCATTTATTCATCGATCATATTTATGGGGTGGTGAGATCACCCTCAAAGTACACCGTTCAAAAGATCCTCAACTGTCATCCTTCATATGTAAACAATGACTTTATACTAAGTTTTTGATGCCCATAATAAAAAAATTGTTGAAATTATCGAGGTAGGCTCATTAATTTGTAGCGACCTCGATGCACGTGTCTCACAATGTGAGCAATTGAAAGTCATGCACTGTGAGCCCACGACTGTGTTAAGGTGCGCTGGTGAGATCTCCGACCGGCCTATTGTCTCACTTCTATGATACCTTCTGTTGCGACCCGATTGCCCACATGTCGTCGGGTGCCCTCATTTGATATGCTACCCACTTCGACCCACCATTGTTATTACAAAAAAATTAATATTATATTGAATTGGAAGGGTAGTTTCTAGAGCCGTTCGTTTTCCTTCCGAGTTAAGGTCAACTGTGAAGAATACAATGGAGATTATGAACGCATTGCGTGATAGGATTACGAAGAAATATACGCGAGTTTTCTTTTAGGGCACGTGTTTATTATTTGTATTGTGTAGATTTAATAAGAGCGAAGGGATTCTTTAGATTCATTAAGAAGAGGTGGGCATATTAATTATGTTTATTGAATGAAGGGATTGAGACATGTTTTGATTCGGATTGTCATTCAGTAGGTCGGGGTTCGACCTCCTGACTGAGGTTTCTCGTAGTTTCCTTCTGTCGTCGAAGTGAATCAGAATTACATGTTATAGTACTTGTATAATGATTTTTTGGTTTGATCTATTCTTACTTCTCTCACTACGTTGGGAAATACTTTTTGGTATTCAATTTTGGATGAGCATAGCGAAGATTTTATTTCACATACCAAAACAAATGGGCTTCGTTTTTTTTTCTTTTTGTGATTTTGTGTGCGGCATACAGGTCAGGAAAAAAATACCTATCGACTTGGAAACTTTTCTACCTATTTCTGTCATACCAGAATAGGCTTGGATTTTGTTTCAGAAAAATCGGTTGGAAGGGTTTTTCGTGAAAAATCGTAAAGTTTGAAAAATTCTCATAAGAATAACCCAGAGGAGAAATACTTGAGAAACAAGAATTCTTTAAAAGCTCTCAAATTTTCACCGAATATGAACAATACTATTATACACCTTTTCAGAGACTTTTGCAACAATCGGATGAGATACAACAAAGAAAACGCAATAAAAGTGTACATTTTAATTTTATTGAATATTTGGATCAATTCGTTTTGCAAAGTGTATACGCGACAGGTTGCAGCACTATGAATACAAGTTGCAGGCAAGGTTTTTTTAACGTTTGAAATAATCCAAGGTCCGTAAATGTGGATTGAGCTGACAAAATATTTTTCATTCTAGATTTCCATACTTCTAATCTCATCTCAAAACGCGCATCGCGCGTTTTCCTATAGTTACTTTAACGCTGATTTTGAGGTGCTCCGTCCAGACAATCCTATATCATCTACAACCTTCATTGAGAAACAAAGACTTCATATCAAGTTATCGATGTAATTAAAAATAAACTACAGTCCGAAAAACAATATAATATAATGACAACCTGTCACCTGATATTTTAATTCGAACCCATGTAAGAATTATCCTCAATTCATTCAACTACTTCAACTTGCAAGCTTACTTGTTGTGAAAGCCTGGTTCAACTCAATATCCACAAATATATAAATGAATGCATTCATAATCAATGAATGTGAAGAATACAGGATGGTTGAACACAAAAACAGTTGAGCAAATGGAAAATTAATTGACTAAGGTCCAGTATTACCAAGTCCAGTTAGTAATTATCTGAGAGTTGGTGAACACAAATACTACAGGTGACCATGGTGATAACAAGTTTGAACTGTCAGATAACTGGACTTGGTAATACTGGGCCTAAGGCCCAGTATTACCACGACCAGTTAGTATTTATCTGAGAGTTGGTGAGAACAAATAGCATAGGTAACCATGGTTATGACAAGTTTGAACTGTCAGATAAACACTAACTGGACTTGCTAATACCGGTGTGGTGGCATTACTATACTGTAGCTGATTATTACACCCCAGTAATAAAATGCTGGCTGATGATTACTGTACGGTAATCATCAGCCAGGCATTTTATTACTGATCAGTACAAATATGCTGGCAGATGATTACTCCCTCTGATTTCTTATTACTGCTTTATAAAGTGACAAGATTAATAAGAATCCAGCGGATCTTTACTGAATACTTGAGGTAATAATAATCTGGCAGATCTTTACTGTCTTGTTTCATTCATCGTACTATTAGGGTAAAAATAATCTAGCGGAACTTTACTGTCCTCTATAAGGGAAGTAATAAGAATCTGATTTCTTATTACTGCTTTATGAAGTGACAAGATTAATAATAATCCAGCGGATCTTTACTGAATACTTGAGGTAATAATAATCTGGCAGATCTTTACTGTCTTGTTTCATTCATCGTACTATCAGGGTAAAAATAATCTAGCGGAACTCTACTGTCCTCTATGAGGGAAGTAATAAGAATCTAGCTTCCATATAGTTTCTGAATACTGTTCTCAACGATACTTGAGGTAATAATAATCTGGCAGATCTCCACTGTCTGAATACTGTTTTCAACAATACTTGGGGTAAAAATAATCTGGCTGATCTTTACTGTCTAAATACTGTTTTCAACAATACTTGAGGTAAAAATAATCTGGCTGATCTTTACTGTCTGAATACTGTTTTCAACAATACTTGAGGTAAAAATAATCTGGCTGATCTTTACTGTCTGAATACTGTTTTCAACAATACTTGAGGTAAAAATAATCTGGCTGATCTTTACTGTCTGAATACTGTTTTCAACAATACTTGAGGTAAAAATAATCTGGCTGATCTTTACTGTCTGAATACTGTTTTCAACAATACTTGAGGTAAAAATAATCCGGCTGATCTTTACTGTCTGAATACTGTTTTCAACAATACTTGAGGTAAAAATAATCTGGCTGATCTTTACTGTCTGAATACTGTTTTCAACAATACTTGAGGTAAAAATAATCTGGCTGATCTTCACTGTATTCTATACTGATCAGCACAATACTGACTGTTGATCACTCCCTCTGTGTTCATATCTCTGCTAAATGAAAAACCCGGAGTAATAATAATCAAGCTGATTTACATCAGGTTTCACATCGGCCGTTATCTGGATCCGGGATTTGTCGTGGGGAAAATAATCCAGCGTAACGTCCATGTCATCTAAAAAAGAGGTGATTAATTTGTATTGCTCAGACAAAGTACACTTTACTTATTAAGACAGATATAATTCACTGCTTGCGTAACGTCACTGTCATCTAAAAAAGAGGTAAATAATTTGTATTGCTCAGACAAAGTACACTTTACTTATTAAGACAGATATAATTCACTGCTTCTTCGGAAAAGACACTCATATGTACTATTATCATCAGTATTCGCTTCGCATTGTTTTTTTCATTCAAAATTCACAATGGTCCACTTCAAAAGTAAATAATTATTCTTAATACGAAGTGTCTGTTCGCAGAGAATATTTTGCCTCCAAGCACCCGCATACCTATTGGCAGAAAACATTTCCTGCCTACTCGAACCGGAAACACTATTCACAGAAAGATTTTTCTGCCTGGTAGCATCAGTAATACTATTGGCAGAAAAGAAATTGTGACGTCACACGAATATTTCTGCCGGCAAAAACTGGAAATACTATGTTCAGAAAACATAATGTGCCCCTAGGGATCGAAAATACTATTGACAGAATAAAACGCGTACATTTGGCATCTGTGCTGCATAACCGTAGGATAGTTTTCAAAGGTTTAAAGGTTTTAATATTTTCGCGTTGTTTTGTAGGATGTATCAAAATCTTAGAAATCTTGGATTTTAATGAGCAAACGTATTTACTGAGTGGATTTTGTTGATTGGCTCAACAAGGCTAGCCTACAAAATTTTTAGTCAATACCTTAAACCCTACTTATCCATTACCATCTAACATAATTATTCCTAATTATTCCCACAATGCTGAAAGATTATTCAAGATGCAAAAAAGCGTAGTGTGGGCCATGATGGCGTTCCACATAGAACCACATTCAGACCAATTTTTAAATCACTGTATTTTAACCTTAC
Source organism: Brachyptera risi (assembly GCA_964007535.1). Classification (NCBI taxonomy): domain Eukaryota; kingdom Metazoa; phylum Arthropoda; class Insecta; order Plecoptera; family Taeniopterygidae; genus Brachyptera; species Brachyptera risi. The sequence continues at coordinate 15,402,148 of OZ023328.1, read as the reverse complement.
ATTATACATACACAGCTTAATCATAAACTTGATAATCATTTATCTTGAGTTCATAATATAGGATTTTTTTCAACTTGGTAATAATGCATAACAACTATGGCGTTTTCATAGAATTCAAATTAGTTTGGGCCACATTTAAGGCCTTTCTGATAGGCCGTGTCACATACCTCGGTCAAACATGGCCGAAATAAAGAATCTACCCATGCTGCCGGGTGTATTTCTACCTAATTTCATTTCTTTCTGCCAATAGTGTGTCAAATGCTTGGAGGCAGAAAAAATCACAAGAAAATTTCTGCCAATAGTACTACAAGTGCTTGGAGGCAAAATATTTTCTGCGAATAGTGTTCCAAGATGTAGGAGGCAGAATAATTTCGTGCCAATAGTTATTCAGGTGCTAGGAGGCAAAATATTTTCTGCGAATAGTGTTTTAGATGCTTGGAGGCAGAAATCTTTCTGCGAATAGTATTTCAAGTTCCAGGAGGCAAAATATTTTCTGCCAATAGTCAAACCGATGCTTGGAGGCAGAATATATTCTGCCAATAGACTCGGCCTTCTTAATATACATGGAGAGATGTGATATTTGATAAAACACATGAACAATGTCAATTTCAAATGGTTCAAATATGTTCAAAGATTAGTACAAATCATTCATTTTCCTACGATCGATTTCAACCACAAACACGCAGATATTAGAGCAACATCTGCTGTTGAATGATCTTTATCAACTTCTTGTTCATTCATTCAATGAAAGAATTAAAATACAAATTTCAAAATCTCATAAAACCTTCACTGATAATAATTAATGATTCATTTTTTTTTTCTCTTTTATATTTATGCACTGTAAAGAATATAACAGAATAGAATAGTTTTTCAATTGGTTTTTCATACATTCCATTATAAACTGTATGTAATACAGGTCGGTCATTAAAACCAATGTCATAATCATATCAGAGAATAAGAAATTGTATTCAGAATTACATTTTGTTTCTAGAATGATCTATTGATTGATTCAAACTTAAATAATTGGACATCAACAAAAAATATACGACCCTTTATGTTGTGAACTATTTTTAATTCTCTTCAATAATAATTATGATGAATTGAAAAATTGTATCTGAATATATGGGTCAAATTCCTCAAATTTACAAATGCTCTTGATTTGATTTTGATATGATTTGATTAATTTTTACAAAGATTTGCACACGATACAAAAATAGAAATAACAAAACTTGAAACTAGACAGAAAGAGATAATTGAAACAGATAGATAATATAATGTTCACCACATAATAGCTTGTGAGCCAGGGTGACTTAGCGTTCCACGTCCGTAACCACCTCAAAGTGGCTACCTCCCGAATTGCTGATATAAAGTGACACTCTGTTCTCTTCTTCTAGCTCCTGATTGCTTCTAGCAGTGAATCCATGCCTACTAAATTTTTGCCATTTCAATGATGCACCATAACGGCCATATACATATATGTCTGTGCTCAAAAGAGAAGCGGTAGCGAGAATCTCTACATCAGTAGCCCGAGTAGCCCGAGTAGCCACAGTATTCAGAAACAAGACAGTAAAGATCTGCCAGATTATTATTACCTCAAGTATCGTTGAAAACAGTATTCAGAAACAAGACAGTAAAGATCTGCCAGATTATTATTACCTCAAGTATCGTTGAAAACAGTATTCAGAAACAAGACAGTAAAGATCTGCCAGATTATTATTACCTCATCGAGTATCGTTGGAAACAGTATTCAGAAACGAGACAGTAAAGATCTGCCAGATTATTATTACCTCGAGTATCATTGAAAACAGTATTCAGAAACGAGACAGTAAAGATCTGCCAGATTATTATTACCTCGAGTATCGTTGAAAACAGTATTCAGAAACAAGGCAGTAAAGATCTGCCAGATTATTATTACCTCAAGTATCGTTGAAAACAGTATTAAGATACAAAACAGTAAAGATCTGTCAGATTATTATTACCTCAAGTATTGTTGAAAACAGTATTCAGATACAAGACAGTAAAGATCTGCCAGATTTTTATTACCTTCTAGTATCGTTGAGAACAGTATTTAGATACAAGACAGTAAAGATCTGCCAGATTTTTATTACCTCAAGTATCGTTGAGAACAGTATTCAGAAACTATATGGAAGCTAGATTCTTATTACTTCCCTCATAGAGGACAGTAAAGTTTCGCTAGATTAATTTTACCCTGATAGTACGATGAATGAAACAAGACAGTTAAGATCTGCCAGATTATTATTACCTCAAGTATCATTGAGAACAGTATTCAGAAAGTATATGGAAGCTAGATTCTTATTACTTCCCTCATAGAGGACAGTAAAGTTCCGCTAGATATTCTTCACTCCGATAGTACGATGAATGAAACAAGACAGTAAAGATCTGCCAGATTATTTTTACCTCAAGTATCGTTGAGAACAGTACTCAGAAACAAGACAGTAAAGATCTGCCAGATTAACATTACCTCAAGTATTGTTGAGAACAGTATTAAGAAACTATATGGAAGCTAGATTCTCATTACTTCCCTCATAGAGGACAGTGAAGTTGCGCTAGATTTTTTTTACCCTAATAGTACGATGAATGAAACAAGACAGTAAAGATCTGCCAGATTAACATTACCTCAAGTATCGTTGAGAACAGTATTCAGAAACTATATGGAAGCTAGATTCTTATTACTTCCCTCATAGAGGACAGTAAAGTTCCGCTAGATTTTTTTTACCCTGATAGTACGATGAATGAAACAAGACAGTAAAGAACTGCCAGATTATTATTACCTCAAGTATTGTTGAGAACAGTATTAAGAAACAAGACAGTAAAGATCTGCTAGATTATTATTACCTCAAGTATTGTTGAGAACAGTATTAAGAAACTATATGGAAGCTAGATTCTCATTACTTCCCTCATAGAGGACAGTGAAGTTGCGCTAGATTTTTTTTACCCTAATAGTACGATGAATGAAACAAGACAGTAAAGATCTGCCAGATTATTATTACCTCAAGTATCGTTGAGAACAGTATTAAGAAACTATATGGAAGCTAGATTCTTATTACTTCCCTCATAGAGGACAGTAAAGTTCCGCTAGATTTTTTTTACCCTGATAGTACGATGAATGAAACAAGACAGTAAAGAACTGCCAGATTATTATTACCTCAAGTATTGTTGAGAACAGTATTAAGAAACAAGACAGTAAAGATCTGCTAGATTATTATTACCTCAAGTATTGTTGAGAACAGTATTAAGAAACTATATGGAAGCTAGATTCTCATTACTTCCCTCATAGAGGACAGTAAAGTTCAGCTAGATTATTTTTACCCTGATAGTACGATGAATGAAACAAGACAGTAAAGATCTGCCAGATTATTATTACCTCAAGTTTTCTTATCCGAGGGAGTAAACAAATGCTGGATTCTTATTACCACCGTAGTAAAGAATTCAGTAAAGATCCGCTGGATTATTATTAATCTTGTCACTTTATAAAGCAGTAATAAGAAATCAGAGGGAGTAATCATCTGCCAGCATATTTGTACTGATCAGTAATAAAATGCCTGGCTGATGATTACCGTACAGTAATCATCAGCCAGCATTTTATTACGGGGGTAAACATAATCTAGCAGTACAAATATTCCGTTACACCGGGCCTAAAATGCATAATTATAATTCATATAAATAAATTAATGAATGCGTGAAACAATAAACAGATGCAATTAATAATTATATGCAATCTGAAAAGGGATTGTTACTTTTCAAAATTCTGATCAGGTTTTGAAAATTTAGAGCTGACTGAAATGAACAAATAAAAAAAACTTTCCTCTAGAGTTGACGGTCCTCATTTGGTTTCGACCTGAACAGAAATAATCACCCTCACTATGATTAGCAAATTTTCAGTAAACTATCAAACTATTTTCGATCAATCAAATACATTATTTCTTCTCAACTCTCGGTCTATAAACTCCTCAACGTGTAAACTGAAATATGAAGGTAACGGAAGGGTGTATGGCCATTGCGATAATAGCTAATAAATAACACGCCAGGTAGAGTTGAGAGTGATGTAAGTCTCACCAAGCAGGCGCCTTCAGTCGATGTTTAACGATCACCGATAATAACTTTATTGAACCGATAGAAATAGAGAGTGAGCGAGAGAGAGATAGAGAGAGAGAGAGAGAGAGAGAGAGAGAGAGAGAGAGAGAGAGAGAGAGAGAGAAGAGAGAGAGAGAGAGCGAGAGAGAAAGAGAGAGAGAGAGAGAGAGAGAGAAAGAGAGAGAGAGAGAGAGATCATTTATAGATATAAATGAACAGGTTAAACTATAATGATTTTTTTCTCTACAAAATCAAACGGGCCAAGATATATTTTCGGCTAAATTAGTTTCGTACCTCAATTTAATAATTTCGAGAGTAAACAATGATGTGGCTTACTTGATTGCTTGAGAGGACGTACAGTTTCACTAAGGTATAGTCTGTTTTATCGGTAACAAAAAACGAATTGTTGCAACTTTCAATATTTGTATGTTGTGTATATTTTTTTCTCATTTCAAACATATTTTTATTTTCGTTGAAATAATCCCAATTCAAAATGATTGTATGTAATCATCTTCAACTACAGAAAAGCACAATTTTCATTTGCGATTGACTCAAATACTGACAGTGAATATTGTACGTTCATGTTGAAATAAGATACATAATATCAAGTTTTCAGATTATAATAATGCACAATATAATAGAATGAATGGAAATACAACAAATGCATGACTAATAAATCATTTTGGGAACTGAAAGACATATAGGCCTGAGCGGCGAAATATTATGGTCACAGCGCAGTCCTGGTGTCAAAGTGCATTATTTTTCAATTGGAATAATCAAAATGTGGTGGTGAGATCGCCTTTGTGGTGTCCCGTCAGAACGATCTCTCTTTAATTCATACATTTAATTGGGGAACAATGATTTCATCAATAATGATGTCGGAAAAAAACATTCTCATTAGAATACCTTCTGAAACTCATCCGCAACCAGCCGCATCCTATTACATGGAAAAAACATTCCTCATTGGAATACCTCGTGAAACTCATCATCTCCCAATAACTCCACTACTTCTTCAATACTTGATATTTTTGAATCAAAAATACTTGAGAATTACTAATTAAACTATCACCAAGTAACCTAACTAACCAACCGTATACTATCTGATGCGTGTGATACGTGAACCACGTGTTGATGTGGCGTGATCCTGATGATCAGTGCATGGGATGCTGTGAGTAACCAACTGGACCATAAACCACTTCTAGTAATCTTATACATGTGAGCACGACGTTTGTCGTACTACAATAAGCACTGAGATGAAGATACTTTCCATGGCGAGAAACATGCAGCATAGCAAGTCATAATGAAGTGAACATCATAAAGCATTGCGTATACCTTTATTAAATTATCAATTATTAATAATTCCATTCAATAGTTTTTGGATGAGTGAAATGGAAAATATCCATTCTGGTCGAATTGTGTTTTTCATGCACTCTGCAGGTATAGTGATAAGCAATTTTGTCAGGTATCACACATCTTTTGACTTGGAACTGCATTGAATTTGGCAGACATCGTATTGCAATAATCGTGTAAGAGATTCGAAGGAACGTATCACAATTGCCATCACCGAGATTTAGGTATATTTTCGTAGAAACCAATGTCCTTTTCTAAAGGAAATGTGAAGAAGTCGAGTTTATACTTGTTAGGCCCTCGTGGTGCCCCATCCAAACGATCCTATTTTTCATGATCTATCATCTATCTATCTTTCTTTTAAGGCGCATCAACAGCGAGGTCATTTAGCGCCCTATATCTTTCATTCATAGCCTTAATTGGGGAATAATGGTTTTGTATCAAGTTTCGATGTTATTAAACGTTAAATACTGATATAATTCATATCAATTAGTAGCAATATTTTATCGTGTGTCTGTTCGTGGGTGAACATATTTTTTCTATGAAGAAGGATGCATTATATTGGTTTGGCAAAAATGTCGATTGTTGGGGCGCGCGCCCCACTTTGGATCCCATAACGACGTCCCTGTCAAACTGTTGCGTTAGTTTGATTTTCCAAAGAGACTTACTTCAAAGTAGAAGATATCAACGTTCGTGTGTTTTGTGTCCGGATACATATCACAGAAACAGTCATTATGTGTTCCGGACGATAGGAAAATGAAATACTTTTATCTAATCAAAATGGCGTGGTAAAATCGCCCTTGTGGTGCCCTGTCCAAACGATCCCATCTTTCATCCATAGCCTTAATTGGGGACAATGATTTTGTATCAAGTCTCGATGTTATTAAAAAAAAAAAAGTTTGGATCTTGTTTTACGAATAATTGATTTGTTGATTAAACGATAATCAGCGAATTATCTTGTTTCAACTCTCGGTAACCAATGATATTCTTGTACTTTAATCAATACTGAGCTTGATTTCACATACTTATTTTTCGTAACACTCAGTTTCAGCTTTTCTATTTCTCACTTCATTTACCCCTATCAAAGACCTTAGTATCTAACTTCGTTACGGAGTTAGATACTAAGGTCTTTGCCCCTATGCTTGAGTGCATTCTTGACAACATAAATTGCCTGAATTGAATTAATTTTTGATTATGATTACATCAACCCATCATACCATGAGGATCCGGGTTCCATTCCCGGCTACTTTGAATTTCAAAAAAGCTTCATTATAGTTTCTCAAGGCATTATAACACAGCCTTATATTCGTCACTTATTATTTACTCTTATACAATACTTATTTTTCAAACCAAAAATAAACATCACGTAAAAACTGATATTAGTCTTCTCTGTCTCATTAAAAAAAATCCACAAATCGATTACATCATTTTTCATATAAGATAATGTCTCAATTTGAACGTTTGAATGGATACTGTAATTTAGTTGCACACTTCTTGCTCGCACATGTACACATGTGTAATAATAATAATAATAATAAACCACGGAACACTAATTACAAGTGCGTTGTGTTATTATGACTTCCTTATAGCGTCACGATTTCGTTTATTTTTATCTCACTCACACACACTGTTGCACGTATCTCTATCTCTCTCTTCCTCTCGCCGATCGATGTATCTCTTTCTCTGTCGCACTCGCACGATCACACCAATCGAGATCTGTATTTTCGGGTTTGGCCATGGCCCGCCTGCCCGGGCCAACCCACCGAGCAAACATCCTCTGGCGATCGTAATTGATCCTAAAACCCCTTCACCTGCTAGCCGATCGCATCGCAACCGATCGACCGCGTATTGGTGATCGATCATAATTGGTAGACAGCAAGAACAGTTAACTGATGTACTTTTACGACAGAAAGTTTTGATTTCTCGTACTGACTTCCATTTGAAATCAATATTGGTGAAAATGTGAGCTCGAATATGAATAAACACTGGAATTTTTATCATTGATAATTAATATAATAATCTTGGTTATCAATACACTCAAATACAGATACGAATTTTGTTTAAATTTGTTCATATAATGAAGCTATATTCTCGTAGTGTATTAGCTCGTATGTAATCAAGTTATGAAGAGATTCTCTCAAATATAATATAACAAGGTTCCGAGGCATAAATGAAATCTATGGATTCAAATCAAAGAGTTATACAAGAAATAAATGATGAAAACAAATTAATTGAGAACGTAATAGATGATACATATCAATAAAGTGATTATGATTGTATTATGTGAACCGGTATATCAATCTGAAATCAATTGAGAAGATATATCCATCAACCACTAAACACAAGTGTAAACATTTTGTGCAAAATAAAACTATATGTAGTTGGGAAATTTTGAAAAAAATCAAATCCTAAAACTGAAGAATTAATGTGCCTTCTTTTTACTTATACTATTGGAAGCTTTTCAGCGCTCGAATACGCAATATGGGCATTTGATTAGAAATCTAGTTCAGTTGATACTGCAAGTTGACTGTTGGCTGTTTTATGATGGTCACCATGGTCTAGCTGTCTATGATCACCTAAACTCCATAATCCACTGCCATCTAGATATTTGTTGCTCTTCCCAATATTGTCTATCAAGGCAGCCGTGAAATCGATCACCTTTTTTTTACAAACATTGATGAGTTTATCAAGTATAGGCAGAGATAAAAGTGGGGAGGTGCCCCCATAATCACATGGTGTGTGCCCTGGAAATGGTGGGCGCCACTTAGGGTGTCGGCCACGTAACGACCTGTGATAAGTATAGAGCTGGATCGGTGGCGATTATTGGTTTTATTGGCGGTTTGACCGGCCATGCAGTATGGCTCTGCAAATAGCTTCCTTACTATGTGATGATAGAAGGGGACCCTAATCGGGCAAATATAAATCACAGCACAACAAATGGGATGGTAGATTGACTCTCAGAGTTTATCATGTATGCCGTGTTTGGTTTGATGATTATTCGTGGTATATAGGTCAGAAAATATAATGAGCGCATCTATCATATTGATGGATACTGTCAATATATAAAGACCTTTTTTTAGTTTTGAATATAAACCTTAATCATAGTGTGATATTGTTATTTTCATACGTTGGTTCATTTATGCGTATATTCAACACATGTCGGTATGAATTCACCACTTCGACAGATTGGCGAGTAGAAAATCGTTGTCAAACACTATACAAAAATGTTGGAATGTATTTTTAGAAATGTATCTTAATGTGAAGGCTATGATTTTCGTGGACATCGAATGATATATGTATATGGATAGGTACTTTGATGATATACATTTGACAATCGAACAATTCCATGAGTTTCTTCTCTGTATTCTGGGACTACTATAATCAACCCTATCAACCAATCACACGACTGTGGAAACCAGTCTTGAGTGAACTCATTCAGTTAGCAAATATTTACTGAGGAATATAGAATATATCACTTGATTTTTCTGCTGTCGAGTGTGATGCAAACATTTGTTTTTTCAAATGTTTGTTCAAAATATCTCCATGCCTCATTTATCTCCTGAGGAGTTTCATGCTGTAAACCATGATAAAAATATAGATATTAGAAACATATTTTTCTCGAAACGTGGAATAAGTTTGTAATTGATCAATCAAACGCAGTCCTATCTATGCGGCGCATACAAAAAACAAACACAGATAAAGTGATGTAAGAGTGGCATGGAGTTATCCGCGTACGCTCATTTGAAATCATATGCTGTACGAAAATAAATACACAATGCAGTGAATGTTACATGAAGCCATCTTCCATTACAGGCATAATCATACAATCACTCACCAAAACTGCAATAATTTAAATTACATAACTGTAAACCTATGATTAAATCAACTATCAAGTATAAGTTGTGACTATATATAACTTCTACATGTAGATTATAACATGAAGAAAATTGAGAATCACTCCTCAATTATGGCTGAGTGTGACAAGGTAGGATAGTTCGCACGATTTTACCAACCCAAAGAAAATAAATAATCTTAATGTAAGGTAACCCATTTGAGCGACTATAAAATTGAGCCAATAAGTTCAGGGATAGACTTTTTGTGGATGTATGTTTTTGCCGTGAGTTATACTCGTTTTCAAATGAAAATAATCCAGTTTCATGAATATATGAACCAGTATTTGGGTTAATGAGTTGACGCGTATTGACATGTTGTCGCGGTGGTCCAGCGTCTAGATTCGGTGCCGAGCAAAACTGAACCAACTCACCTCATTCTGGGCGGTCTGTAAGAAGTCAAGTCTTGGACAATATCAGCCAAGTTGAGACGAAAATCAGTTTAGCGCATGTAATTAGTCACTAGCCAATAAGTCATTGGTGATCTTTTTCTAATAAGTGACTCATCAAAATTGATATTAAACCGAGATACAGATTATAATCACTAGGAAAACGCGGGATGCGCGTTGTGAGATGAGCTTAGAAGTATGGCAATCTAGAATGAAAAATAACTTGTCAGCTCAATTTACATCTACAAACCTTGACTTACTTCAAACGTTCAAAAACCTCACCTGCAAGTTGTTGATATTTATAGTAACCTGCAGCCTGTCGCATAAACACTTTGCAAAACCAATTGACCCAAATATTCAATAAAATGTACACGTTTATTGCGTTTTCTTCATCATTTCTCATTCGATTGTTGTAAACATCTCTGAAAAGGTGTATAATAGTATTTTTCATATTCTGTGAGAATTTGAGAGCTTTTAAAAAATTCTTGTTTTTCAAGTATTTTTCCTCCGGGTTATTCTTATGAGGATTTTCCAAACTTTCCGATTATTTTCCGGAAAAACCTTCTGACCGATTCCTCTGAATAACAATCCCAACCTATTCTGCTATGACACCAACGTTCAGAAAAAGTTTCAATTGATTGATTGATTTCTCTGACCTGTATGCCGCGTACATAATTACAAAAAAAAAAAACATAAAAACGAAGCCCATTTTTTTTCAGGGTGTGAAATGGAAAGCTTCGCTACGCTCATCTAATAACTAGGAAAACGCGGGATGCGCGTTGTGAGATGAGCTTAGAAGTATGACAATATAGAATGAAAAATAACTTGTCAGCTCAATTTACATCTACAAACCTTGACTTACTTCAAACGTTCAAAAACCTCACCTGCAACTTGTTGATATTTATAGTAACCTGCAACCTGTCGCATAAACACTTTGCAAAACCAATTGATCCAAATATTCAATAAAATGTACACGTTTATTGCATTTTCTTCATTATTTCTCATTCAATTGTTGTAAAAATCTCTGAAAAGGTGTATAATAGTATTTTTCATATTCTGTGAGAATTTGAGAGCTTTTGAAAAATTCTTGTTTTTCAAGTATTTTTTCTCCGGGTTATTCTTATGAGGATTTTCCAAACTTTACGATCATTTTCCGGAAAAACCTTCCGACCGATTCCTCTGAATAACAATACCAACCTATTCTGGTATGACACCAACATTCAGAAAAAGTTTCAAGTTGATTGATTCATTTCTCTGACCTGTATGCCGCGTACATAATTACAAAAAGAGAAAAAAAAAAAAAAAAAAAAAAACATAAAAACGAAGCCCATTTTTTTTCAGGGTGTGAAATGGAAAGCTTCGCTACGCTCATCCAACTACCAACTTGATGGAATTTAATACTAGGAAAACGCGGGATGCGCGTTGTGAGATGAGCTTAGAAGTATGGCAATCTAGAATGAAAAATAACTTGTCAGCTCAATTTACATCTACAAACCTTGACTTACTTCAAACGTTCAAAAACCTCACCTGCAACTTGTTGATATTTATAGTAACCTGCAACCTGTCGCATAAACACTTTGCAAAACCAATTGATCCAAATATTCAATAAAATGTACACGTTTATTGCGTTTTCTTCATTATTTCTCATTCGATTGTTGTAAACATCTCTGAAAAGGTGTATAATGGTATTTTTCATATTCTGTGAGAATTTGAGAGCTTTTGAAAAATTCTTGTTTTTCAAGTATTTTTCCTCCGGGTTATTCTTATGAGGATTTTCCAAACTTTACGATCATTTTTCGGAAAAACTTTCCGACCTATTCCTCTGAATAACAATCCCAACCTATTCTGGTATGACACCAACGTTTAGAAAAAGTTTCAAGTTGATTGATTCGTTTCTCTGACCTGTATGCCGCGTACATAATTACAAAAAAAAAAAAAAAAAAACAAACATAAAAACGAAGCTCATTTTTTTCAGGGTGTGAAATGGAAAGCTTCGCTACGCTCATCTAACAAATTGAAGTGATTGATTATTTGTAATTGCCATTTGATGTGCTATTGAAAAAATAGTATCTTCAGTTGTGTATGCATTCAAACGATTCTTGCCTTGATTGGGGAACAATGACTTTATGTCGAGTTTTTGATCTCAGTTTTAAAATAATAAGAAGTAGTAATATGACATTTCAATAATGATAGCGACGAAGTTCAACAATCACTTGTGGATTTTTTTTTGTTTTGCAGTTGAATCGTCAGCTTTTATGACTCTGTATGGATTTTCAATTCATTCATCTATGTTCTTAAAAGTTTTTCAGATGACAAACTGTTGATTCATATTATTGGCGTATATTATTAATTGTATGAAATATGTCAATTTTTCACTGATCTGAAATCAAAGGCTCACATATTATTCAAGTGGATAAAATGTGATATGATCATGTAAGGGTCTGAATCACAACATTCTACAATTTTTCAAAAGGTGAATGCCTTCTTCCACACACTGGTTTTATGAATATGTATTCGTTTATATTGGATTCAAAGCAGCACTGTAATGGTGACCAAGATCTATTTGCGTCATTAAATGAGGATGAGATGCAGGTCATTCTAATTGGTTACAATCGTGGTACAATGAGAAGGAAACGGTCGTGGCCCACTTTCAAGGAATCATCATAGTGTTCAATTAAACGACACAGATAAACCACGAACAATCCAAGTTAGGATGGTCGACCAAGGCGGTAATCGAACCCGAGCCACTTATGACGATATAGCGACTGGTACATCCGTCTCAGCTCTCTAGATATTGAAGTGGCTAATATTTATATATATTTTTTTTTTACCCTTCACAAGTGAATTTTGAAGTGGAAGAAGCAGAGGAGATTCGAAAGAAAGTAAGAAAATAAGATGACGAAGAAGACAAATCGAAGAAAGAGAAGATATATTCAGGAATATTGAAAACTTTTTTTTAACACGGCTCAAAATTTTCTTCATTTCTTAGCTCATTATTCCAATTTCCTCAACGTTCATCCTTCAACGGTGACAATGCGGCTTTGTGTGAGATTTTCGATGTTGATAAAAAAAAATAATTCGAATTTTCAGAAAACTTATAATTTGTAGTTTCAAGTCCATACTCCAGCTTACCTCAAATTTCCAATGTTTGGTTATTTTTGTCTTCATTGATCTTTCATCAATCGCGATTGGTTTAAACATATTTGGCCGCTTTCTTCACAAACTACTCATCTCTCAGGTCATAGGTATACAAAACAATTACTGATTTGCCAGGGTTTCGCCAAATTCCGTATCACACACCCTTCTTAATATTGCCATCTCAATCTTCACTGTGTATAATTGCTAAATGGCGACCCTTATTAGAATTTATTTCTCCATTTCCTCACAAAACCATCACAAAAGGGTTTCTGTTATATTTTCAGATAAAACTTCTCAATTTTTCAGCAGCAATCTGATATCTTCATCAAGTACTATGACAAAATTCGTTCCAAAAGATTTAAGCAATTCTTTCTTTTTTCAAAGTTGTTAAAAAAACTTTTTGTGTGGTCTCGAACATTAATGATTCGTTATAAAAATTCTCTTGATAGAATAATAATGATTCCGGAAAGAAACATTCTATAGACAAATATCAGTTTGATGTTTAACTTAGTTTCATGGAAATATAAAGACATCGTTTGAAAAATTAAGAATAGTTTGTTTTTGGCTTGAGGCATTGTTGTAAAATGGTCACTCAATTACGTTAACAAGGCAAACATGGTTTTCTGGCTAAACGTTTCTGTCTAATATTAGAAACATTCTAGATAAATGTTTGTGAAATAAAACCATATGATTAGATGTCTGACCCAATTGTGATTCTCAAAATAAATATCTGTAATGAATCATGAACCGAATTAAATTGATATTAGCAGAATTGTAAATATAAAGAATCCAGTATTTCGGAACAACAGCTTTTTCACTACAATATTGTGAGAGGAATACATCTTGGATTGTTATGATTATTGTTTTCTGAACGACCCCACCTTGAAGCTGGGTTATATGGGGTTACGGCTGAGCAGGGGATTCAATGAAGAGATGATAAGTGAAGAGGCGTTAACAGAGACCCATGCCTTGAGTGAGATTCAAACCAACACCCAACGGTAACTTCAGCGGTGTCTTAGCTGACTGAGCCAAGGAGAGCTGTTATTTTCCTTATTTATTTTTCAAAATATTTCAATAAAGAAATCAAGATTGATGGAAAATGAAATCAGGTTCCAGGTTTTGAATTAAAAAAACAAGTATTGAATAAATAGGATGTATTTTTGATTTTTTTTTTTTTTTTTTATTAACATCGAAACTTGATACAAAATCATTGTTCCCCAATTAAGGCTGAGGATGAAAAGTAGGATCGTTTGGACGGGGCACCACAAGGGCGATCTTACCACCCCATTTTAATTATTTAAAACCAATGAACTTCAACATCAGGACTGCGCTGTTGGTGACCATAACTTTCCGCCGCAGATAAAAGAATTTCAGTTTCCGAAAGTCCGGAACACATTATAAGTAAAAATCGTTTCTGTGAGATATATCCGGACATTATCAGCATTGGTATTAAGAGTAAACAAAACACACGAATGTTGATATCTTCCACTTTGAACCAAGTCTCTTGGGCAATGATCACTCATCATTTCCATTAACAGCAGATGTAAAGTTTGTCATTATACAAAATGGGAAAAAAAATGAGTGATAGGCCTATAATGTGATAATATCGGCCTATCACTCTACTAATTAAAGGTCGTGGCCAATTAGTACTTCATCCAAGCATTTGCTTCGATTTTTGAAAATAAATTCAATTTGATTGGAATTCTTCGTGAAAATTCGAAGAGCAATAATAACATGTGAAATTTGATATATTCAATAGAGAGGGACTTTCTCATTTTCAATTTAGTATCATAAAACGTTGTCTGTGAACACATTTTTGGCGCTTTGTCCACAGCTACGATAGCCAATGTATTCGGTTGGAAATGCTGTGCATTTGTTTCAAATTATTTTTCGATACTTCTGTTTTTATAGAATCGATAACAGTTCATCAAAATGGATCTAATAAACTTTCTAATCGATACATTGTCAATTTGTTCATGGAAACACAATTCAATTTCATCATTCTACGTGATTCATGAAATAAAACTATACTGCGCTCTGGATCTAACATTTTTTTGAAAATAATCTCTGCCCAATTCAATACTGTAAGAATAGTACGTTCTCATAAGTGTATCAAATTCCTTACAGGCTATGCAACACCCTCTTCACAAGTGCAAGTCTGTGTAGTATACATGTGTATATATATTTCCCGCGTGCAAAATCACGTTACGAGCCGTTCTGTTACATGTTTTCAGTTCTTCACTGTTACATAGAGTCAGTAATGCGACTTTAATGATCGCAATTAACGACAAGAAAATGACTTTAATGAGAGTTCACCATTTAATTTGTCGACGCCGGCGTTTGAGTGGTTGTGTATGAAACAATACTGGTTAATCATTTCATTATTAGTTGGTCTGTAGTTTTACCCGCACAATATTCTCTCCAAGTCGTCTCGAGAATTAATTTAATCGTTATAATGAAAAAATTGGATATAAAAATATAATTAAAACTTGTTTTAATTATTAACTAACTTTATATATTCACTGATTGCATCAGTCAATCTGTCGCCATCAAATGTGAAACGGCCTGAGATGTTAGAATGCTTGACACAGAGTGATAATTATATATCAATTTTGGTCTGGTTCGCGTGATTGCGCCGTATCTATGACTATCAATAACGTAACGGGATAAGCAACATGGCGCTTTCCTTTCGCACCATGCGTATATCAAAGGGATGCCGCCTC
This sequence comes from Brachyptera risi, assembly GCA_964007535.1. Lineage (NCBI taxonomy): Eukaryota > Metazoa > Arthropoda > Insecta > Plecoptera > Taeniopterygidae > Brachyptera > Brachyptera risi. The sequence continues at coordinate 15,386,566 of OZ023328.1, read as the reverse complement.
ACAAATGTTATTATGATTTGCTGGTATTATTGTGTGTTGATCTATACAAGTATAGATGTAATGCAATCTATGAATCCAGCTCTTTCCAACTGTTTGCAATATTGGAATAAATTCCATTTGAATTAGCCAATCTAAATTTAAAATACGTCTGTAAAAGCATTTAGTCCCCTAGTCAAGAGCCCTACTTCTATATTTACCATTTGATAACTGGATAATTACTCATCATCTACGAGAAAGATTAAAATCAATGCAAGTATACAACTATGTACGTACTATACATTGGAATACGAGCCTTATACGTACGATTTGATTTGAAATTGCCAATCTCAGAAATGTACACGAAAGCGCGCTGATTCCATCATGGTGAAAACGGCCTAATGTTAAAAGGATAGGACTTATCCCGTATATGCTTATCCCGTTACGTTATTGATAGTCATAGGCCGTATAAACAATTGTGACGAGTTCAATGGACTTTTTTTGGAAGTTTTCAATATGTATTATTATTTTCAATATACGTTGATTAAGCACAACCTAATCATGATCATGGATATTAAAACAACACACAATGAGTCTTATGAATGTTTTTTTTTAAATGTTAATAATCACATGAAAATGTTGGATTGAGTGCAGTAATTGATTAATTAATCAAGTTGAAAAGCGAATAATATTGAATGAAATAGAACCCACATAAGCCAAGACTTGTGTGTGGGTAAGGCCTGGTTCACAATTGAAATATGGAATAGTGATTATGAAATAGCAATGGTGTTATAGTGTATAGTGACATAGGTGGGCCACAATAGTCTCTTATTTCAATGGTTCACTGCCAACCTAAATCATTATTTTGCCTTGAACGGTTCAAATTTTAGTGGCAGTGGCAACAACCAAGGCCCTCCAGATTATTCTATTATTATAATATTTTTCTTCAAAAATGATATATTAGGCCTTGCAGCAACGGTCAAAAGTAATTTTGACATTTATTCCTTGAGAATGTCCGATTTGAGTCTCAGAGAAAAATAAAATACCCAAAATACAAACGGCCAGTCACTTGACTACAGTAGTAATATCATCTGATTGGTCAGAATTTAGATGGTCATAATGGTTAAAAGGAATAAGTCATGAAAAATGGAGTTTTTTCATTTCTTATGACTTATGACCTAATCACTATAACCAGTTTCTCATAGTGAACGGTTACATGGAAACGCCATCATCCATTTCGCTTAATCACTATACCATATTCCGTATTCCATATTCCATAATCACTATTTCAATTGTGAACAAGGCTATCAAAAAAATACATCAATTGCAAGAATGGGTGAATAGTATACATAATGATACAATTATATAAATGACATATAAATGAACAGTATATATGTACAGATTTCATCACTATTAAAGTTCAATAGAATTCTTCGATTGATTCTGATTATATTATAATAATATTATAATAATATTATATTGTAATCTATAATAAATAAATAAATAATATTGGATGTCAATTTATTGCGTCCTTTCAATTCATAATTTTGTATCATGATGATCTATTTTTTCCTGATAATTTCAGATTTGCAAGATTCATTAATACAGGTTCAATTTCTCTCACTCAATTGAAAAAAAAAATCTTTCATTAACCGATTAATTCCTTCATTTCATTTTTATTCACATTTAATAAGAAAACAGAGGGAGTATAGTCATTCTGTCAGTATATTTGCATTGATAGTAATAAAATGCTCAACTGAAGATTATACCGTACACTGATCATCTGTTACCATTTTATCACGGGAGTAAATATATGCTTTTTTCTCAGTTTCAAGGCGTTTTATTCATATTTTGATTATACAACTCAATTATACGTATAGACTCACAAAGTCACATGAGTTTTGACTTGTCTGTATGTGTCTACATACTGTAAATACATGTATTTAATAAAATGAACATCTGGGTAGCTGAATAGCAAAATGTGATTGTTTACTTCTGAAGAATGTAATTGAAAGAGTAAAATATAAGAAGTTGTTTGGAAAAAAAAAATAATTGGCTATTCATTCTCTTTATGATTCTATTTTTCATCTTTTGTAACAATAATAATAATGATAATAATATAAATAATTAATCTCAACGGATTGATCGGTACATTGTGATGTTATCGCCAGTAGTAGGCTGGATCAAATACAAATGAATTCGTCACATTAATGAAAAAATAGAGAAAACAAAAAATACCAATGGGCCTGATGGAAACATCATGACATCCTAAAAACATCCTTAAAACATCCTTGATATATTAATACCATATATCACCATTATTCTATATGAGAACATAATATAGCAGTTCAAATATACTATCACACCAGCCTTTTTCACGCCAATTTCTCGATTAGCACACACCTTCTTACCACGATGTAGTGACACCAACTTATTTTATCATAATAATTATAAAGAAGGTGCTCCAACTCACATACTGACAACATGGACGGTATTTGTGGTTTCTTGCGGTCAATCAGAGCCAAACATTCCGATTGGATGTCACGATTTAGCGTATTCTCTTGTGAACTATATAGACGACGTAGATAAGAGTGGCTTTACGGTACCGGTGGCATTGTTCAACTTACAAAATCTAAAATTTTCGTGAAGGTAAATGCAACTACTAACATTATAATTCCACTGAGCCGTGTATAGCATTGCTGAGCATTGTTGTTTCATATAGTTCGATATAAAAGCGATAGTTGCGCTACAAGCAATCGGGACCTTGGACTCGGGAACTGACCCCAGAAAAATTTCATTCACGAGACCCAAGTATGATCACCTTCTTTATAATAGTATGATCAAATGGTTTCACTACATCGTGCAACAACTCACGTCATGATTTGGAATGAGTTAATATCAAAATGACAACGCCCGTTGCGTTCTCCATAGTAGGCCTACGGCTTGGAGCACAAGTAAAAGTCTGTTTCTGCCGTTTGATGCCTGTTGAATCCTTTGCAATATAACATGGTCAACTGGTTTGACCAGGTACAGTGAGGAGACTTTTACTTATGCTTCAAGCTGTACACGATAATATAATCCGATACGTGCTGATTTTGTTCTGATTGAATTGTGTGTCAGATTGTAGGTTTGCGTTATGTCAGCGGAGAGTGCATCAAGCTGTCAGGGAGGGGGGAGGGAGGGGGGGGGAGGTTTGACATCGCAGACGGTGGTCCATGTGTCCGTGGTCCATGCGAACGCTCGTGTGCACTCGCCCGAGCTCACTCGATTCACAGGTGAATCTGACAATCGGCCGGGTCGCCGATTTGACGGTAACAGCTTCTGATCGGGACAGCGTGCAAACACGAACCGGACCGAGGTCGTGTGCAAATAAGACACTGTGAAACTTGCAGTGAATTGTTCATAGATGAGTTATAATATATACTCAGTGACAAACAAAAATATCACCTTTTATAGACTATTCATACGAACTTTGTCTTGACTTATCCAATCTCTGACATTCACTTGGTCACTTGATCTTTGTAGTTATGTATTTTTTCACTTCGCACTGGAATAACTAATTAGGATTATAATGATAAAATGATTGAATATCTCTATCCGTGTTTGTTTTCATTGAAATTACTAGACAATTCAGATAAACTTTATAACTTTATTGAATGGAAAAACAGAAAATTTCCTTGAGTATCTCGGCATCCGTGGGTATCACGAGAGTTACTGAGATGGGCGGAATAGTGACTAAGGACACTGAATTCTCATTCAGGAGATCGGAGCTCTATTCCTGCCATAGTCTACCATCTTGACAGAGTGTTTTCGTGGTTTTCCTCTGTCTTGGGTATGTGATTTCCCTGTGTATACTGATGGTTTGTTACCAACGGGCCACAACCGCGCGACTTCTTTTCACTTTTCAGAAACACAGAGGAAACTTCCATTTCATTATCCTATTAGCTCATATGACATTCTCCGACAAAAATGAATCTCAGTCATCATCACAGTGCGTCGTTAAACTCAGGGACGTCGTTAGTATTTGTGTATTGGGGAGGCGCACAGGTTACATGAATAAAATGACCGCCCAGCTGGACACCTGCCTAGAGCGAAAAGGGGGTCCAGCAGAGCCCCGCAGGTAAATTTTGAAAATATGGGCATTTTGTAAGATATTTTTGCGGTTCACGAGTGATTTTAGAGTCTTATAATTTCATCATCATCGACATTTTCGATGCTATACTTTTGCGATTTCTCCCAGCAAAGCCCCGCAGGGAATTTTTCGAAATGGAAGACCCATGTCATTTTTTAGGTGACTTGATATTTACAAGCGGTTTTGGAGTCCACGAATCACTATGGACATTACCAGAGCTATTTTTAATAATTACGGACATTTTCGAAGCTATTCTAGCAATTTTTCTCAGCAAAGTTCCCAGCAGTGTTTTTTTTTAAATATATGGTCATTTTTCAAGTGATTGAAATCAATAATTAAAAAATTGAATCATTATCGAAAAGAAAAAGGAAGAGTAAAGTAGTAGAGTGTATACTGATACAATTCATATCATTAAGTCATCAACTTATCATATTTCATTGTGTACTTATTCGTAGGTCAACATTATATATTTTTACAGGAGAATAAGTTATTGGGGAGGGGGAGGAATGCAAATTTCGATAGGGGGGAGGGGCAAACCCCCCGCCTCTGAGACTTCCTAACGACGGCCCTGGTTAAACTCAAAATAAATGATTCCGAGAAATGAAGGCGCTAAAACGACTCGTAGGATGGTGGTGTGGGATATGGCGGACGGTCAATCGGAACCTTCTTTCTTAGATACAAGTATATGTATATATATATATATATATATATATATATATATATATATATATATATATATATATATATATATATATATATATAGCTATGTATATATATATATATATATATATATATATATATTCATATATATATATATATATATATATATATATATATATATATATATATATATATATATATAAATATATATATATAATATATATATATATATATATATATATATATATATATATATATATATATATATATTTGTTTCCGTCGTCTGAGTTTGTTGGTTATCTTGATATTTTGATTATTTTTGTTTCACACTTTTTTGAAGGAATTATTATATTCGAGAATCCATTGGGTATAAAGATGGAGTAGAAACGTAATTTCATGGATAACTGGAATCCTGTGGAAATGAATGAAGTGTTGTGAGAAACTGTCTATAAGAGAATCTTGGTTTGATCAGATCTCGTGAAGGCTGTGGGTTGATCAATAGAACAAGCACGATGTATAGTGACACCAACCTATTTCATCATAATATAAAGAAGGTGCTCCAACTCCCATACTGATAACATGGAAGGCATTTGTGGTTTCTTGCGGTCGTTTCAGAGCCAATCGCCTCGATTGTCTGTCGCGATTTAGCGGACTCCCTTGGGAACTAGATGTAGATAAGAGTGGCGGTACCGGTGGCATTGTTGAACTACCAAAATCTATAATTCTCGTAATCTACTGAGCCGTGTATAGAATTGTATAGCATTGTTGTTTCACATAGTTCGATATAAAAGCGATAGTTGCGCTACAGGCAATAGGGACGATGGACTCAGATTATGACCCCGGAAATATCTCACTTTCGAGACCCGAGTTGGAGCACCTTCTTTATATTATGATGAAATAGATTGGTATCACTTACATCTAGGAACACGTATATATAGTAGGTCTATAGTCTTTGAATAGAACATTCAGATTATCGATTGTTGAAGATTAACAGAATGAAACTGTTGTGATAAGAAGACGTCTAAATATGATCCACAATAATAATTCACAAGTTTTGAAATTTGTGTGGAAATTAGTAGATGTTCGAGAAAACGAATGAAGAATATTTCTCAACTCAATTTCCAAAGTATTTTATTCAACCAATTTTCACATTTTTCCAATCTATTATGGTAGCTTTTTCATATATGAAAGCACTAAAATAGTAGCGTTCAATATCAGCCGGCAACAGTTGCAGGATGCACTGTTAGTGTAGAAGTAAAAAATTCATCTGATGTACCGTATCAGAAAAGAAGAGCGAGCGAATTGCAACAATGAGATTTCCTGGAGAAATTAAATTGTCGATGTTTTTTTTTACTATATTCACTGACTGAACCGTCATTCGGGAGACCGGGGTTTGATTCCCGCCATGGTTGACCATCCTGACAGGGGTTTTTCGTGGTTTCCCTCTGTCGTTCAGGTTGATACTGGGTTGGTTTCTTAACGACAGGCCACGAACGACTCCTTCCCACTATCCAAAACACCTAATGAAATAACCTTTCATCTCATAATCTCATCATCTCATTCATCATCCACCGACGCCAATAGATCGTAGCCATCAGTATAGTGCGTCGTTCAAACCCAATATATATAAATATATGTACATTCACTGGCCATGTTGCATTCTGTTATTTATATATATATACATATATATATATATATATATATATATATATATATATATATATATATATATATATATATATATATATACATATATATATATATATATATATATATATATATATATATATATATATATATATATATATATATATATATATGAATATATGTTATTCATGTTATTTATGTAACATGATTATTTTTGGCAATCTTATAAATGTATGTTCACTTTCAATCATTGATAAATTTTGCATTCGACAATTAAAAAAAAAAATATGGTTAACTGTTAGATCAGAAATATGTCTATCTCGATATTTCACATCTTTTGACTCGTAATAACTGTTTATTTCAAAGTAATAATCAGTACCGGTATGCGAATTCTGAGAAACTGTGATAGTTGATATATTTTTCTCTCTTCAACATGCTTTGATTTCAGTAAAGAAATACCTGAAATCCTATAATATTTTTGACATTTCAATTATTCACTATGAAACTATTTTCTAATCAAATCGATCTCACGACTCCACCTTCGTATCAGCAAATATTCATATTCAATAATGCATTCACAATTGGGTGCAGACTATATCCCCCTACGGTAAAGGTTTCTTAATCAGGTCTCAAGAGTTTAAACCTGACGAAATATCTCCTCATATTTCAAGTCAATCATCCGAGATCAGGCTATATTTTTTCTGTTGGCATGTTGATCAACCTGTACTGACGCGAACTCACCATTTAGACGTCGATTAGAACCGTTTACAATGTCGTCGAGCGGAGAGTGTCGAGATGGCCGTGTCGCGTTACGTCACACACGTGATCGTCTAGACCGGGCTACTCGCTGTCGACTCTTGTCAAAACTGTTCGTTCAGGACAACACCATTTTCACCCCACACGCAATATCCAGTTTGAAGGAGAAACATGATTTATTTCACGTTGATCAATTTCAGAAATTAAATTAAGTTAGTTTGTTTCCTAAGACGCGGCTCTTTTTTGAGACGTGACGTAGGCATTATCGATTCTGTCCATATTTAAATACGGTATCGATAATGTCTCTGGAGGATGCAAAAAATTGATGGTATACTTTCTCAAATTGAGAATAAATTTTCTATTTTTTTTCTGAAATTAGGAAAATGAATAATGTGATGTTCATTGATCTTGGACTTGCCGTACTCAATTTTTTTTCATCAATTCGATATTTTTGTACTTATTCAACATCGTATTTGATTTTTTTCATTCGTCGAATTCGATCGAAACAAAAACAGTACGAAACAAATCAAAACAGTACATCGAATTGAAGAATCTAACACTATTGGATCATCATTCAACCAACAATATCTTTATCATTTTTGGTCACGTAGGGTCACCCTGATGGATATTCCAAACTCAACCACAGTTTCAACAGCGCACTCGAAGTTATGTTTTGTGATGTGAAAGGGACGGTAAAACAGAAGTGGTTTATTGTGAATGAGCTTCTGTCAAGTAAAAAATGACAAACAATAGTTATCATGGCAATACAGGGAACTGGTGAACTACCATCAAATGTTCTCATTGGTCAATTCCAACGGGTGTACATTGTTGTCTGCCTCTTTCAACAATGGGTGACGTCACTTGCCAGAAGCATATAACTAAAATAATACGCTGTTGCTGGTGATTTCGTATTCTGTCTGAGAAATTCGAGAACTTTTCCGCACTCATCAGATGAGAGATATATAACAGCCCATGTTGCTAACGTTCATTTGCTCATACATACATATATATATATATATATATATATATATATATATATATATATATATATATATATATATATATATATATATATATATATATACATATATATATATATATATATATATATATATATATATATATATATATATATATATATATATATATATATATATATATGCTTATACATTTGCTTTGTACTCATTCTGTTGGTTAACCAGAAATGTTGATTTTTTTATTCTACATATTACTCGATATCGAACAAACATGAAAAATTTAGATACATCTCGATCACTTTTTGATGTAAAAAATGTCAATCTCGTTTGTAATTCTTCTATTGAACGACAACTCTACTTGAAACAAGTGAACGAGTACAAATTATTTCGTCTGCAAATCAATTAACTCCAGACCATTAATGAGGAAAAATGATTTCTCTTGTTTCGACAGAGATGAAAATTGTATCTAAAGATATTCCAATATGAATCCACCATACAGTTATTTTTGAATTGCAGACAGTCACACTTAAAGATTATAATAATAAAAACTTGAAAACAAATCAAAAAATAAATTACTTCCTCAATTTTTTGACCACCCCACATCTTCTCAATTACGCACTCTCTGACCAGTAACATCTGATCTCGACTCCCTCTCCCCCCCCGCCCTCCACCCACTTCACCACCCTCATCAAGGACGCCAGTTGCCATTCAGTTTGATTGGTGGCATTCGTGGAACTGCAAATCTGACAATATAATATTTCTCTCTGCCTGCACGGTAATTATCCCTATAAAAGAACCCCACCTGTAGCACTTTCCATTTCAAACGAATATCATCTCGAAGAAGGCATTCACATAAAGAATTGAAATTATTAACCCTCCCCCCCATCCCCTTCCTCTTTGTAGCAGATATCTTGACCTGGTAAAGGCCCCTGCAAGGTGACTGATGAAGTGTTGGACCTCTCACTGTTTTGCTCCTTGTGAAGTTTTGCTGTATTTTCTCGTCATTTTCAGCAAAGATGCGATGATAGGTGGAGATTGTGATTGGTCGTAATTTGAAACAGGAAAATCTTTGCTACCCGTGTTATTAAGGTGGACCTCCCAATGCGTGTGCTCCTTGAACATCACATTCTCGAATCGATTTGGATTTTCGCTGGCAATAATATAGCATTCGTTTTCATGAAAAATGTAGAATTGAATTTTGATTGGGGAATGAAAAAATAAGGAATACCCCTGAAGAGATGAGTAGTTGAAATCGTGATCGATTCAGGGTGGTATTTTTCTTTAAGGGTTGCTAAACGTTAAATTGCAAGTTTGTGTCTGTATGTTGGTGATTATCGTGTCATATTGTTTACTCAACTGTCCATTTCCTTGTGATGTTCCTGTTCAATAATTATATTGTTTACTTTAAAATTGCGTATAGGGTAAATATATAATGGGGTTACCCTTTTCTGTTTGCGTGCGCGAAATCGCTTCTGGGTTGGAACGGAAATACTCTTGCGATGTTGTTTCACCAAGTTTACCGCAAATTTGTATTCGTTTTACGAGCCCAATTGGAGTTAATGATGGATGTTTTGAACAAAATTGATTTCTAGTCAATCATCTGTAATAACTCATCACGGCAGCAAGCAAGTTTTTTTCTATTTACATCGCAAGTTTTTTGACACGAAGCGATTATTTCCGAATTATGGCGAAGGATGACATGGCACTGGATCGTTCGGACGGGGTAGGCTCACAACAAGGGCGATCTCAAGACAATAATCAGTTGAAATCTGAATGATCAATTCATAGGCCTAGTATTCAAAATCTATCTATCACTCATGAAATATACATATGCTCAAATAAACGATAAAAATTACATTTTCGGTCACTTGGAATGGTTCAGTTCAATATTACACATTCGTGTGAAATACAATCTACCCACATTTGATCACTATTTTTTTCAACTCATGCGTGGAGTGTGTTTTTGCATTGTCTTCTAGTATTAGTGCTTTTAATATCAGTATATGCTCTTCGGGCTGCGCTTTCTGTACAGCTCGATCAAACACTTTGTGTGACCGCAGTCGTGTAAGAATCTGCAACAAGAGTCGACAGGAGTTCGATATGAACTCAATCTTTCGCGGTGTCACTCACTAGTATTCTATTAATCGGCGTAAACCCGTCTTATACATGCAGTGTGATATACAACGAAATTCGAATTTGAATTCAAAAAGATCAAGTGGGAGGTCACCTAACAGACGTTAGCGATCTCTTTACTCTTTAGAGAATAGTAAAGTTACCATTTTAATTCAAAACTCTTTTCGCTTTCCATTAAAACTGCAATGGAAATTTCATATCAGAATTCCAATAACAATTGAAGACCCCCCGAGATTGAAGAGTACCCAAATCACAATCTTCATTTCTTCATGAAGCCTCATATATCATATAATGAACTGTGAAGTACCTGAAATCTCTAATCACATTGAACATTTCTCGAATAATATTAAAGATAATATTAATGTAATAGTGAGTAAGAAGTTCACCTTCGGATCATTTAGATCCATATGAACGCAGCGAGGTGTTTGATTGAATATACCTGCTCATGCCTCACGATTTCTTCAAGATATGTTCAAGAGTCTTGAAGAAGCCTCTTGAAGTCACACAGGCCGCCATATTTACTGTCAGACACACCTATTATCCTGTTTAACAAACAATAACAATGTGTGTACACATGTGGTCACATGAAATTATCAATACATCCAAATTATTATGCGTCACGGAGGGAATTTAGTCAATTTACTGACATTATATACGCACTGAAACTACCAAACAGTTTACTTACGCATTCCATGTATACAATTTGTGAGAAAATTAGCGTTTGAATATGTGCAGATTTTATTTGAATTGGTGATTAAAATTTTGTGGAAAACATTTTATGAGTCTGCAAGTGTACATTCCGAACTAACCTTGCACACACTTCACAATCACACCCACTGAGAAAGAAACAGTTTCGATGTTTAATGATTTTCTGGACTTGTATACACATCTTTGATCGGACGAAATGTCCCTCAATTGTTGTGATGTAAAGTTACACACTGTTTATTTTTCGATATTAAAATAAATAATGATTAATAAACTTGTCATGGAAAATCATATATAATTGAAATGTTCCCTCTATTTCTTGTTACAAAATACTCGCTTTGTTTGTTGTTGCCTTGGTTATTTAGGTTTATAGATGGCCGTGTGTGAACTGAAATAATTCTATTGAGCGTATGAATCGGCAAGTTTTTATGAAATCCATTTTTTTTCGGGAGTGGGAGTGGGTTATTCCCAATAGTTACCTTTGTTGTATTATTATTTGAGATTAACAAAATTAGTTCACAGCGTCATATAAGTTCTTCATGATTCCCATGGCCTACAATAGGCGGATAACATATTTGTTAGGTTACCATGACAAATAAGAAAGTTGGTGAAAAAACTGATACCATAGTCCAAAGATCTAGTTATCAGTTACGTATTCATTGTTCCACGCCAATAGATCATAGTCATCAGTGGAATGTGTCGTTGAGCCCAATATAAATATTGAAGGCATTATTGATCTATGCCAATACTGAAGTCGTGATGAACGTAGCTTACACAATTTGGAAGATATTGTTGTCCACTTATTACAACAATGTATGACATTACTCGGAAGAAGACTATGAGTAAAAAATTAGGGGCATACTAATTAGTCAAATGAAACATGGTATAATCAAGGATCTCGACCATACCACGCATCATAATATGTACACATTCACTCACAAACGCTAAACGTATTTTCAATTGACGACTCAAAAAAGGCGTGGCTTCACAGTCGGACAGTTGGATCTATATCATTTGTGGTCATATGAACATACCCCGATTGGATATTTGAATTTCACTACAGTTCTAACAGTTCTTTGATTGTACGGTATGATTTGTGACGTCACGAGGGCGGACACTGCGATTCGTCAAAGTTTCCGATATTTTTTCACTGCTTTAGCTTATATCCAATTAATTATTCCTTATGGAAAATACATCCGACTTTTGCTAAAATGGATGGTTGCTATCCGTTTGAAAACTCGATGATTTCCGAATTGTTATTTGAATTACTTGAGGATCGCGAAGAACAGGCACTCCTTTCCATTGATAATGTGTTCATTTTCTTTCATGAACATTTTGATAATTCAATTCAATTCAATTTCAATTTTTAAATCATTTCATTCATGTTTTGTACCTCTGAATTTGTAACACTTTCACACTTTACATTTTCATATAATAAACCAAAACAAGAAGCCCGCGTAAGACAAAGTCTTACGCGGGCTTCATTTAACATCATTAACATAACATGTCAATAACATCATTGACATTATCTCTCATTTCAGGCCTCAAATTGAGGAATAATCTACTTGCATTGAGAAATTCAAGCTGAATATACAAGAAATATATAGAACCATTCAGAATAATTCGATAAAAATCTTGCATTACTATTGTATACATTCAAATCTCCCATTGTGATTAGGGGTCGTTGTGGTAGCAATCATAATTTTAATTCAACAGTCACTATTGGATAATATACAAAAAGCACAATTCAATCCAATTCATTCCAGAGAAACATAAAACTTGAACAATTCTCGTCACGTTTTCATATGTCTCACAAGAATAATTCAATTTTGATATAAATTCGAGACGGGCAATGAATGTTCAAAGTGTTTTTTTTATATCGTATGACGAAATCATAGAAAGCAAATTGAAATTCTGTCCTATTATCTATGTCATTAACCTAGTTTTTGTTGAAGGTGTGACAGTAAGTGTTACATATTCGCTTGTACACAGTGAGGGAGCTGCGATAAATCAACGGAGCCCCGTTACACCGCGGGTCCGACACGATTAACTGAAGGGTTGCTTTGTCAGACTGTGTTGAAGTGACGGGAATGGCAGGCGTCAAACAATTTCAATTTACCAGCTCGGAGCGGTTCTGGTCTATCATAGCCATACTCTTCAATCATATATATATATATATATATATATATATATATATATATATATATATATATATATATATATATATATATATATATATGGTAGTAATATTTCTGCGGTAATGCCACTATGTTGAAACTCTTCGTGTCGACGTTTCGGCAGAATTTGCTCCGCCATCTTCAGGACTCGGTCGGTGGTCAGCACTCGAACCCGAGTCCTGAAGATGGCGGAGCAAATTCTGCCGAAACGTCGACACGAAGAGTTTCAACATAGTGGCATTACCGCAGAAATATTACTACCAACTACCATCGGCCACGAGAACCTACGTAAGCACATATATATATATATATATGTATATATATATATATATATATATATATATATATATATATATATGTACATATATATATATATTTATATATATATATATATATATATATATATATATATATATATATATATATATATATATATATACATATATTCATATATATATATATATGAATATATATATATATATATATATATATATATATATATATATATATATATATATATATTCATATATATATATATATATATATATAAATATATATATATATATATATATATATATATATATATACATATATATATATATATATGTGTGTATCATATATATTATATGAAGATTATATACACACATTATATATATATATATATATATATATATATATATATATATATATATATATATATATATATATATGTGTGTGTATCATATATATTATATGAAGATTATATACACACATTATATATATATATATATATATATATATATATATATATATATATATATATATATATTTATATATATATATGTATATGTATATATATATATATATATATATATATATATATATATATATATATATATATATATTTATATATATATACATATTCATCCATATGTCATTCATATTCATATGTATGATTTGTGGTGTCATGTTGATCCATATATTTCAACGTTTCGAACTTATTACACAATTCATTTTCGAGAGATTCTACTAATTCTCTATTACTCTTATTTGTCTACTGAATACCAATAGTCTCACAATTTCACGGAGGCTTGATGAAACCACAGAATTCATCACCGATAGAAACGTCAATGTTATCAGGTCAGATTTCTGTTGTTGATGTTCATGTTGACTTTTGTTAGTTTGACAAGCCACACATGCTGCACACTGCACATGCGCACTGCACATGTAGCACGGTTTGCCTGATGAACATTGAAATTTTTTCAGAAAATGCAGTCTTATCCAACTTCTTTGAGTGGACCGGTATTACCAAGTCCAGTTAGTAATTATCTGAGATTTGGTGAAAACAAATACCACAGGTAACCATGGTGATAACAAGTTTGAACTGTTAGATAAAGGCTAACTAGACTTGGTAATACCGGGCCTTAGAACTGTAGATGTTCTTGGACAAATCGTTTGCACCACTTTTAAGAATCAGCACCGCATGTTCGAAAAAACCCATATCATTGGGCCGGATGGAGAAAAATTTCCACTGTGATCTGACTAGCTATTTCGAAGAAAATAAAGAGCCAATGAATAAATGTTCATAAAATATCTAGGAATAGTGTTTATTCTTCATTCATCAACTTGCGCATGGTGATTCACGGTTTCGTAGACTTGACAGTCCACCTACGTGTGTATAGAGTTCTCGAATATATTTCACACAAGATGAGTAAATGTGTAGTTCTTGAGTGGAGCTTTTATACAAATATATCGCTCTGTTAACGCCGGTCTTTTGAGACCAGCTAGCTCGTTTTCCCTAGTTTGTCATTTGAACATGAAATCATTCGTTTGCGTAATGGAATGTTGTTTATACATTGCAAACCGTGTTTCTAGTCGACCTTCCTTTCTCATTGCTGGTTGGCTGGTGGGTTGTCACGCGATGTGCTGCATCCAATCACAGCTCGCCATTCTCGCGTTGCCTGAACCCGTCAGGCCTCGCAGCTCAGTTCTTGTCCATACTCGATTCAGTTCGGACGTCTCTTAGTCGCTCGTCAAGTGGGTGAATTCGCTCATATTCTCGACCAGCTCTTGTTGTGTGAGCATCTCCCGTCCTTCTCTACTTTGTTAGAGTTCGGACGTACTGTACATTATTTCGCATGTACGCAGTTGTTTCTTTTCTATTTTTCGTTCTTCTTGAGTCGTTAATAGGACCTCTTTCCATACTTTCTTGTTTCTAATTCTTCACATTTGGTTTGGTCTTTATCATTTACGAAGTTGGTTGTTTTGTTTTCTCTCAAGCTTTTGTTTCTTGTTTATTCGAATGGTGTGCGGGGACAACACTCAGGTTTGATCTATTTTTTTTCGCTTTCTATTTATTCTTTGATTTGGTCAATAACAACGTCAAGTCGACGTAGACCAAATACGTATCGTTTTGGGGTGAGGCATAATCCGAGTTTGGATTATGCTCGCCTGATTATTAATGCCAAGTCGGCACCCTCAATATACAGTCCACTGGTCTTTCATCGCCATCTCTAAGATCGGCGGTAACATTTTGGTCCCTGTGAGCCAAAGATTATTTTTGGTTCCAATTTCTCGTCATTCGTGAGGCGGAATCCATCTCCGGATTCTTATTTCGTTCTCTTGTTGGAATCCATTTGTGAATTCCATTCTTTTCACCACGCGGAGTCCATCTCCGGATTCCAATTGCTTTTACTTGTTGGAATCCATTTGTGGATTCCTTTCTTTGCACCACGCGGAGTCCACCTCCGGATTCCACAGTCATTCGTGGCAGCACCCGCGATCAGGCATCGCATGGGTGACTTCTTTGTCCTCCGCACTGAATCGGCTTCCACATAATTGGGTTTCCACGGCGCAATAATTTGTTCTGTTTGTTTGCGAGTTATTATCAACAATTGTTTTAACTTGTTTTATAGACATTCATTTCTTGAATTATTTTGCGTTGTTCTTTTTCTGTGCATTTCGGCCGTATTTTCTCCGTGAGTAATTCACTTCACAAGTCTTCGATACTTGTGCTGGCTTCTTGGTTTTGCTTTGTGAATATTCATCCACAACAATGGCTTCAAAGATGGAGAAACAACAATCATTGTTTAAAGCCAAACGTGAGCGAATATTCACAGCGCTACAACGCTCGTATGATGCTTTCAAAATGCTTGAGAGTGACGATGCTTCGTCTTACAAATCTCGTTTCGACAAGCTTGACGTTTTGGAAGCCAACTTTGAAGGCATTCAAAACGAAATAATGGCATTGAATGCTCAACTTGACAACAGTGACGATGCATTACCGGTCGACGCTGTTGAAGCAAGCTTTGAGGAAATGCTGTATGCGACTCGTAAGCTGTATCTCGACGCCGTTGCCGCGGCGACGCCCAAGCCGCCTCCGCCGCCAAATCAAAATGGTTTTCAAGCCATCTCATTGCCGACAATTGCGTTGCCGGCATTCTCTGGTGATATTACTCGATGGACGGAATACTATTCGCTATTTAAATCTCTCGTCGACGAGAACAACGACCTGAATCAAGTTCAGAAATTCCACTATTTGAGGACCACCCTCAAAGACAACGCCTTGTCTGTCGTCTCCGGGTTTCCGATTACGGAAGCCAATTATTCTGTGGCATTGGATGCTCTTGTCAGTCGGTATCATAACCCTCGGTTGTTAGCCACCACGTATGTTCAACAGGTTTTAGAATTTACGCCTCTCAAAACCAATTCACATTCTGGGCTGCAATCATTTCTGAAAGTTCACAAAACTTCGATTGAAGCGTTGAAAGCTCTGAATATCGAAGATTTGTCAGATTTCCTGCTTTTCTCGTTAGCACTGACAAATCTCGACACATCAACGCGCAAGGCTTTCGAACAGAAACATTCTTCGCACAGCACTCCTAGCTACGCGTCGTTGATCAAATTCATTGAAGAGCAGTCCAGGACGATGGAATTGTGTGGTCTCGACAAACAAGCAGCTAGCTTTTCAAAAGCTATTCCGCCTTCCACAAAGCGAATCAATTCGTTGTTGGTTGCGAATCCTCCGCCCGTCAGCTTTAAATCTCGCGAGCAGAGCAAATCAGCAAGCTCGACCACGAAACAATCTTCGTGTCCAGTCTGCAAAGGGGAGCATACTCTATACTCGTGTTCCGTATTTCGGCAACAGTCCGTTGACGACAAATACAACACGTTACGTCGTCTGCGACGCTGCTTCAACTGCATGGGCGCTCACCTCAGACCGCAATGCACCTCTAAGAGTGTTTGCGTTACTTGCCAAAGTAACAAACATCATTCGCTGTTACACACTGCACGAATCAACCCCTTGACTCGTGGCACAACAGCAACCGAAGTCTCTTCTCCTCCGGAGACCACCTCGCCTCATCCTCAAACTCTCGCTTGTCAAGTCAAGACAAGCAAGCCAGTGCTACCCACAGCTCTGTTGGGCACTGTTCGCGCCTTGATCCGTGACTCTCACGGTCGACTGCAACCTATCCGTGCGGTTATCGACTGTGGTTCACAAATCTCTGTTCTCACTCACTCGTTCCTTCAGAAGCTAGGATTGCAAATCAATCCTTGTCATTCCGAACTCTCTGGTATTGGTCACGTTAGTGCTCGGGTACTCGGGACTGTTCAATGCAGCATCGCTTCCCGGTTCACCCCTGCAACCTCTCTCAGCGTACAAGCCTACGTTATGCCTGCGATAGCGAGTCAACTTCCAACCACCACCGTTCCGCTTGAGGTGTTTGAACGTTATCGCTGTCTCTCTCTTGCCGACGACCGCTTTCATGTGCCCGATCAGATCGACTTTTTGATCGGCGCCGATTTATACCCTGATATTCTTGAAAAGTCAGGTGATATTGTGATGAGTGGCAGTCCATCTGCCATAAACACGGTCTTCGGCTGGGTGGTTTTGGGTCCTATTCGGTGTTTGGATGCCGAGTTCCGGCCTCCGCTCTCTCTGCTTGCTTGCACTGGTTCTCCATTGGATCGTACTCTTCGATTGTTTTGGGAATCGGAAGAAGTTTCACGTCCTCTTCAAGTTGATCCGGACGATGAACTTTGTGAGGAGCATTTTCTATCTACGCACTCACGGAACCCTTCCGGACGCTATTCGGTAGCACTCCCTTTCAAGAACACATCCTCTCCTCTCGGATATAATCGTGAGGCCGCCCTCCAGAATTATTTGAGTCTGGAGCGGCGACTGAAACGCAATCCTCAGCATGATGCTGCGTATCAAGCATTCATGCAAGACTATATTCAATCGAACCACACGCAACTTGCAAGCACCTCTTCGAACTACGTGATTCCGCATCATTGTGTGCACAAGATTACCAGCTCCAGCACGAAGCTGAGAGTGGTATTTAACGCCTCTTCTCCAGATGAGAGAGGCGCCTCTTTGAATCAGCTGTTACTCAGTGGTCCCAAGCTTCAGAGCGAACTCCCGGGCGTTTTAACCCGATTTCGTTCTCATCCCATCGCAATTTGTGCTGACATTCGTCAGATGTATCGTCAGATTTTGGTCCAATCATCTGACCGCAAATATCAGCACATATTTTGGCGACCCAATGCAGACTCTCCAGTAAAAGAATATGAGCTCAACACGGTCACATATGGGCTCGTACCGTCAGCTTTTCTTGCTCAACGAGTGCTGAAGCAGCTCGTGCACGACGAAGGGGCTCCTTTCCCTAATGCTTCGCGTGCTTTGATATCTCACATCTACGTGGATGACATCGTGTTTGGCGCAGCAGACGTCGCTCAAGCTCGCATTCTTCAATCGGAATTACAGGCTCTTCTAGCTAGTGGAGGTTTCGAACTCCGAAAGTGGGCCAGTAACCTCCCAGAAGCATTGAGTGCACTTCCGGAGGATCATCTAGAGACTCCAGTCGTGTTTTCGGATGACGATCAGGGCATCAAGATCCTTGGTCTGTTCTGGGATCCCCGATCGGATGATCTCTCATTCCACACCTTACCATTCGAAGGCGTGGTAACGAAGCGCACGGTCTTGTCGTACATTGCACGCATTTTTGATCCTTTGGGATTCCTCACCCCGCTCGTATGCTGGATGAAGATTTTTCTTCAGCAACTTTGGTTATCGCGGGTGCAGTGGGACGACGTTTTACCACCGCTTCTTGCTCAAAGGTGGTTGGACGCGGTAGCCGAGATCTGTCTTCTCTCGAACTTCCGAGTTCCACGCGCATTTCCTGCTTCACAAGGCATACATCGACTTGTAGGCTTTTGTGATGCCTCCGAGAAGGCCTACGCTGCGATACTTTACCTTCACACAACGAATCATGCAACTTCGCATATTAGTTTGTTGCGAGCAAGGAGTAAAGTTTCCCCGGTCAAACCCTTGACCATCCCTAAGCTTGAACTCTCTGCTGCTTTGCTTCTAACGCGTGTGCTGAAAGATACTCTTCCCTCACTCAGCACTCTTGTCGTGGAGTCAGTAACCCTCTACACTGATTCGACTATTGTGCTCGCGTGGCTTGCCACCCCTCCACATCGACTGAAGACATTCGTCGCCAACCGAGTAGTGGAGATACTCGACAACTCCACTCCTACCAATTGGGCACACGTGGATTCCGAAGAAAATCCCGCTGACTGCGCTTCTCGTGGAATACTGCCTTCTCAGCTCATGGAATACCCGTTGTACCTCTCGGGTCCTTCTTTTCTCAGGAGTCCCCATGCTCTGTGGCCTATCTCTGTGCCTTCCACTGATTTATTGTCTGAATTGCCAGACATTAAGCCTTCCATGGTCACTTTGGCCACAACGGTCAAAGTAGATCCTCTCCTGGTGAATTTTCGAAAGTTTTCCACACTTCTCAAAGCACAACGGGTCTTTGGGTATGTAGTTCGATTTGCCCGTCTCTTATTGGCGAAACGATCCAAGATTCTCCCTCCTACGGGTTCTTTAAAACCTGTGGAGCTGCAAAACGCTCTTGAACTGATCATAAGAGTCACTCAAAACCACTTTTATGCAGCCGAGATCAGCCAACTTGCCAAACAGGGACAGGTTTCATCCCGGATCGCTTCGCTGAAACCTTTTCTCGAACCCTCGGGCTTACTCAAGGTGGGCGGAAGATTGCGTCACTCTTCTCTTCCTGAAGAGGCTCGGTACCCAATCCTACTCCACAAAGAAGCTCACCTCGCATCTCTCACTTGCGATGCCTTCCACCGAACATCGCTACATTCCGGCCTGAGAACGGTACAGGCGCTGATACAGCAGCGTTACTGGATCGTTTCTCTGCGCGGTTTGTTGAGGCAGCGCATACACCAGTGCATTACTCGCCACAAGTTTCGCGCAAAGCCTATGCAGCCTCCAATGGCAGATTTGCATTCATTCGTGTATTTTTTCTGTTCAAAGCACGCATTGGTGCTTTGCTCATTTCTTCATGTTTACTTTCTTGTTGTTCTCTCTTTTTTCATTTTTTTTGAAAAGTCAGCGACCATTGAATAAAATGGTTGCGTTTTATCCTCAATGAATCGCTCGGATCATGTGCGATTTCTTTGCTGTTCTCCGATCCGATTGGGAAGCAATCCAATTACTCGGTGAAAATCTTTTTGCTCACGTTGCTTATGAAGTTACAAGGCTTCTTACGAACAGTTTGCTGTACTAATTCCATGTTCCAAATTTTCCGTATCATTTACCTCAGCTTTAAAATGTTCATTTTGGTGGGCGGTATGTTAACGCCGGTCTTTTGAGACCAGCTAGCTCGTTTTCCCTAGTTTGTCATTTGAACATGAAATCATTCGTTTGCGTAATGGAATGTTGTTTATACATTGCAAACCGTGTTTCTAGTCGACCTTCCTTTCTCATTGCTGGTTGGCTGGTGGGTTGTCACGCGATGTGCTGCATCCAATCACAGCTCGCCATTCTCGCGTTGCCTGAACCCGTCAGGCCTCGCAGCTCAGTTCTTGTCCATACTCGATTCAGTTCGGACGTCTCTTAGTCGCTCGTCAAGTGGGTGAATTCGCTCATATTCTCGACCAGCTCTTGTTGTGTGAGCATCTCCCGTCCTTCTCTACTTTGTTAGAGTTCGGACGTACTGTACATTATTTCGCATGTACGCAGTTGTTTCTTTTCTATTTTTCGTTCTTCTTGAGTCGTTAATAGGACCTCTTTCCATACTTTCTTGTTTCTAATTCTTCACATTTGGTTTGGTCTTTATCATTTACGAAGTTGGTTGTTTTGTTTTCTCTCAAGCTTTTGTTTCTTGTTTATTCGAATGGTGTGCGGGGACACCACTCAGGTTTGATCTATTTTTTTTTCGCTTTCTATTTATTCTTTGATTTGGTCAATAACAACGTCAAGTCGACGTAGACCAAATACGTATCGTTTTGGGGTGAGGCATAATCCGAGTTTGGATTATGCTCGCCTGATTATTAATGCCAAGTCGGCACCCTCAATATACAGTCCACTGGTCTTTCATCGCCATCTCTAAGATCGGCGGTAACACGCTCTTTAAACAAGGCATTTATTGCGTTTGCGTAATTATTATAAATTATGTCTTCCCCGACTCACTGTCTTCTACCCTTCCCCCCCTCCCCTCCCTCCCTCCTCCCTGTCCTCCTGTCCCTTCCCTACCTCTCCGTCACTCTCATTGTTGGACTCATCTACTTGCGTGTGCCACAATCATGTTCTGCTGTCGTCCAGTGATTCTACCCGGCAGCTAGTCGATCTAATTTTTCAATTTTCCATTCATCTTCTCTCTCTCTCTTTGACTCCGTCTAGCGCCCCGTGGGGTTTTAATTGTCTTGATGCGCCGCGTCTTGAGCCACGGTTGTCGCGAGCACGGCTTGGGAGGGCCTGAAAACACGTGACGTCACAGTCGGTCACATGACCTACCTCAATCGTTTCTACTTCGAGTCACATGTCAGCCAAAGTCTTCTCTCACACCGTTACGTACTTATTCATAGGAGGAACAATTTTTTTAGTTATCGTTCAGGGTTTTTCAACATGTTTTAAGGATTTTTTGTATAATTTTTTTATACGACTTTGTGATTCAAACGTGTTTGTGTGTGTTGTAAATAAATGTAAACAAAAAAGATTCAAGAAGAGTTAAAATTAAGAAGAGTTGGTAGGAATATTAATCAAGGTACAAAAAAGAACCGGAATTAAAATAAGGGTTAAAATATTGAGATAGAATTAATCAAGGGTAATAATGTGACCAGTTTATCCACAACAACCATCACTTGACCCAATCAGTCATTTTTGTTTAAAATCTATAGATTACAATACACAATGCCACCCTCCGTAGCACAGTCAACTAAGGCACTGCTTTAGAACCTGAAATCATCGTTATGCGTGGGTTCGAGCTTTCCCAAGTCCTTTCATATGTAATTACCTCTTTGTTTAATTATCACTTGCTCATTTGTTTTCCCAAATAACCTACCTGTTGGTGGGGTCGTTAAACAAACAACAACAATCATCATCGTACAATACACAATAAAGTAGTTAACTTTAGATATATTCATCAAGTGATAATTAAGTACATCATCAGTATGATTGTATATCGCTTCAATGAACACCAGAACGGCACAAGAATTTCTCTCATTTCATTCATTTTGAAATCATTTTACTCTTGTTGAGGGACATAATTCACACGCATAGAGTACATGATGAGATTGATATGATAGATGAAGCTGTAAATGAATATGATTGACATGCATTGTTAGATGAGTGAATGAGAAGATCCTTCAATCGTTCAATCGGAGATACGTCATCCTCCTCTTATGAAGCTTAGTTTGTGTTTTTTTTCTGTCGTTTTTATAAGCACTGATCAACATAAAACTTTTTCAGTACACGCAAACTTATCCAACTCAGAAATGTTCAGTTTTTGGAATCAATCAGTTCAATCAATTTTGATAAATACTATCTGAAAGTTTCTAAAAACCCTATAAGATCAGGCTGGGCAAGAGAATTTGAAAAATAAAATTTCTCTCTCAAAAAAAAAATCTTTGAATGTGTACACATGAATGATACACCGTATTACATTTTTTTATGCATTTCGAATTAGCCACTTTGGAGAAAATTATGTGATAAACGGTTTTTATTCATCAAATCTTTCAAATAGATAGAAAATAATAGCAGAATTATGTTGCCAAGATTCACTGCTTTATATAGATTCAATATTTGCCCAACCAACAATGAAGTATTTTGTATATGCGTCAGGGTGTGTAGAATACCAGTGTCGATAAGGTATCGAAGGTATGGAACTGCTTCAACGACTGTGTTCATACCTTATTCAGATATCTTGCTCCTCTTACAACGCATGTGTTGTGTTTGCCTATAGTGATGATAGAACCAGTAACCCGCATGAGAGGGAAACTCATGTGTGCTCTCTTCTAGATCGAGTTTAATGATGCACTATAATAATCACAGATAGACGATACGAAAGTACATGAGAGTCTGTGTAATAATGATGACTGATCTATGTACGGAGAAGTATAGTTTATTCATGAATACATTTGATCAAATGAATATAATCATCAAAAATCTATCACAAAACCATTGTTCCCCATTGAGGCGATGGATGAAAGATAGGATCGTTCAAACTGGGTACCACAAGGGCGATTTTACCACCCTAAAAAATAATTAAAATGGGATAACTCATTCAACACACAATGAATCTATAGAAAACAATTCAGATATCCACAGTGAGGTCGAGAAGATCTTGAATCTTCTTATTGTCTTAATTTTCTTCTTCTTCCTCTTGAAATTTTCTTTCTTCTCTTTTTTCATTTTTTTTCCCTCTCTTTGTTATTGTATTCGATTGGTTTTATTTATTCTCTCAATATTGTACGAATTTCACTGATTGAACTTGGAGTACATATCTTTATTTAACATTAGCCCCAATTTACATCAAAATACGGTACATTTATTACAAAATTATACATAATTATGGACTCTATTAATACTACTACTACTACTACCTATACTACTACTAGTATCTATTACTTTTATGGATTCTATGGACTCTATTTAATATTCATGATTTTGATTTCAATAAACCTCTGGACCATTCCAGTAGTTCGATCATTGCTCCTGTTTGTTGGGAACAAGTTGCCCATCTCGTATTATTTTAGTCATTTAGTGCTCTCTCTTCTGAATTCTGCAATTGTCCTAGCCTCTGTTATGAATCTCTCAGACTGAAATGTCTGAGGGAAACTATGGAAAATCAACAGTCAGGATGACAATGTTTTTGAAAGATTGACCCATCATAGATCAAGAACTTATGGAAATTGAAGTAATCAGTTTTCGCGATCAGCTTTTAGCGTGAAAAGTCATGACGAAACTTATTTTATATTCACGTCACCAACGCACTCTCATTGCTGTTGAAAGCAATAAGAATAAGGCATGTTCATTAATTAATAAGGTGACACGATAAGGTTCTATATTGAAGCTACGTCATCGAAGATAAGTAAGTAAGTAAGTAAGTAAGTGTTTATTGTTCTTCACGTTTATAAGTCAGTATAAAGGTTGCAGTGTAAATTCCCCAATAAGGCAAGCTTGTGCTGGGAAATTCTGAGTAAACAACCAAAGTTGATATAATATAAGGAATACAGATTACAAAAAAGCATTTTAAAAATAAAACATAAGTTCTAGGTATCTATAGTACGTAATAAAATTAATTAATTTGAATGAAAAGTTGAATAATGATTAGGTAAAGGTAAGTGGATGCGACAATATCTCTAGATATTTTAAACAAGTATGGTAGAATATGGTAGAATACCAATACCTTTATCTGAAAGTTCAATTCAATTTCAATTTATTTACTCATTTCTTGGAACAGTAACATTTCACACAATGTGTTGAAAAGTACACGTTATGAAATTAGTCAATATATAATACAATTCAGTTGGGCTAAAATAAAATCCAGAGAGAACATAATCTGAATAGTTGCAATGTCAATGTGATTGAACAATAAGAATTGAGAGATTTGAGTGATTCACAGTTGGATAAAATTACAGTTAACAATCAACAATTAATAAGTAGCATGGGTAACCAGGGTGATGACGACTCCAAACTGCCAGTCAATGCTACTCTCAAATTGGTAATTCCGGCATTGACAAGTATAAATACTGTGAGAATAAGTTTTTATTGATTCGAGTCTGGTGTGGATTTGAAACTTGCATGAGGCATTGGTTCTTCTTACGTCCTTTCATCTTTATTACTACATCTTGTCATTATCACCCGCACATTCTTACCCCCATATAACCTGGCTGTTGATGGAGTCGTTTGAGCATTTGAATCGGAGTCAAATTGCATTGTGTCATATTGTTTTCAAGTTTAAAGAAGATATTAATACTATTAATAATTTTACTTTGTGAAATTGTATCAATTCCATGTAAATAGCACATTTTTGCTAATAATCTACTTACTACTTCTTCTGATACTACTACTCCTACTCTATCTTTATACTCCTAAATCTTTGTGAGAACACGAATACAAAATTGAAAAAAAAAAAAAAATACTTCTACTACCACTGAAGAATAGTTATTGCAAATAGTGTTTGTAAGATGTCTCGAACAAAAAGGAAAGTTATCCTTTTTTCCCTCTTTTAAGGAAAAGGAGTGAGTAGCAGATTTGCCATCTAACAACGTGACCATATAGGCCCTAATAATCCGAAGAACGATTTGTAAATCGTTAAAATCAAACTAACCTAGTTCCATATTGCCATCTTTTTCAGCAATAACTATTATTATCTCGGGTTCATAATAGTTTTCTACTTTTTTGTTAATAATTATCATGGCCAGCAGCGTTTTTCGTTGAACCATAGTTATTTTGATTCAATCAAGACGAATGTCATATGTTTGCGGTTTTATTTGATGCGAAAAGCCGATTTAATTGAATCTCTAGGCTTTTCGTGGAACTTCCGTGCGCTAAATGAAGACGCACACATGTATTATAGTCAGATGGTTTGGGTCTTGTGAGGCCATGTGAACTTTACATTCTAGTATCGCTGCGAAATACGCGAAACACTACAGTTTTACAGATTAGAATATACTTTTAAGTAGGAGGAAACATTCAGTCCGAGGTTCAAGTCCGGGCTATGGCTATGGCGTAATGCTTTCAGCAGATATTCTATGAGACAGATATTTCACATTAGTGGAAGAAACAACTGGTAGTGAAAAATTACCAAGTGGATATTTCATAACTTTATAATAAAGCACAAGTTATTGCTGGCGCTACAAACTGTGAGTGGAAAATTGAGCTCGTATACATTTTGGTGTATAAATCTGTTCTTCATTGAAAAAAATATATTCTTTCTCAGAAACTTTGAACATTTTGTCAATTTTGATGATTCACAACTATGCCACACCGACACTGATGAGAAACCATATATTAATATTATTTAATCACATTTGGGATAGTTTTTGTTTACTTAGTTTAGTGCTTAGTCCAGTTATTTAATTTTTTACCGACCAATATCGATCATCAATTCAATATACAACTCATTGGAAATTCTATATCGAATTGAAAATCAAAATCGTGAAATACTGACCAGATTGAAAATATCGAAACCGAAAGACAACCCTAATTTTAATGAACAGATTATGCCCAGTTATAAACGCAGTTAATCTATATCGGAATGAAGTGTAAGTTTTTAACAAGATGCTGCGGAATGAGTTAAGGGATGAAGATGAACATTCGAACTGATCTTGAGAGATGTTTAGGGGTTGGTTCAGATCAGAGGAAGACGCCAATCTTAATTATCCAACCCCCTTGAGAGCCCCTTGACCACTTCCCCTTTCCCTCTCCCTACCTGGCTTTCAGCTGAGGCAATACTTGAGTATATCAAACGTTTGCTTTCTAAACATAACGAACTTTGAGGAGATTAATATTCCGTAGTCTCGTAATCACCCTTTTATTGAATTGTCAGATAGAAACATTCCTTAATTTGTAAAAATGTTTATGACTGAGAGTGAAATATACACGAAAGAAAGTCACCTACCAACAAAACAAACCTGAAAATAACCTTCAAATTTGTTTAATTGTGGTATTTTCGGTGTCAAAACGCAATTACGTCTTTTAAAGGCGGAAAATCCGAGAAGTTGAAGAGATGACTTTATTTTCGAAGTTTTTACAATCATTTTGTTGGTACACGACTTATTTATTTCTTGGGGACAAGTTGGAGGGACCGTTCTGATTTTATATGCGTCTCTGAAAAATGACATTCCATTGTCGTTCATTTTGAAATTTGCAGATTTTATTATTTTCTGTGTTTCTTTCATGGTTGTCACCGTGCAATGTTTTCATTGCTGGCAAACATC
Source organism: Brachyptera risi (assembly GCA_964007535.1). Lineage (NCBI taxonomy): Eukaryota > Metazoa > Arthropoda > Insecta > Plecoptera > Taeniopterygidae > Brachyptera > Brachyptera risi. The sequence continues at coordinate 15,359,168 of OZ023328.1, read as the reverse complement.
GTGTGACGATATAAAAAGTTAGGGCAAACGAACTGACTATTGAAGTTGTGATTGGAAAATACAATTTTGGGAAAAATGTTAACTGTCCACGTATTACCATCATGTGTGACATCATTTGCAAGAAGCTTCTAAAATATCTCGTTGATTACCACTTGCAACTCATTCAAGCAAAACAAAATATCATTGCTGTGAGAGAGATTTCTTCTAGACTACATTATGTTATCATTCTATTAGACATCAAAATTTGCGTGTTTGATTTACTTTCAATACCAATTGATGCTGCGGGTAATGTTGGTATGAACTACACAAATATTTTATACTCAGGGCCGTATCAAGATGACCGACATTTTTTGCCCCCCCCCCCCCCAAGGTATGGTATCTAATTCAGTGTAGCGCACTATCTCAGAAATATGACGAGCACTAGGTTTTTATTCAAAAGCACATTCATGGTTATTGTGTTGAGCTATCATCAAGGATCATTTTATAAATTTTGATCGTTAATAAATAATATATTTTGAGATGATGATATTGAAATTTTTTGAACGGCAAGACAGAATTTTGACAAAGATCGTATTGTACACTAGAAGGGAACTTCCAATACAGAACATTGTTTCTGATGGATTAGGTGCATTAGTAACTTGGTATCTCAAAACGTGAATAAATCTCATATGAAGATACGATTTCTCAGAATATATTCAGTAATTATTTTATTTTAGAGGGGCTGACGTCCCTTGAGAATGTATCACCTCAGGTTCGGGCCTCGTGGGCCCAGACCTTAATACGTTCCTGTTTTTACTCAAGTGTTCCGGACTTACCTTAACTGAAATATTTTTACCGGCGGCGAAAAGTATAGTCACAGACAGCGCAGTCCTGGTGTCAGAGTCTACTTTTTTTATTCGAAATAATTCGCATGGGGTGTGAGATCGCCCTTGTGGTGCCCCGTCCAAATTATCCCACTCTAATCCATGGTTTCAATCGATGAACCATCATTTTGTGTCATATTTAGATGAGGGTGAAACAAATCATTGTGTTGAATCATGCTCAATTATTGATTCTGAAATATTTATCGGTATGATTTATTCACGAATTCAAATGTCAAAATATTCTCTCCAATAACTGAAATTAATTTAATACTTCAAATTAACTGAAAGCGTATGAGTAATCTGTCTATCACGAGGGTTATACTTTGCACAACCCCTTTGACGTTCTGTAATATATTATGAGAAATCAATTAAGGGTGGAATTACACCTCTCATAGGCGGATTAGCAGGCAACCAAAGCGAGAGTGAACGAAAACAACCCCTTAACCAATCTTAATTGAATTTTGATTATTAATTCGTTCCTATTTGTAACCCGCTATAACAGCCTTGAGCTGACCGGTCAAACCCTTTCGGAACACTTCGATAGACAAATAGCGTCGAAACTGATCTACCCCAACCATCGAGATCATGTGATCTCCTTCGATCTGGAAGAGATAATGGAATTTTTCAAATCGACCATCTGTTCTTATACAATAAATAACTCACAAAAACATACTTTCACTATCTATAACTCTTTGGATGAGAACATAAAAAATGTACATTTGTGAAATATGTATTGATAAATATCTATTTTTTGTGTGAATAAATAACATCAAAGAAATACAAGGGATGTTCCGGCTATGGTCCGAGCCGCTATACACCATACATGTTTCTTCAATATATTTCTTAAAATAATATTCGCCATTCAAACCAATATTTTAATTCTTATTGTCACTTCACATGATAAAGATGCATGTATTATTCTTCCTAATGATCGTAGGATGGCCTAAACCATGAAAAGAAAATTTCTTTCGACTTCATTTCTTATAACTTTCACCAAGGTATTGTCTGTCTTTTTCACCATACTCTTCTCTAACCTCCGCTTTTGTAACATTACGTTTGTCATCTCCTATTGGTGATTTTTGTTCATTGTTTGTTGTATTTTATATTGATCATTACGATAGTGCCTGAAGGTCACTCAATATTTTGAACCTCATTACAAAAAAGCTTGTTTGACACTCTGTATTTTCAAATCATTCTGCAAAACGGTATCTAGCTGCAATTCGGATGTATAATAATATGTTCGATCTATTTTATAATGATGATATTTGAGTCATTTTATGACGTACTACTAATAGGTAATTATGGGATGAACATGTTTTTGATATGGGATCTAGCATATCACATCAATGTCACTTACTCGCTTATTACTGTCATAACGTGTTTTGTATGATAATGAAATCTTTCTGACGGATTGGTGCAATTTACAAACTAACCTTATTAAAAGTGGCTATCTAGTTAACGCGGTGCGACGCCTTGAGCATTGTGATCTTTATTATGATGAACTGCAACCATGTTATGCTGTTCGCTATTCATTTGGTGGTATACATTGATACTTTGATGGAGATGATGTAAATGAGCACTGGGGGCAGTTCTGTCACTTTTCTTTTCTTTTTCAATTTCATTTTAAACCTTGCATGTGATCTGACAATGATGATACTCATATATCATATCACACACTGTATTATTTTTTAATCCTTCATATATTTGTATTATTGTGAACCTTGAAAGTATCTATACGACTGACAACATCTCTCATAAATGTACAAAGACATTCTCGAAATTGTATTACGCTGAATGAAGACTGCTGATAATAAATATATGATATATCATTTTTGTGAGAATGCATATTAACTTTAGAGTTACAATTCATGAAATATGGAGTGTATTATATGAGGCTTGAATTGATGGATTTCCATGAACAGTAATAGATCGTACGAGAGTCAAAATTAGTATTTGTCATGATGCAAAATAAGATTGAAATATAACCGGATATATATACATATATTTCCGGAAAATCCAATGGAAACATCACATAGTTGGAAACACCAATACCAACACTATATTTTATTGTAGCATTGAATGTGAAGTGTTTGGTTGGGGGGGGGGGGGGGGGGGAGGGGGGGGAGGGGGGGCACAGTCGAGAATTATTCAGTCTCATCCACAAATTTTCATTAACCTAATGCCCTCATAGGACGGGCCAAAACCAAGACAGTATGGTACCTATATTCATCCAATCTCATCTGAACAGCCAATTTAGCGGAATATCATTTTTTTAGATAACTTTGAACGGTGTCAGATATCAAAACTACAATATGGAGGGAACACAGCCAGTTTTATTACCCTCAAGAAACGTAAGCCATCAATTGTCAAGCGAATACAGCTGAATAAATACATTTTCAGACTGGTACGCTTGACAGTGATTTGACATATGTTTATGCGACATATAGTCAAATTCTATACCATCTTGGAGGTATTAAAAATGGGTTGTGCTTTCTTCATGACACAACAATTTTGATATCTCATACGGTTCAAATGTTATCATCGTGAAACTGATATCTCGCTGAATCGATTCCCATGTACTCTTAACATATAAAATGAATGATAATTATTTTCGGCAGGATGACGCGGTCCTGAAGACGTTCCTACTTCCTCTCTGCTTTGAACAACTTAATTCATATTCCAGACGCTATAGGCGCAGGTGGATGCAAAGTTCTTTTCTAACAAATCATTATCTTTTCGTGTATTGTTGTTTTCATTATTTTTCTTTGGGAAACATTACGTCGGATTCGACTTGACGAAGTCTGAGTCTCGAGTGAGGCGCGTATCATTGTTGTTATTGTTGTCTCGATCTCATCACACCTCTTGTATTCATATAACCCTTCTCCATTTCCTTGTCACTGCCACCTGATATACGTCTCGATCCACACTTTTAGGCGAACCATTGTTGATAGGTCACAGGTTATTTGTTATTCATTACTTATACTGGTTTTCACGGATGAAAAAGGTCGTTTACCAACTGAACTATTGTAAAAACTTATGTAATTGTCAAGAAATTCACCAAAGTTTTGAACTAAAAACGATTTGAGAGAGGTAGTTGTAATTCTGATCTTGAATCTCTCCCAGTATGACCAACTGTCCGGAAAACAACATAGCTATACAATTATAACGATTACATTTGTGTTTCTTCATGTTGGTGGACGGCCTTCTCCTTTCGTGGATACAATTGTATATCAATATTGTAATTCCATCATCTTATTAGATATCATGATTTGCATGTTATTTTTGTTTCAAGCGATATATAGCATATTTACAATCTCATAATTCTCATAATTAATCGAATTTAGCCATTTATATCTCATCTCAGTCTCATCTCATTTCATCAGGAAGAAAAAATCATATTCTCTTCCGAAAGGTGAAAAAAATGACGAATTTGCTAATATTTTCACACCAACATCGCCTGGTTATTTATAGCCCATCTTTTAGTTTCCAATCGCTACAACCACATTTCTTGAATTGGTGTTTCACCTTCTATACTGAAAATGTTGGTGATAGATATGTAAATTCAAAATATGTGTACATTTCGATCAATTCAAAAGCCAAATGCTAGTCAATTGAATTATTCATTACATATATTTCTATTAGTATATATTCTCCAGAAATATTGTAGAATTCAAATGGGAAAAAATGTATGAGATGATTTTATTCTTCATTATTGATAAAAACTCACAGATGAATATCAATTTGAGCTAAAAACTTGAAACCAAAACTAAACCAACAATAGAATACACATTTTGAAGTCCCCCCAATATACACTCCAACTATGTAACGATGCCTTTATTAGTCTATATTAACTATTCTTTTATTCCAGTACTTGTTCTAGTACCAGTACATAGTCTAACAATAACTTGTGTACGTATTAGTATATAATATAATCCCCCTAACGTATCATATCCATTCTGTCAACGCTTTCACAAAACACACAGCGACGTTTGCATTTATTAGCACACATTGTATACATACATTGTATGTACAAGAGGATGAGAATATCGACTGAATAGAAACTTATTAGCCAATCAAAACAATTGGAACAAAAAAACTGAAACTCGTGTCGACTGATTGGAGCAGATTAAAAACCGACAATGAACTATATTGTATAATGATAATAATGAGTGTTTAAAACAAACACGACTAAAATAGAGGGTTTATTTTTTGTGTGTGCGTCCCTTTCCACCAGTCTGTTCACCGTTATTGTCGTAAAATCATATCGTACGCTCGACATGGCCTGTTGAAATTTAGCTGTTACATTATTAAGGGATGGTTTTTATATTAAGGGTTGTTTTGGCTATTAGTGTGCAGTAAGCCCACCCTCAATCCTCACCTGGGGCTGGCCAATGACTTGGATACTGACCGGCATTAGCATTCTGGATCAATTCGAAAACTACCTGAAAAAGACATTATATTCCTGTAGAGCGGTGTTGTTAATTTAGAAATTGACTTCAAAGAGGAAAATTGGTTCTTTTCTCATTATAATAACGAGCGTTTTTCTTTATATAAAAATTACGTCGCAATTACTATCAATTTTATCAATTTATTTTATTAGAAATTGTATTCAATATTTTTACATATTTGGCCACATTATTTTCATTTTCAATAATTCTCCTTCGAAAGATCGATAATATAATGTTAATGGAATGCTGAAAAGTGATATTATTAGTGAATTCACGTTGAAGATTGACCATCCTAGCCAGTAATTGGCGCCAAGTTAAACCTCCTGTCATAACAAATCAGTACCTTTTCTAGTATTGACTGACGGTAGAATACACATCGTTCTGAATTGGAAACATATTTTCGATAACTGTTGAAGTAAATACATTATTAGGGGTGTGGATTTGTTCGATAGCACATTCTACACGAGATGACTTTTTGATTTCAAATAATGAAGGAGTCAAAATAAACTAATCATTTTTATGAGCAGGTTATAAAGTTAATTTATGTTCTATTGTCAGCATTATTACTCTTATCTTCTTCATAATCATATTTTATTGTGAACGTATTTTTTATTACTGTCCAGGCTATATAAAAAGACGTGAGATCGATCTAACATCTCAATAGAAACCATAAATAATATTGAATGAAGTGTTTATTTTATTATAATTGTTTTATTTCACCAAATAGTAGAAATATTCATTGAAGGAACGTAGGGAAATTCTTGAATACGAACGGGAACTTCCTCTTTATTTTTGTAGCGTCTTTACAGGTCAAACAACCCAACTGAATATGACATTTTCGATCGTACACACAACCATCTACTCAGATTAGTATAGTTTTGGCACACAATCGGTACGACCACTTCTGAGAAATGCAATCAAATTTCTCAAAGCTGCATGGTATGTACTAGAATATCGTTTATATTATACATATATATATATATATATATATATATATATATATATATATATATATATATATATATATATATATATATAAATATATATATATATATATATATATATATATATATATATATATATATATATATATATATGAATATATATATATATATATATATATATATATATATATATATATATATATATATATATATATGCATATATATATATATATATATATATATATATATATATATATATATATATATATATATATATATATATATATATATATATTGCAAATTCTGTGAATGAGAATACATTGATCGCATTTGAAAATCAACAATGATAACATATGTGAAAGGATATGAAATAACAATGGAACGAGTAATAAAATATACGTTATTCGAATCTGGGGATAGTTATGATGAAAATGAAAGAATAATAATGCTGACTTGGAAAAAAATGAGGAAATCCACAATGCTTATGACACATGAATAAGAAAACGAAGAAAAAAGTGCAAAGTTCTGGAATCGAACCTGGCACTCTAGAACTAACTGCTTCCGACGAAAGTGATTGAATGAATAAGCCTCGAACGGAGCGCGAGGCAGATGATCTACATTCTACCTTTTGGAAACCTACTGCCATCCAACGGGGCCTTCTGTAAGTAGATCAACTGAATTTAGTTCAAACGCTTTCCGTTGTCGCAGTCGACAGCAAAACCCTCCGATTCGGGCGTGTCGAAACTTCATGGAAGCCAAATGATTTCACGATTAGGCTGTGGCAAATACAGGAAAAAGCAAAAAATTGATATACTCAGATATGGAGTATTGATTAATTTTTAATATTGGATACGATATCACTTTAGAGATAAATTAGCCAAACATTTTACAAGGTAACGCTGGAAAGTTACGTTAGTTACGTTAGAAGTTTAAGTTAACGATGCATTAATTGTGATAGAGCCTAAAGGTTGGACGAGGTTAACGGTAACTTAGATATGAACCCACTATGCTTAAATCGTGCTTAAATCTGAGTCCACCAAGACGCATTGGATTTTTGATATTATCATACATTCATCGTGCTCTAATCAATTTGTATCCCCAAATTACCCAGCTGTTGGTGGGGTCATTAGACAAACAACAATCTAACAATAATAGAGGCAGTTAAAAAAAACAAGAATTTTCAATTCTATTGAGTGTTGGCGACAAAATATATATATTCTTTTCATTAACATCGAAAACTTGATATAGAGTAATCATTTCTCAATGAAGGCAAAGGTTGAACATCTAAGATTGTTTGAATGGGGTACCACAAGGGCAATCTCAACACCCCGAATGAATAGTTGTATATACGTGATGGACATAGGTATGTGTGATGTGGTGTGTGGTATAGATGTATATATATATATATATATATATATATATATATATATATATATATATATATATATATATATATATATATTTATATATATATATATATATATATATATATATATATATATATATGTATACATATTCATATATATATATATATATATATATATATATATATATATATATATATATATATAAATATATAAATATATATATATATATATATATATATATATATATATATATATATATATGTATAAATATATACATATTTATATATATATATATATATATATATATATATATTTATATATATATACATACATATATATATATATATATTTATATATATATATATATATATATATATATGAATATATACATATATATATAAATATATATATATATATATATATATATATATATATATATATATATATATATATATATATATATATATATATGTATATATATATATATGTTCATATATATATATATATATATATATATATATATATATATATATATATATATATATTCATATATATATATAAATATATACATATATATATATATATATATATATATATATATATATATATATATATATATATATATATATATATGTATATATATATATATGAATATATATATATATATATATATATATATATATATATATAAATATATATATATATATATATATATATATATATATATATATATATATATATATATATATATATATATATATATATATATATATATATATATATATATATATATATATATATATATATATATATATATATATATATATATATATATATATATATATATATATATATATATATATATATATATATATATATATATATATATATATATATATATATATATATATATATATATATATATATATATATATATATATATATATATATATATATATATATATATATATATATATATAAATATTCATATATATATACATATATATGAATATATATATATATATATATATTCATATATATATAAACACATATATATATATATATATATATATATATATATATATATATATATATATATATATATATATATATATATATATATATATGTATACATATGCGGATATATACGCTTTTTCAACAAATTGTGAAAGTTATGGTGATAAGTTTAAGAGATGGAGAACAATTGAAAGATTGAGTTGGGAAAGTAGTGTCCAATTCTTTTTCTGAATATGTCATCTTTTTTTCCGATTTTCTACATCTTTTTCTTCAATTTCTCCCGAGTTATCCTTCCTTTCTTCTTCTCAAAAAATCAATTTGTGTAGAGGAAGAAAGAACTTCGATGTTTTCTTCTACGTAAAATATCAATATGAAATATTATCATTGAATCACTTTTGAAAAATACAGAATTAAATTTAAATCTTTTCTCATATGATAGAAGTTCCATCAAAAAGCTCTAGCAAGTAGTGTGGCAATTAGTGGCGATAGAGGTTTCCAAGTTGTTACGTGTTGCTTTTGTCGGTGGATTTCAAAGGGTTGTGTACCTCCCCCAAGCTGTCAGTGACGTCACTATTAGTGTCATGTCGGGGGCGGTGTAATAAGCAGGTACTTGACGGCCAAACAACTCACTCCCCCACACCCCCACACCCACCCCCCTCACCCACACACAACAACGCACACTTTTTAATGGATGAGTGACATGGGAAATCTTATCTTTATAAATACATTTTATTCATAGCCAAGTTTAACAATATAGTAGACACACTTTTATAATTTTCTATTTTATTCTGTATAAATAAGAATGATAAATGAAATGCATTTTTTTTACTTTGTGAATTAAAGCAATGTAAAGCTCTTATCCATAGAGCACATATTCGAATCAACTTTAAAACACATATCAACATTCTGTTTCATAATTACAACAATAACGATTATCTATCATAAGAATTTTTAAACCAAGATATTCTCTAATACAACAACAGTTCAGAATATAAGTAATGTTCCTTCTGCAATTTGGGATGACGATGGAAGGCGACTGTTCTGGAATATTGTCAATCATTGATCATCAAGTGACACGACTTCAGTCTGTATGTAGTGTTGTCATTCATTGAATGATAAAAGCGAATACTTGATTTTGATGTAGGCCCTACTTGGAAAAACGAATTTATTTTCAATTGTTTGCGCTCCACGGGTCAAACCTAAAAATGCTGTGTAGGCTTACTCGATACTGTGTAGTTTTCAGGCAAAATTGGTTGAACCACTTATGATAAAAATAATTTCGAAGTATTTGAACACCTCTTGAGAATGACTCACGAGGAAAATAAGGAGGAGCTTTTTCTCGAAAAGATGAATAAAAAAATTCACATTGTAGATGAGAATTATCATGTATTTTGGATTTTTCAAATATCAATTGAAGCTATCGAGAGACCATCAAGGGGTGACCAAGTATGGGAAGTCAGATCATGAAACCAGTGATAGGTGAATCAGGAAGGCAGTGAGTTGGAAAATATATTCGAAATCAAGGTGTGTATATACAGCTTTCAATCACATTTCATATAGAATCTCGATCATCTTGTGATACATCATATGCTGCTTTCTCTTAGTAAGTACGTTTACATTCATCTGATACCTCAAAAGTCATTGCAGATGAGGTATAGAGTATTTCTCTTATGTTCACGAAGTCATATGTGATTATTACAATAATCCGACTTACATTTGGGTGTCTCTTGAGTTGTATCGTTTGTAAATAGACAAATACGACAACCAAATACAAATAATAATAAATATTTTCTCATCAATAATATTCAAATTTCCTATCAAATCACTCATACTTTTGAATCTGCTGTGAAACTAGAAAATCGCAACTTATGTGTTTTAAGATGTGCAAGATTTTAATGCAATGAAATGTACTTATAATATTTTTATAATATTTTTTTAAAATTTTTGTAATGTTTTATATGGAATGTAATAAAAGCTGAATAGGCACACACAACTTGATTTTGTTACCATTCAACCAACTGCTTTCCTGATTTACCCATGGTTTATTTTGGGATGAATATTTTATGTTATATATGAAAAAAAGAAAAAAGTTTGTTTCTGTCGAGTAGGTGAGGTAAAATTAAGTCATCGCTTTCTTCATCCAATATCAATTTTTTAAGTCAAACTGGAATTTGGTTGTACGGCACACATACTGTGGTGGATCGTCTCAGCAGTATCAAATCAGCTGGTATTCTATTTTGTATGAGCAAATTATTCCATGTATGTTGTGTATGATCTAACCTTCACAATTGATTTATTGATTCAATGATATAAATAATTAATTTATACCAGTTGCCACCAGCTAGATGCATATGGTATAATGAAAACACTATTCAATATCTATACACACTACTGGACATGCCCGGGGCCGTATTATGTATATATAAACCATTGACTTAATCTCACAGAGCAATGCATAATCCAAGCTTATACCTATGTGATCATATTATTCCATCCCAGCTTATCTTTCACGGCATTTCACCAGAGATGTCAAGCACACGTTTTGAGAATGATCAGTCTAATGGTTGGTAACAATTTGCAAATTAGTTGATACCTATTACGAAAGTACAGCAGCTTGCATACAGTATGCACTGCTTTACTAAAATATATCATAATCAGCATTGTTACTACATGATTGTATCCACGAGAGCTGAAGAGATAAACACACTGAATAATATTGGAACTGTGAATGATTGTAATGAAATGCATTAGCTGTAAGTAGATTCAAACATATAATGATTTTGTAAGATGTAGAAGTGTTTCTGTAAAATCAATTACTCAAAATACCACGACTATAAAATTCTCTTGATTATGTGAAAGTCTTGTTGGCTCTCTAGATGGCTCAGGCAATACATGAGGCCGTGAAAAAAAAGAAGAAGACTTGAAGTAGATCACAACAATACAAGAAAATAATTGTTGATATGTGATTTTTGTAAACCATTGTTATACAACTATGTTTCATTCGAGTACTGTGAAAAATGAGTATGATTTTTGCAGAATATTCGATTTTGTGTTCGGTTAAAATATTACTGTTATATTTCCATTTGCTTTGTTGATAATCCACCAATTCTTTTGTTGTGATATATACAAATATACCTCACATTTTCGGGCAAAGATCACTTGGGCTTGAATATCTTCCTCGTCGGATTGAGTATCCAGCTGCCCGTGCTTCGGTTCCCAGCTTCGTCACCAGACCTCGTGTTCTCCGTCGACATCGTCCTCTGCAACACGGGCGACGACGGACAACTCTTGCTCGTCGACGGACCTTCCCCACTCTCCTTCTTGTTGATATCAACAAGCAAACTCTGACGACACAACAATGAAACAGTGTTCAACTTACTCTTGCTTCCACCATCTTTATCTTTGTTCTTACGCATTTTCACTTTACGAAACTTCGACGTTATACTTGAAATACCAAATTTGGTATTACTATTCTGTTTTTCTTTGATTGTTGTTTGTGTAGCATCGTCGGATTTGTTTTCTAAATTGAACTTTTTGAAGGTTTTAGAATCAACGTTTATCATCCCCGCGCTTGCACTCTTAATCAACAAACCACCGTCTTCCTCCTCTTCTGGAGTGAACGGAAGCAGTTGAGAATCGTAGCTTGACTCACTGCCTATACTGATCTGACTCAGTCTGTTCATGGAGCTCTCACCACTACAACTGGCTACTTCTCGGATCCAATGCGGTTCTGGAGACATTGACATTGATGGTGTTCTTGTAATTGGGGTTCCTTCCTCGCTAGTCCAACTTCTTCCTCCAGGACCTCTCGTCAGGAATTCTTCCTTGGCACGTTGCAATCGTAGGGCTCGAAGACGAGATATCGGTGGACTTCCCATCGTGGACGAAGCTGGAGAAGCTGGAGATATCGGGGATCGACTAATCGTTGGAGAATCTATTTGTTCTGGGGTTGGAGAATCATTTCTTAATGGATCTTTGCTGGATATTTTGACGACGACGACGGGAATGGATAATTCAGGTGGAATTATAGTACTTTTGACTACTTTTGGTTCTTGACAAGGCTGCATTGGCAATGGTGAACTACTCACTGGCTTAATCGAGCCCGCGCTGGAAGATTTCAAAATGCCCCGCCGAACCACAAATGGTGTCACCGGTTTCTCATCACTGCTATCGTTTTTCGAAGAGCTTTGCGATGAAGATGAATCGTGTGACCTTATGAACCCAGCACTAGCTGATTTCTGTACTTCCCCGTATCCCATCCGACCGATTCTCCTGCTTCCTTGCTGCAACACCCGCTGAACCTCCTCTTGGTATTTCGCCATTTGATTGCGGACTCTCCTCTCAGCTACGGGGGACCGCCATGCGACGGGGGAACCTGATCCACTGCCGCCAACCTCGGGAGACCTCCCGCCGTCTTGTTCGGTCAACTTCTGGTTGTATTTGGCAATCATCATGCGGATACTAGGGGCCGTGTCCTTGGCGATCTGCTTAAAGAGATCACGTCTGCCAGGACTGGGAGATGGGGGAAGTGGAGGAAACCCCAATGGTGTAGTTGGACGAGACGCATTGAAAATCAAGTCTTTTTTGTCCTTATCCACGGACAATTCCTTTTGTGAATTAGTTCTGAGAACAATATTCAACTTTGACTCTGTATTACTATCTTTCTGTATCTCCGTATTCAACGATTTCACTATATTTACATTTGAGATACTCCCAGAAGATCCAGAAACACCATCTTTTGGTAATTTTCCTTCTCCGCTGTCCAAACTGAAGCGAGGACCGCGATAGTTACTGCCACTGCTCTCTGCGCAGCTATCGTCTGTTAACATTCTTCTGGGTAGAGCCGGTGACGACGACTGTGAACGGCTTCTCATGATCATCCATTGTGGAGTCATGCCAATGCCGTTTTGTCTCGTGTTTGTCTCAGGAGTTGTACAACTGGGAACTACTTCCTGTGGTTCGGATTCTTCCTCGACAACATAGCTAATGGCTGATGACGCTTTACCCTTGCTGTCTCGTCGGACTGGGGAGAATATTTTGCGTGTGGTCGGTACGAAAACGTTGACAGGGGCTGCTAATTCAGGATTACTCTTTGCCTCCTGTTCTTCATCAACCAGGGTACGAACTTTTATTTGTGGTGAAATCGCATTGTCACTTTTATTCCTCTTGTACGCTACAAGAGTATCTGATGATCTTCTAGATGTGGACTCGATCAACTTCTTTTGATCGTGAAGAACGCCACTCTTTCTACATAGTTTAGTATTCTTTTTGATTTTGGATTTCTTCTCATCGTTATCGACTACGGATTTATTCTCAGAACATTTCCTCTCTTTTGTCTCTACGATTTTTTCTTCACTGTCTTGCACTCTGTCTCGATCACCATTTGTTGACGAAGTCGATAAAGACACCGCTGAACTGTAACTTTCAGCGCCATCCTCCTGCGACGGCGTCTCCGATACTCTCCTATCTCTCGAATCTATCAATTCTCTTTTCTCACATTCAATGTTGATTTCTTTAACGATCGTCGGACTTCTCATCATGAATGCTGGGGTGATCGTCACGAGCGTTACCGGCGACGGTGGATCCTCGATCGGTGACGTAGGTAATCTTTTCTGGACGGAGGGTTTGCTTGTTTGTTTTTTCGGGGATAATTTTAATACGAATGTAGTAGTTTCTTCGGGAGGCGACGAAACGTTGGGCACTGGTTCTGATGTCGCGCACAAGTAGTTAAGTCCTTTTTTGAGCTCGAGGACTTTGCTGGTGAGAAGTGATGGTAGCTGGGTCAACTCGACCGAACTCTGACGTGGTAAATACGGTCCGGTAGAATGGAGTCGGTTCAAGTTCACTTCAGGTCCCTAGGAGCAAACGGAAAAAATATAACGATGAATAAAAAACATCGATGATGTGATGTTCAGTACTGAATTTTTTTTCTGGACAAGACGAGTAAGTAGTTCAAGTTAGTGCAATGCATTTGAAATTTGAGTTAATGCAAGTTAAAACTAGATACCATGTACAGAAAAACATCATAACTATGTAATATATATATATATATATATATATATATATATATATATATATATATATATATATATATATATATATATATATATGATATATATACATATATATATATATATATATATATATATATATATATATATATATATATATATATATATATATAAATATATATATATATATATTTATATATATATATATATATATATATATATATTCATATATATATATGAATATATATATATATATATATATATATATATATATATATATATATATATATATATTTATATATATATATATATATATATATATATATTTATATTCATATTGATATTGGTGAGTATGAGTGAATATCATCAAATATTGGAGGTATCCTATCATGCGTTAGATATAAAATCATTCATGAATGCAAGAATCAATAGAAAAATCAAATAAGAATGAATCTAGAAAATAAGTTATATTTTCCGTTACTCTACGTATGAAGTGATATATGAATCAGTATCGGATCATAACGCTTCTTGATACATTCAATCAAGATCAGAGAAAATAATTCATGAAAATGAATGGATTACAAATGAAAACAGTTTCTAAATCCAATTCTAATACAACTAAGAAAATGTGATAATGATGAACTAATTGCACAAATGGTGTCTCAGAAAAGATATATGACCTCTGACTCACTGTCAGTGACCCCATGGAGAGTGACATGGAGTTGTCAGCTGAGAGACCGCGTGATAAACGCGTGGTATCGACGTCGCGACGCCTATCCTCCAACTCGTGACGTAGACTATGGATCTCTCTGTTGCGCTCTGCCAATGCCACTTCCAGTTTCTCCGCCTTGAGCAAAACACAACATATGAGTATCTGCAGTCAGTCTGTACAATGACATTTCAGTTGTCAGATCAAAATATGTATGGAGTTTTAATAACTCTTCAACTTCGAATGTGGTGTGCGAAACTGTATGCATTAGTTTTCCGTCGACCTATTGGCTAAGACTAAATGTTTCTTTCATAAAAGACAGTCGCATCTGACCTTGCATAGCTCTATCCATCACATTGGTGATTATCCAATAATGAAGGCAGGTGAACCAGATATTGAATTCGAGTGAACATATTTGATTGAAATCCTACTCAATATTCAAATATATTCTACGGTAACTTATACAAAAACAGAAAAGTAGCCAAGATCGAGAGCAAAATATTCTCTGAAATGATGTATTTTCACTAGGAAAACGCGGGATACGCGTTGTGAGATGAGCTTAGAAGTATGGCAATCTAGAATGAAAAATGACTTGTCAGCTCAATTTACATCTACAAACCTTGACTTACTTCAAACGTTCAAAAACCTCACCTGCAACTTGTTGATATTTATAGTAACCTGCAACCTGTCGCATAAACACTTTGCAAAACCAATTGATCCAAATATTCAATAAAATGTACACGTTTATTGCGTTTTATTCATTATTTCTGATTCGATTGTTGTAAAAATCTCTGAAAAGGTGTATAATAGTATTTTTCATATTCTGTGAGAATTTTAGAATTTTTGAAAAATTCTTGTTTTTCAAGTATTTTCCCTCCGGGTTATTCTCATGAGGATTTTCCAAACTTTCCGATCATTTTCCGGAAAAACCTTCCAACCGATTCCTCCGAATAACAATCCCATCCTATTCTGGTATGACACCAACGTTCAGAAAAAGTTTCGAGTTGATTGATTTATTTCTCTGACCTGTATGCCGCGTACATAATTACAAAAAAAATAAAAAAAAAAAAAAACATAAAAACGAAGCCCATTTTTTTTCAGGGTGTGAAATGGAAAGCTTCGCTACGCTCATCTAATAATTTTGATTTGGATTTCTGCCCATATTCGGGTTGCCGATAAGACACAGAATAATAACAAACAACAAGATACAAAATATGTAATCACGGATATCAAAATGAACTAATGGGTAATGATGAAGAATATAATATGGATAATTGAATTATGAGAGAGAATAATAATAATGATCAAATCCAGATCAATTCGAACAGCCACAAAATTACTGACGAGATAGAGAAAAAATAAAAAAATATGTACCTACTCGAACTGTTTACTTGAAGTCTTGAATATAAATGGTTTCTAAAAATGGATACTGATCGAACCTTCTATAGCGAGGAGCGTGATATTATAAATAATATTATATATTAATGGACAGAGGTGAAGAGATCGTCCCTGTTGTTCCCAGTCCAAACGATCCTACCTTGTCATTCTTGGGAACAACGACTTTGTGTCAAGTTATCGAATAAAAACAAAATCCGCCAAATAATCTATAGCTTTTGATGGGGTCGATAAGCAAACAATCAACAATACAATAACCAACAATGGTAATGTAGTGATTTGATTGTAATAACACAACCATGCTCACCAGTGTGAGAAGTTGAGAAGAGAGTCCCTGTACAAGCGTCACGGCGTCCTCCTGGTGTCCGGTTAGGCAACCAGCAACATTCTGTTGATCTTGTTCGAACGACGCCATGTTGGAATTCGCCTGTTGCAATTGTTTCATCTTGCCGACAATGTTCTGAGCCAAAGCGGTCTGTTGCTCCGATTGTTCCACGAAGGAGTTCTAATCGAACAGAAATAGGTTATTCGTCTCAACACAAAGATAAATGACATCAGATTTTAATGTTGAATGGCAATATTGTTCTATTCATTTGGGATTCTACGACGTTCAATGATTATACAATCTATTGGTGTTGGTGAATGCTATATAAGATGGTGGGATAATGAGATGACAGGTTATTTTATTAGGTGTTTTTGGATAGTGGGATGGAGTCAGTTATGGTATGTTGTTGAAGAACCATCGCAGTATTGACCTGAACGACAGAGGCAATCCACGAAAAACCCATGTCAGAATGGTCAACCATAGTGGGAATCGGATAACGGTCTCATGATTGACGGTTCAATATAATGACCACTCGGCCACACGTCCAAGTTATGACGATATTAATCTCCCTGATGCAAGAGAAAACTAGAAATTAATTTCAGAAATTAAAGGTGATTTATATGTCCTTCGGCACATATTTCATTTTTTCTGAGTCGACATTATTTGATTCTCTGTATGTTAATATACAGAATCGGTGATGCTTACGTCACGACTCATGATCTATGGAGGGTGAGAAAATGAATTCCAATTTCCGAAATTGAAATTATGATTATTAGTTTCCTCTGAAGTTAGGGATAGAAATATTGACAATCCTCATTGGATATTCTAGTTCCAGGATTGTTATGTCCTTTGATAGTGGAATAAAATATTTTTCAGATTAAAATACCAATACAAAAATTGAAGGAAAATAAATCAATACTCATGTGGTTATTGGATAACACAATTCAGTGTGAATGTTTGTTTACTCATAACAACAATGTATGACATCACTGAAAGAAGTCTGAAGTTTCTGTGAAAAACTTTGAATCTAAATGTCTCAGCTTTGACATTGTGTTGATTGAATGGCGTTGGTATAAATGGGTTACCAACAGAAAATACATTTTCTTGGGCAAAATACTTGAGCGGGGGCGTCATATTCTGTAATCAGTTCTGAGAGTAACTCGGTTGAGAAACGACCAATCGCTTCATATGTATATTTGAAAAAATATAAATTCTGTGATGAACTCAAGTATAAAGAAAAAAAGAGAAGGAAGAAAATTTCAGGAAGAAGTTCAAGATGTTCTCGACCCCACTGTGAATGTTTGAATTGTTTTCTAACCCTGGATATTACCCGGTACCTCAAGATTTATTGTTTGTTGAATGAGTTATCTTATTTTCGATCATTCTTTGGGGTCATAAGATCGCCCTTGTGGTACCTCTTTCAAACGATTCCATATTTCATCCATTGCTCTAATTGGGGAACAATGATTCCGTATCAAGTTTCGATGTTATTTAAATTTTTTTTCATGTATATTGGATGTTCTGAAATAAGCTATCCAGTATTTTCACCTCGTAGAGTGGAAAATATTCATTTATCAAGTCGTTATATTGGATTTCACTAATTTCATAAATGCTCGACATTGTCAGTCAAATCCTCGAACTAGAATCCGAACATTCAATTTTTTTTTCTTAATAAATATTGAGATTTAACGACGCACTGTGATGATGACTAAGATATATTGGCGTTGGATGAATGATTAATGAGATGATGGAATGATGAGATGAAGGTATTATGGGTATGGGAAGGATAGTGGGAAGGAAGCGGTCGTGGGCCATATTGTGGGAACTATCCCGGCAGTAGCCTCGACTACAGAGGGAAACCACGAAAAACCCCAGTAAAGATGGACTGTGGCAGGGATCGAACCGGGTCCGATATGTCTCTTCACCTCCCGGATCACATGAACCAAGTGCGTTTACCACTCAGCTACATGTGCCGGTAACATCCAATTCAATGCAGCAATTTGTTTCATGAGTATTATTGTGTGATCAAAGTCTTCATTAGGTATCACTATAACGGATGTTCGTGAATATAATTCCATTTGCTCTATTATAATTAAATGTTTCATTATTCACTTCTCATAATTACAAACTGTTATAATGTTACTTTATATTTTTTCTCAGAGTTATTCCACGTTTACTTTCAGTTTCAGTAAGCGTAAGTCAAGACTTGTATTGTCTATGACCGAACACATAAGTGGGTGTTTGTAATTCCAAGTATTTTTCAAACAGTAATGGAGTAAAACGTTTCTTGAATTGAAACAGTGAAACAGAAACAGTGAATATCGATTGGATGTGATTAATCTCTCCGATAGATTTTGATTCTAATGAGATTTTAATCATCAGATTTTCAACAGCATACAGGTGAATAGAAAAATTAGTTATTATATTGATAATTCATTATGAGGTCAAAACCTCAACAATGAAAGTTATTCCAGAATAATATTATTCGTCACACATCAAATCAGGCAATGAATAATATTCCAATTCCTAATGTTTCACATTATACATATTCACCATATTGGATTAGGACTAGGAAATTAGTATCTTAACAAAACATTTCCAATTCTATTCCTCAATGAATTTCTCCACCTTCCTTCCACAATTAAAAATAAGTACTGTCCTATATTTCATGTTTCATTAACCATTTTCATCACTGCTTCCACTGATCTTCTAATGTCTTCTTTATGTGATCTCATGACTTCTTTCACCAGGCATTCATACTCATTTTTAAGTACACACTCAAACAATTCAACTTTTATTATAGTAATTAACTCCAGTGTTGAGGGCTAATGACCGAACCGGGTTCTGAATCGAGACTCCGAGGCAATACCTTATTTAGATAACAATACTAATTCATCGAAGCATCCAATCACAGACTTAATTGTCTACAATTGTAATAACATTTTTATATTGTTCAGGAAAATGAGTAAGCCTATTATATAAATAATATATAGCATGGAGTTAATCTCCCCATTAGCTTTGCATTATGTCAACGTCATCACTGTAATAAGCCTACGATCTTGAAACTGCAACGAAATGCAATGGAAGTGCAAAGAAGTGCAACCTATTGGGTGTAATTAGATGAACCGTGAGTTGCTGTATTTTTTTCCATTGTTTTATTGATTTTTATTCATCGATTTTTTTCTCATTTTATGATTATCGTTTGATTTAATTGTAATAGAACATAGTTCATATCCAATGAGAAAGTATTTTTCTTCTGACCTGAGTATTGAAGAATTTAATAGGAGTATGCTTTTGTAGTGAGCTGTTTATCGTATAAAGTAATGAACTGTTTGAGAAATGTTGTCTACGAACAGTACCATGCTGTAGATATTATCTCACATGATATCCATATTGGCATTTATATTGCGGAGAATATATGTTTATCACCTTCCATCGATATCGATCGATATAATTATGATTTTATACAGCAGTTATCAGTTATTATATCATAGTAGGCCGATCTTGGATTTCTTCTGATGTTTATCAGATGGCTTTGAATGAAATGTCTGAATAAAAATGAATATCCTCTCGAGTAAACTAATAATGTGGAGGAATAGTGAATTCAATCTAAGAATTAGAAAACATTAGGCTGTAGAACAGATCTTATTGGTCACATGGTATCATTTCACACTGATATGTAGGGAAACAATTCTGTTACATCTATATATATATATATATATTTTTTTCTCTCTCTCTCTCTCTTCATATATATATATATATATATATATATATATATATATATATATATATATATATATATATATATATATATATATATATATATATATATATATGTATATATATATATATTCATATTTATCTATTCATATCTATTGTTATCTAATATTTTGTATATAAATATATATATGTATATATATATATATATATATATATATATATATATATATATATATATATATATATATATATATATATATATATATATATATATGTCTATATATAGATATAGATATACATATGTATGTAGATAGATATAGATATATATAGATATATTCATCCATTCATATCTATTTTTTTCTGATATTTCGTATATATATATATATATATATATATATATATATATATATATATATATATATATATATATATATATATATATATATATATATATATATATATATGGACAGTCATTGGTTTCTCAATTTCCAACTATACCTAATGTTTCTTATTGCTATAATTTAGAGTAATCGCTATAATTAATAATTATGTTGTACATTTAGTATGAAACGTAGTACGTAATTTGTATTCATTATTTTGTGTTGTGAATTATCATGATGTATGTCTGTACTATCTCTTATCAGAGTGGTGTGAGTAACAGGTTGATCCATTTCAATAAGTTGAGTGGTACGAAACCCATCATGTACAAAATCACTTGTTGAGAAAACAAGAATAAATGCCTATAGGGTAACTCCACAAGAATAAGAATTTGAAACGTAATGTTAATATATCTCAATTTGAGACTCTGCCGTCCACATACTATGGTTGCCATGATTGGCACAGCATAATTGATGAAATCATTGAGAGACTGGTAGATAGATCAATAAAACGTAACTAGTTCTGAAATAATTAACAAAACCCTGAAGCTATGAGGTACCTGCAAAATGAGAAATTGTTATGAACTAGGAAAACGCCATATATGCGTTGTAAGACGAGCAGATAGCAATAGTATGTCGATTTTTATGCCAAACTTTTGCCTACATTCGCCAATTGGGTGACATTTAAGTTATAAATGGGTGAAAACTGCTTCGAGTGGTACCAATTTAGCACATTTCATGTTTTTTCTCCAAAATGGTCGACTTGATCAAGCTGAGAACTTCCAGAAATGTGTATTAGAATGTAATTCAACTTCAACAAAATTTCATTTTCCTATGGAATGAAATTTTTTTTCCGCCGTGTTATTCTAATCTAATAATGGGTATATAATGGGTATTTTTGAAATTTCTAAAATTCAAAAAAATAAAAGTTACCATCCGATAATGCCACAAAACTATACAGATCCAAGTTAGATGAGGAACCGTGATAAACAAGTTTGAAGTTGATAGCTGTAGCCGTTTGACCTGTGGAGAACCGACAACATGAAAACAAAAAAACAAAAGACAAAAAAACATAAAAACGAACACCAATTTTTTCAGTATGTCAAATTGAATCCTCGCTAAAGCTCGTCTAATCATATATAAAAAAGGGGGCAGGGGGAGGGGAGAAATGAAAATTGATCAATCGAATATAAATGATTTTCAAAAATGTGTACTGACATTTCCAAAATGTCTACAACAATAGAATCCATTGATTTATTCGACAAACTACATGTTTCAATACAATTCTTGAATAACTCGAAACTTTATTCATAACGTTCAATAACGTTCAACGTTATTTCATTAGAATTTATTCCAATTGGAATTTATTTATGCCATTGGTTTCAATTACTCAATTCGAAGAGTCGTTTTTTTCATCATTGTCATTTCAGAGTAGGATGTCGGGGATGGAATCAGTGAGCAATCTGATTTCATTGAATTTGGTTGACGATAATTCATTTCGACATATTTAGGCATATCAGAATCTATAGTTGAAGTTTTCTGTACACACTCTTTATTTTTATTTCCAGTGAAAACTTGCAAGGCAGCCAATGTTTCCCAATGAAGGCCAGGGATAGATGTTCAGGATCGTCTGAATGGGGCACCACAAGAGCGATAAGTCCAGTTCAAAGAAATAGTTGGATTTAAATATAGCTCAGCTCATTCAAAATATTGTGAAAATTGTAGTGATAAGTTATTAGGAGATGAATAATAATTTAAAAGTCGTGTTGGGAAAGAAGTTTTCAATCTCCTTTCTGAACATATATTTTCTTACTCTGATTTTTATTTCCGCATCTTGTTTTCTTGAATATTAGGTAATATTTCAGAAATTCCATGAGATATTACAGTCATTCATGATTTTTCACTCGTATGAATATTATACTCAACTTCATAGTGAGATTCAAGACGAGAAGAATCAAAACACTGAATGGAGTGTCCAAGATTTTTCTGTTCTCATCTCCATGTCTTGAATTTTCAAAGTGTATTTGGTTTTCCCGTTTGTTTTTCTGACTGACTGTCATGAAGCAACCACTTTTGTTCCATGTGTCAGAAAATTTGAAACCATCATCAATTGAGAAGGACAGTCATTACGACAATGACTGACAATGACTGTTCTTCTCAATTAATAATCTTCCAGTCCATCAATGTCGTTCATTTGAACTGCTTGTTCATTGGTTACTGCAATATCACTTTCAAAACGAGCAAGTCTGGAGAGGAATTGAACCAGCTACTGTCAATTTTATTAGGTCCATGCTATTCGCAATAGAGAATAATTCCAATATCGATCGCTACACAATTGCAGTAATATGAAAAAAACATCCCATTCCATAAGCTGTAGCTAGAAGCATTTATTCAATATTGGGCAAACGCATTATGTGTTTCAGCGTTGATGGATGAGCTAGAACATATCAACTTATATCTTCGGATTGGTTATTATATATATGCACCTTGAGATGCAAACGATTACGTCACTGCATCATATTTCCTAATCAATTTCTATGATAATGAAGAAGGCTTTTTCTAAATCGTTTTCAATCAATTGGTGACACCTCTTGCTTGGATTTAATTGGTTTCTTTTAATAGCTTCGAGTGATTAAAAAAAATATATATATTCTTTTTTTCATCAAAATGGCTGATCTGATTGGATTGAAACTTTGTGATAAGGTGTATAATTATCATATTGCAATTCTCTGAGAATTCGAATTCTCTCAAAGGAAATATGTTTGACGCATTTTTTCCTCCGGGCTATTCTTATGGGATTTTTAAAAATGTTGAAATGAGTTTTTCAGAAGTGGTTCAACCGATTGCGGCTCGAAACTATACAGTATCTAAGTAAATAAGGACACTTGTGTATGCCAAGTTCCAACTGGTTTTGAATTTTCGTTTGACCTGTGGAGCGCGAACAAAAAACAACAACAAAAAACAAGCACTTTCTTTTCGAGTATGGTGAAATTGAGTCTTCGCTTCGCTCATCCAATACAAACAGAAGAAAAAACTGCGAGAGGTTAGAATCGAATCCTGCTCACCAATAAAGTAGCTGAACGCCTTGGAAATGAGACTATTTGTCTATCGCTCCGAGGGCCTGGTTTTATTCTTGTCCTGAACCCGCTGGTCTTGTAACGTACGACAGACGAGAATTACTGTAGCCTGTTGATATGCAAAGTCCCTCAGAGACTAGTTATTCTACGTACCAGTTGAACAAGTACGATTTTATAGAATCATCTTCGTAATTGACAACACATCTGCGGATTTATTCAAGTCTTCAAGTTCTATTGACACTTATGAAATGATTGTTTTTTCCTCTTAATTTCATCCCGGTGCGTTTAGCAATGCCGCCCCTTATTTTCATCTTTATAAATCAGATTCCTATACATTACTTCCAATATTTCTGCAGTACAACACACATGAATAACAATGCTATTATAAAGGTAGAATTTGTTTTTATATGATTGGATTTTTCCATTTATTGGACGTTAATTTTAATTGTCTGTGTATCAGTAGGTGCTGCTTCTCAACTTTGGTAGAGCATAAGGTTCTGATATGTTCAAATTCGTGAAAGACGAAATAAAGTACGATTTGCTGGGATTACTCAGCCTTTCTACGATTAGCAAAACAATTACTTCTTCATACACATAATCAGTTTGACGATTTTATCTTCTCTTCATTTTATAATTGATCATAAACGTTCGATTTCCGCATCTTCTGTCAGCGACACGATTTACAACTTGCAATCTGTTTATAAGTGGCAGATTCTAGGGCATACAAATGTAGGGTACACGCCGGTCGACGAAGCCAGGAACAATAAACCGTGGCGTACCAGAAATAGCAGCATGTGGGGCCGTGCCTTGTCGCCGAGTACGCCATACACGCGATATTAATATGAAAACAATTACAGAATATTATGAGATGCTCTGCAAAGTCTCAGAATGTGACGTGATCAAGCTATTTTCGAATTTGATTTTATTCCGGTATTTTTTCGACATCATTCTATATTATAAATATTAATATAATTCTAATGACGGAGATTCTGAAATACATTTTTGCATTGCGAGATTCTATTTTTGCGGAATCGGAAATGAAACAATATGTTGGAGATAGTCCAGAAAATAGAGTATTAGGAAGTGTGTGAATAAACGATCGTATGATGATTAATACCACTCGTTGTCACTAACAGATGGATCTCATCATTATACCTTGACTCTGTCATTAGAGAAGGAATGACTTTGGTTCAGATCCACGCATGCAATCATCAGGCAGTCGCTATTTATCGGACTATCGGTCCATAGCACCCGTGCGGACGTTGTTGTTGTTGTTGTTGTTGCGCGCAGCTTGAACAAATCTACATAACCCATTCAGACTGGGTGCCGGAATTATCAACGTAGGTGTAGCTCCATCTGGCAGTTCAAAGCTCACCATGGTTACCATGCTATTTGTTTTAACCAACGCTCAGATAAAAGCTAACTAGATTTGGTAATACCGGGGATGATTTAATGGACCTGACCTAACCAAGCTGACCTTAACTAACTAATTATCCTAACCAAACAAACATCCTGAAATAATTCAATACTAAAACCAAAGTGAAACCCAGCTACTACCGGTGCGACGAAAAGCCACTTCGCGATCAACAAGCGTATTGGGGTTACCATTAGCAACCGCACAGGACTTGAATATGTATCCATCCGGAAGCTAATGAGAAGGCTTATAATCATCGTAGCGTAGTCTGTCTCACTAATCTGTGGCAAAAAGTGAACCCCCTCTTGAATCGCCCTCTTGAATCGCCCTCTTGAATCGCCCTCTTGAATCGCCCTCTTGAATCGCCCTCTTGAATCGCCCTCTTGAATCGCCCTCTTGAATCGCCCTCTTGAATCGCCCTCTTGAATCGCCCTCTTAAATCGCCCTCTTGAATCGCCCTCTTGAATCGCCCTCTTGAATCGCCCTCTTGAATCGCCCTCTTGAATCGCCCTCTTGAATCGCCCTCTTGAATCGCCCTCTTGAATCGTCCTCTTGAATCAGCCATCAAAATCGAAACTTCATACACTATCATCGTTTGAAAGTGAGATTTTTTTAGACAAGGCCCCACGAGGGTGAACTCACAATCCCATTTCAATTATTCTCAATGAAAAAAACAATGAACCACCGAGACGCGTGGCCGAGTGGTGACACACTGAACAGTCATTCGGGAGACCGGGGTTGGATTCCCGTCATGGTCGACCATCCTGACAGGGGTTTTTCGTGGTTTTCCTCCATCGTCCAGGTTGATACTGGGATGGTTCCTTCACAACAGGCCACGACCGACTCCTTCCCACCATCCAAAACACCTAATAAAATAACCTTTCATCTCATCATCCCATCATCTCATTCATCATCCACCGACGCCAATAGATCGTAGCCATCAGTATGATGCGTCGTTATAAACCCAATATGAAAAAAACAATGAACTTAGATATCGGGACTGCGCCATCCGTGACCATACTCTTTCGTTGCACATGCAAGTCTTTCAGTTTTCAAAAGTATAAGATATGGTTGAAAATAAAACCCGCAGAGTGAGTATTAATCACCTGGGGAACTTCTTCCTATACTTATCCAACATAGTCTATTTTGGGTCTATTTAAAAAAAAACATACTGAAATATTGTAAAGAGCAATACAATATTTTAATCTAAAGAATGCTATCAGGGACTCTCACCCTCGCACTAGTGATGGTGCGACCCATTTGTTTATATTTATAGACTGTACCATAATATTTTTAAACATTCAAAATTACATCCAACTAAAGCATCCTATTTCCTGAGTAAACATAACCATATTTCAGTCCGCGTTAATTATGATTGATGTTTTTACTACGCTACCTGTAACGTCGCTCCCTCCCTCCTCAACCGCTCCTGGCGGCGTTCCAATTCTTGTATTCGCGCTCGGAGCGTCTCGACGATCGCTCTCTGATCTTCGGAGCGCTCGCCAGTACGCACCGCCGCCGTCACCCTCGCTACAAGACACGCGAACACACATAGTCGTGATGGGACTTATTTTAAGAAAGTTTTATTACACCGACAGTACTAACGGTCGAGTAAAATAGAACAAATCACTTTACTACCGGAACTCTGTCCTGTCTACGCCATATGCGAAGCGTGTAATGCTTGACGACGGGGTATTTTTGGAATATATTAATAGTGTGTTTTTAATTCGTTTTACAATAAGTGATTGTTCGTTTTTGTTTCTTTAAGAGGACATGGGAGTTGATACAGAGTTATATCAGTCTTTTAATGATGGCATTAATCAGAACAGTATGACAGTGAAAAATTCTAATACTATAGGCTTTTGTCAAAGTAACAAATGACAAACAATCGTCACCATAGCAATACAGCCTACTGGTGGACTACCTAATTTTCTCATTGGTCAATTCCAACTTGTGGACATTGTTGTCTGTCTCTTTCAAAAATGGATGACGTCACTTGACAGAAGCCCATATCGAAACACAGAACTCTTTGATATATTAAAGGACATCACAACCATGAAAGTGGATTATTACAAATGATGACGATATTCATCTCCCTAATCTTAAAGAAAACTAGAAATTTCAATTTCAGAAATTGAAATGTATTATTTTTTCCTCCAGCGACCATGAGTCATGACGTAGGCATCGCCGATTCTGTATAGAAACACGAACAGAATCGATTGATGTCTACGTCACAACTCAGAAAAAAGCCCTGGGATGAATATATTGATTACAATTTCCGAAATTGAGATGATGATTCCTAGTTTTCTTTAAAAGTAGAGAGATGAATATAGTCATCACTTCCAGAAATATACTTCCAAGGTTGTGATGTCCTTTGATATTGATGCAGTAATTCAACTCGAATCTCAATATTTTGTAGGTCTATTCCTCGAATACTCAAACTGTTGGAGAGGTCGTTGAATAATCATAATCATCATATGTGTACATAAGTGAGAACTTTTTTTTTTTAGCTGGATACATGTAAAAAATTGTATGATATTTAACTTGCATAGCTTCAGCATACATCATCTTGACGTTAATAAAATACAATTTTCCAATTTTTAATTGCAATTCCAATATATCTCCATGTTCAAATACTCCACCATTGAAAGATATATTCCTACACATCGATTTCTGTCTTCATGAAATGAAAATAATGCGTGTTTATTGCATTTTACAGTTAAGTAATAAGTTTATCATTACTAGAAATGCGTATTCAGTCCCCACTGTGAATATGTTATTGTGTGGATGTTAGTTTATTTAGATTCGTGTCCCATCGACACGAATGATGCTAAGGTTCATTGTTCATAATTAAAATAAAAGTAGCAAGACCATAAATTCAATAATAAACTGGTGATGGCATATTTGTGCTGATTTCATATTTGCTATATGTCGATTTCATTTCATTTTGATGTTTCTATTTTAATGACTAATGTAAATAACGATACAATAATAATTACACATCTCCACTGTTTTGCTCACCATTGGTTGAATCCTTAACATCATTCTCTTCTTGACGCAAGCGCTCTAGCTCCTCTTCGTAACTCTTGGTTACATGATCAATCTTCTCTTCCAGGTGTTCAAGATCAGTTTCCAACTTTCTGCTCAAAACAAACAAGTGAGTTGAATGTCATTTTCAGTATTCACATTTGAGAATGAGACCAGTTATTTCATACGAGCGTGTCATTACTTATCAGATATTTTACACTTCTACAACCTTTTGTCCGCAAAATATGGTTGAGATAGTTTTTCGAACTGAATACTATGCTATTTCAATTTCAATTTCAATACTTCATTTTCCAAGTTGATTCTCACATCTTCTATTATTACAAAGTTAATATAATAACTTCCATTATTACATTGTTCCGAAATAATAACTGTCCCAAGACTCTACTGTCATGAAAACCAACTGTTCAAAAAAATCAACTGTACTAAAAGCCGACTGGCCTTGACTTCTACTTTTAGCAGCCTGTACAGAACTTGGAGTGGAGGATTTGACTCCTTCCCTTTAGAAATTTAATTCGACTCAGACCTTACCCACCCACTTGACCTTGACCATCCCTGAAAAACTATGAAACATTCGATGAGAGGTCACAACTTTTGAAGCATGAGGAGCCCCCTCTCACTTTCACTCTGAACATATGTCTCAAGATATGAAAGTACAGATAAGTTTAGTTTAGTCTACAGTTTAGTTTTAATTTTCCTCTCACTCCACAAGTACACATATGTAGAGGTTAATTTTAGTTGAATTTAGTTTTTATTTGCTCTCCATTCCACCACTACACATTTTTGGAGGTTATGAAACAAAACTTACATAAGTGTTTTGAAAAATGTCAACAGAAAAAGAATTGAGATATTTTCAAAGAACATATTTATGTTGACTTAGGGTCTGCTCATGAGTAGTCAAAAATGAATGTATCTTCAGTGACAAGGTGTAAAATAAATCACATTACACAATAATCAATTCCATTGTTTTGGTAGAAGTTCGTCAATATTATAAAAACTGTTTTCAAGTGGAAATTTTGTTACTTCGGTCTTATAGATGTTGATGTCAGTTGTTGTCAGATGTCAGATGATGTCAGTTGATTTTTAGGACAGCTGGGTCTTGACACAGTTCATTTTTAGTACAGTTGGTCGATTTTTAGTACAGTTGGCCGATTTTTATTACAGTTGACCAATGCCTGGTTTGCTCCTATCGATCCTCACCTGCAGATGTCACCCTTGACCTGCAGCTTGCTCAGCAGGCTCATGTTCTCTTCAATCAGCTTGTAGCTCGACTCCGTCCTCACCGAGTCGGTCCTCCTCACCATCACTGTGCTGTCACGTTCACTATCGCTGAAACATCAGCCCGTGCTCGGTTCAAATACCTCCCAAATACCTCCCAAATACCTCCTGAATACCTTCTCCTCACCATCACTGTGCTGTCACGTTCACTATCGCTGAAACATCAGCCCGTGCTCGGTTCAAATACCTCCTAAATACCTCCTAAATACCTCCCAAATACCCCCTCCTCACCATAACTGTTCTGTCACGCTCACTGTTGCTGAGATATCAGCCCATGCTTGGTCCAAACACCTCTCAAATACCTTCCAAATACCTCCCGAATATCTCCCCAAATACCTCCTCCTCACCATCACTGTGCTGTCACGTTCTGTGCTGTCGCTGTCGTCGTGCTGTCTCTGAAGCATCAGCCATACTCGGTTTAAATACCTCCCAAATACCTCTTTCAATACCTCCTCCTCACCACCATTGAGCTGTCACGTTGAAACATCAACCCGTGCTCGGTTCAAGTACTGACTTCATTGACCTCTAGTCGATTGGTTAGCATAATGCCAGAATTTTCAGAATATTCACTAAACCGACATCCTATAGATACCTGGGTTCGATTGACAACATTGACGACTATTTTGCCAGAAGTTCTGATCGGGACCACTTGCTACCCAATGTACTACCACAAAAGGGATGGCAAATCTTTCAAGCTCGTCTGTCCATCATCTCGTTCAATTAGTTTACCGAAGCTAATGAATTTAGATCATCAGTTCAGTGCGACGTTGAATAAAAATCTCATTCTCATCATTTAAGATGAAGTTTGTTCATTCACACTTGTGTCAGGTTTGAGGAAGTGATATTCTGTTGATTAGACAATAACTAGTCAGCGGATAACCTTGTTTTCGTACTTGATTACGTTATTTCTGCACTTCAACTAATAGTTGGCTAATGATTACTTGACTGAGATTTCGTAAAACCTGCTCCTGATTGTATAAGTATACGTCTGATCGATAACATTCTTGTATTTTTTGTCAAGGCTCTTTATTGGATAACAAAATAAAATTGACACTGGACATGAATCCACAAAACCCTAGAAGGGTTTATCTGTGGGATAGGTACACACAAATTAAGGTCCACCATGGATGAATTGTATTTTCATATTTGTATTTGTATTCATTTGTTATATTGAACGAATATCATTGAAATTAGTGATACAAACGAGAAAAATTATATCTGAATTTCATCGGTATCTAATGGTTTCACGGTATTCATCAGTTGCCCGCTCTACTGGCAGGGCAACGGACCTGTGACGTAATGAGGCCCGAGGGGTAGAAAAAATCTTTTGTTGCCTTTAATTTCGAATCGGTTTTACACGTCTTGCACATCGATCTTGTCTGCGATTGTTTTGGATGATATATTTCGAAAGATGCGTGCACAATTTCATAACTGGCCATATAAGGAAGACGATGACATTAAAAATGAAACCTTCGACCTTTTCAGGTTCCATCGAAACGCAGAGTCGGTGATTAGTGACTGATAATTAACGTCGTGAGGAGAATGATGTATTTAATAACATATCATATATCCATATTAAATGTATTTCATATTATATATTTAATATTATGGTATTTGTTCTCCATTGAATGTGTAAACTCATCTGATTTTGGAGATATCTCTGATTGGATAACAATTACGTTCGTTTGAGCGTAAGAGGAATGACGTATTTCATATTGAATTATTTATTTATATTGGATATCTCGAATTGGATATTCGATATTGAAGTATTGGTCATGCATTTACTGAATATATTAGTTCATCTATAGTCGGACATATAACTGATTGTCGTGATTGAATACCAATTACATTTTTTTTAGCGTATTGGGTTGAAGAAAGGGTTGGACCATCAACTTTATATCGTGTTTGCAAAGAATTGACGACTCGCAGTCTCCGCTCCCTTGACATCACAAATCATACCGTCCAATCAACA
Organism: Brachyptera risi; assembly: GCA_964007535.1. NCBI lineage: Eukaryota > Metazoa > Arthropoda > Insecta > Plecoptera > Taeniopterygidae > Brachyptera > Brachyptera risi. The sequence continues at coordinate 15,327,206 of OZ023328.1, read as the reverse complement.
GGGCTGTTGGAACTGTAGTGAGATTCAAATATCCAATCGTGTCATCTTCGAATGACCACAAATGATATGGATTCAACTGACATACTGGTGAAGCCACGCCTATTTCGAGTCGTCAATTGAAATACAGTTGATTCGAGTTTCTTAGTCATCTATTCTTCAATTGTTCCTGTGACGAAGCATTACGTGCATCAACGCCAAATAAAGTTTGAATAGGATTATGATCTCATTCTCTTGATTTCTACCTTGTTAAGAAAAGATCTAAATGGCAGAAGGTCTTGGTTAGTTTGAGTATTACTGAGTTTTCGTATGAAATTGATTTTTTCAAGTAAAGAGATAAGTTTGGTTGTTCTTCTTGTGATCATATATATCTGATTGGAATTGGATCATGCGCATAACGAATTATACGATTGTATTCACGAAATAGGGGGGCGTTCTATGAACTACAGAATTATGAACACCTAATTTAGTAATATATTATCGATTTCTCAATCTCGTATATGAATATATATATATATATATATATATATATATATATATATATATATATATATATATATATATATATATATATATATATATATATATATATATATATATATATATCAATATACATATTTGTATGTGAGTGTGTGTTAATGATCATCTCAAGTGTCATAGCTATTATGGCAATTATTCTTCATAAAGAGATCCACGACCAAAAACACAACAATATCTTGAAAATGATATGAATTTTCGAAGCTGGAGTGAGTTTCATCACATTACCAAAGATCTTATGATTCTTCATTCGGTAAAGCACTGTCTTCTTTCTTATCCCCAAGTTCATGATGCTATTGTGATTGCAAAAACACATGAACAAAGATGAGACCTTGGTCTATTGTACTCGCTTGCTCAGTCCCGTAAACAACTCCAACATCAAAGGGTACCAACCTGCCACTGGAGTCAATCAATCTCGTGACCTCCTCCGGCGCGTAACAGTACACCGGCGTCTCGCTGTGAACTGCAGGCGCCGCCGCCAGAAGCTCTGCCGTCTCCTCGACGACGTCCTCGACGTCGACAATAACAGCTGACGGCTCGTCATCCTCTAGCTCGTCGTCGTTGCCGCGTAGTTGAGGATCTGACGAGGCTCGTCCATCTATTTGGTGACATAAGATCGATTCAGTTGGAATATGAAGTCATTACTGAGATGGATGGGCGAGTGGTTCGCAAGCTGAACGGTCATTCAGGAGACCGAGCTTCGATTCTCACCAAAGTCGACTATTTTCCGTGGTTTTCCTCTTTCGTTCTGGGTGATACTGGTCCCTTTATAATAATGATAATAATAATAATAATTATAATGATGATAGTTTTATTCACTGTATACATTATACATGTTAAGTTTCGTCGACAAATCAATTCACGACCGTTTTCTCTGTATCAATTCAACAGGCTCAAGAAGATCATCACCGGTCCATAAACTACAATGAAAAATGTAATTAACAATCATTATGGAATGATGATTACTCCCAGGCTGGTCAGACGAGACCAATTTCTTCTTGTCAGTACGATAAAATCACAGGGATCCTGTGCATCCTTCCTGAAATACTGAAATACACGTCTTCAATGGGAATTAGGAGTTTGATTTCTAGTTATTTTTGTGCTTTCGCCATGTTCTGTATCTCAGTTAAGTCGCTTTGGATACTCTAACCGATTTTCCGGAAAGGTAACTAATTCTGCATATCACCTGGTCGTGTGTTAGATAAAAGACTGGTTCATAGTAACATGGATGTGCGAGTTTTTCATTCCAAGAAAGTTACGTTTCAGAAACTTCACGAAAAGTTCCTCATTGGTTCACGTGAGTTTCCGGAAAGGGAAATACTGCTTAACCGTGTCAAGCTGTATCCATAGTGACACGGTTGTAATGGTTTTTCATCTCATTAACATTTTTTTCCATCCATTCATTTCATTTCCATGTAGAGGTACTGTACAATCTGCAGTGTGTAAACAGGTCAAGGTCATAATCACAAATACAATTGAAGATACAATAATCAGTCTAATCAGTTTTTTCCAAGAATTTACGAACATTAAATTCGAAACTAGTAGCTGAATTGCTGTCTCCAATCCATTGTTGCAAATGGCTATATAGTTGAGCTGATGAAAAAATTAGACTATCGGCCGAAATGGATAAAGTAACAGTTGTATTGTGAACATTTTTCTTTCCTCCTGGCGTTATGAATATGGACCTCCGAATTGAATTTTTGGAGACTGGGATGTCACCTGACATAGCACACTGACTCTGAGATGAATATGTCAAAACCCGTGAGCATATTTGATCTAAAGAAAAGAGATTTACTTGAAATAGTAGATCTGGTACTAAACTGTCTGCTACACACACATAACACTACATTGCCGTCTCGTTAAATCACGTGAACCAATCAGAAACGTTTTGCGAAGTTTCAGACTGAATCACGTAAATTACCAGGACGGATGAAACCGTGCAACCGGGTCATCATATATCAGGCTTCAGCTGTATTACCTTCAAGCGCTGATTGCTCCAGCGCATCCACGTCATTCAGACTCAGACTAGATTGTTGATGTGCGATCGATGCTCCCAGACCATTGCCACCCGTCAGATTAGTAACGCTGCTCGCTGACTTGGACCTCGTCAGCACGCCATTGTCACCACAGTCAGCGCCTCCTGAAACAAGGAACAGTGTTTTGTTTTCAAATTCAGTGTTCAAATTTATCTTATCATTCGTTATGCTATCATTCAAAAGTGACTGAATTATATGTTATGCAGATGAATGATAATATCTTCAGAATAATTGAATGTGAATATATTTTCAGAACCCTTATCGTGACCGTCACTCAAAATAGCACCCCAGGCCTGGTTATCTTCAAGAGACTGAGGATTCTGATTGGATGATGTTCTCCAGGAGATCTGAATGTCATGACAATACGAGATAATAACGGAGCAACGGTATCTTGGAACACAAAAATGTGACCCATTTTCAGCCCACTTTGAGAGCAGTGCTAACAAACAATGGAAATACACAAATACTGTGCTACATTGTGCTATTTTATTAAATAGAAATAAACAAATACTGTGCATTATATTGTGCTATTTTATTTATTTTGCTATTTTTCAGAATATTTTGTGCTAACAACAATGGAAATACACAAATACTGATCATGTTGGTATGATACTTTGCTCTACTATAGTATATATTAACCAATCAAAAGAGCTAGCTAGGCCTAGACGTTATTTGATTGATTATTGTTTGCTTAACGACCTCACCAGCAACAGCTAGGTTATACGGGGGTACGAATGAGCAGGTGATTATGAAACTAAGAAGTGATGATAAGTGAAAGGACGTATACAAAAACCCATGCCTTATGTGGGACTCGAACCCATGCCCAACGGTGACTTCAGTTTCTGAAGCGGTGCCTCAGCTGACCGAGCTACCGAGGATGAACGTTATTTCAAGTGGCAGTCGCGGTAAGAGTACTTACTAATACTCGATATTTTCTCTTACTTCTCTTCACCTCTTTTTTTCTCATATGTTAAAATTTCAAAATGAAATATTATTTAATGAATCAACAATCATTAGCAGGTCAGTAACAACATTATCTGACCCTGTGCTCATTCGTTCATTGTGCCCTGAATCATCATTCAGGAGACTGGGCTTCGAGTCCCGCGATGGTCGACTATCCTGATAGAGGCTTCCATTGACTTACAGCTGTTGTTGAACTGAAAACCGGGGTGGTTTCTTGACCAACGATCGTCTACTTCCCAATCTCCAAAACATCTAATAAACTGACCGTTTGTCTCGTTTTTATCCATCTCATTCATCAATCACCGATGCCAGTAGATCTTAGTCATCATCAAAGTGCGTCGTTAAACTGAATATAAATGAGAATGTATATAAATAGAGGATTTTATATGTTTTTTAACAGTTGTAGAAGCAAAGGGAAACAGGTATGTGATATCGGACCACGATCGACTCCTTTTCACCTGTATGCATCAAGTTGTTAATATCAACTCATACAAATTTACGAGAGATATAAAAATAACTTGCTTCATTCTTACCACCAGCGGTACACTACATTTTGAACTCATTTACAATGTATTGTGTATCAAAAAATAAATAGTGATAATAATATTACATCATCATCGAATTTTGAAGAGTGAAATTGTGTGATTGAAATGACGTACTACACCCGCGTTTGCTTCATTCTGGAAGTTAGTGATTATCAAGCGTGGGTAACCATGGCGATATCAACTCTCCACTGCTACTCAAAGATATTGCCATGCTGGTGATTCCGACACTATATCGTGCTATCATCCAAAAGTTACTGAATTATATGAAATGCAGTCAACCAGTGATATCATCGGAATGTTCCAATTTAAACATGTTTTGAGATACTTCACATTTTCTCCTACCTAAACTTTTTTGGTTTCCTGCTCATATTTGAATATTTCCCCCAAAAAACTATTTTATGAATCGTTGTAAAATAAGCTATTAAAAATTGTTAAATATAGACACCAATATATACACTAGGATATAAATGCTAAAATAAGATGGACTACAAGCTAATAATAATTTGTGGCTAGGGTCCAATTGAAAAATGTTTATATCTTCCTCGTCTCCATAGAACATTGTCAAAACAATACTGTGAAATCTCAGTTTAATTCCACGAACGTTGCCTAAACTGTCTATACCATGTATTTTCTAATGTATCATCCAGATGTTGACCTATATCCCAGACTCATTACGCGTATTTGGATTCTTCCTTGTTTTTCTTTCTCACAATATTGGCAAGGCGTGACATAGTGAGCGGGAAACTGAGGAAGAGGAACAGAAAGATTTATTCTTGGTTATTGAGAAGCACAACAAATATCTAGATGGCGGTGAATCATAAAGTTTGGTTCATCATTATCTAGGTGGCCATGGTAACCTTCGGATAGTAAGAAATGAACACCTTCATAAGCACCTATAATGAGATTGATTATTTCTATTTGATACAAAAATGTGGATTTATTTGAGCGATGTGGCTAACAATGGTTTGAATGACAGTACTAAGAGTTCGGTATGGTATTCACCTACTGAGGATTATTTTCGGGAAGTTTTCATTCTATCTCATCTCATCTCACCGTCATCGGCGTAATAGGCCTACGTCATCGTAATATTTATTCAGTGGCTATTTGTGAAAGTTGAATGAAAAAATACATTTCTTCTATGAGCTTAGCCTATATAATATGAATAATCATGAAATCAGGGACTGATATCATTAGTTGATTCACTCATATGAGACATGAAAATTAAGATATTTAAGCCTCGAGAAATGAACTGTGTGATAATGACGTGTCCGAAAAAGAGAACTGTCTGGAAAATTAAATATTCAAGAAATAATCTGTTTGGTAAATAAATTGACCAAATATAAGCTGTTCATTTTAACCCATCAATATATTCTTCGGAAAGTTCCCCACCATCTCTTGAATATATATTTTCGGACATTTATCCCCCTCCCACCTCTTGATCCATCCCTATAACATCCTCGTCCTCTCCCTACCTCCGTGTCTCTCGCCCGGCGGACGATAGCCAGGATCCAGTAGCGCGAACGTCGACGCTTCCGGTGCTATGCCACGTGCTTTCTCCCACTCGTACAGGCGGCGCGTGAACTTCTCCGAGATGCCTTGGAACCGGAAGAAACCGGTCGACGTTTGGACGAGTACTTCCTGTTTGCCGGGGTGGTTAGAGCCGACGGCACGACGCATTTTCTCCAATCTGAAACATTTGATTTTTCATTAAGACATTCTATATTCACGCAGATAATTTGGAGTATTACTTCATCAAAACTTATTTTTGATTCAAGTCTCGGAACTCTCAGTAACATCCATATTAATTATTTTTTAAATGTCTCAGTGTCTGAATTACCTACGCGAGAGTATCTCTAACTGGCAGTTAGAAGTTGTTATCACAAATTGTTTTCGTCAACACTTAGATGAAGGCAAATTGGATGTGATAATACCGGGCCTCACTCATTCACTAGCGTAGTTTTCAATAATCATCCGAGCGTTTAGTGTTCACCATACAGAAGGCCTATTAGAAGCTCAATATCTTTTGATGATGTACAAATGTGAGATTACAAGTCACATCCCTAGATCAGTGTGTGTTCATTGATAAGAAATAATAATGAGTACACTCAAAATATAAGCTAATAAGGAGGTAAACATGTATGATAAACATTATGTATTTTCGAAACATGACTGTTTTGAATTGGATGAGCGAAGCGAAGACTCAATTTCACCATAGGCCTACTCGAAAAAAAGTTCCTTTTTCGCGCTCCACAGTCGAACAAGAATTCAAAATCAGTTGAAACTTGGCATACATAAGTTAGTGTACTTATCTAATTCGATACTGTATAGGTTTGAGGCGCAATCGGTTGAACCATTCATGACATAAATCATTTCAAAAGTTTCAAAAATCTCATGAGAATAGCACGTAGGAAAAAATTCGTTGAT
>OZ023328.1:15263204-15315704 GCA_964007535.1 Brachyptera risi | reverse complement strand
TCTGGAAGAAATTCACATGTTTATATGAATACAGTTGACGACTCGCATTCCCCACCCCATTGACGTCACAAATCATAAGATCCAATCGGCGGGGCTGTTAGAACTGAGGTGAAATTGAAATATCCAATCAGGATGTCTCTGAATGATCTCAAGTAGATTCAGAACGCCGACTGGTAAAGCCACGCCCATTTCGAGTCGGCATTTGATGTGTCATGTGATTTACTGCGAATTAAATTGATTATTTGCATTATCGTTCTGTAATAACTGTTCCATGTAGGCATATACTTGATCAGAGAAAATATATACATTATTAAATTCCATTCCACCAGCGGTCGCGTAGTCTTGGAAAATTACGTCTGTAGGATTAGGGTTCCCGTTTGATGGAAAAATTGCAAAATATATCATCCAATAATATAGAAAAATGCTATCAGAAAGAATGTTCGTTTTTTGTGGTCAAACGAATCGATCAAGTTAGTGCTTGATAGTGCTTGTAGTGCTGAAAATCAGTTCATATTCTATCGTTCTGAAAACGAACTTTTTGAATGAATGAATTAAATCATATTTCGGCTTGAAGGCGCGTCAATAACTCTTCCTGCGCCAACGGACCTTTTCTATGTCTTTATTATTGTTGGAAATATAGTACGGTCATCTCACTATTTTCTAACAACATCAAAATCATGATATATCATATGAAATGGTTTATGATTATCATCACTCTACAGTTTCATTTTCATCTGTTCGTTCGTACCCCCGTATAATCTAGCTGTTGGTGTCGATGGGCCAAAAAAAATTATCATCAAATACACAAACCTGTTGCCTGTATTCGTTCTTGCTGACAGCGACTTCCTCAGCCGACTGAGCCGCGGACGCCGATAATTTCTGCAGCCTGTCTTCTGATTGAGGACTCGGCGGCGGCTTCGCGTTGCACTTGGTGACCTTCTTGTTGAGTAGGCTCAACTCTTCGGTCGACGGCAACGTGATGGTCAACATCGGCGTCAGGCGTCGACTTGTCAGCGTCGGATCGAGGGTGGCACCCAGCGACGTCGTCGACGTCTTGTGTCGTCGCGATAAGTCGCTCGTTACTTCAATACGAGGCCTGGCCTTCACCTTGGAGACGGAAAAAGAAATTCGGATATTGAATTATAATAATGCTTTTTTTTCAACTTTTGTATAATAAGATAAGCGATAGAAAGGACTTCCACCCCCCTCCATTCACACTTCTGATTTTTTTTTGTCGTACGACACGATTTCGGTACGATTTTTGTAACTGACCAATCACAAGGCAGAACTAGACCGAAAAAGATGGCGGATCACGACACCGATATCGGTCCGAATCGTGTCGTGAATGTTGGTTCAATTTCAACTTTTGTCGGCCGTTATTATGATTCCGGCGGAAGTTACGTGTGTTGCGTACTTGGGCTGCTAGGAGGCACTGCAGTAGCGTTTCCGTTTGATTTGATCTATATCGATATATCTCCGTGTCTCCGCGCACTCACTCTTTGCGTGCATTTTGTTTGTTGAGACATCAAACTTAACCAGCATATTACTTTTATTTTTCTAAATTAAAATGTCTTATGATCCTGAACTTTTCTTATTGGCAGTTCAAGACCGGCATGCCTGTACGATTATAGCTCAACTGATAACAAGGATACAAGAACCTCAACAATAAAACAAGGCTGTGGATTTGAGATGAAGAAGCCTATGGCCACAATATGTCACGAAATCGTGTCGTGATAGAGGTTAAGTGTGAATTAATCAGGTGTGAACGAGTCTAAATAAAATCGGACCGATATCGTGTCGGACGAAAAAAAAAATCGGAAGTGTGAATCCTGCTTTATAGCTTTGTCATTTTCTTCTGGATTCGATAGTTACCGCATGAAGTAGGCTATATTTTCTATGAGTCAAGATGTGTGAAGTCTTGAATCATAATTCATATAGGTATCTCTCTCATCTCAAAACGGATATGCTATGCTGGGTTAGCCCATAGTGGAATGACTTCTGCTAAGGAAATGAAGTAAAATGAAATAGTGAATTGAAAAAACGAGTACATCTTTTATGAGAACTTCAGTTGATGGCTCAACTTTGAATACAAAGACTGATATTGACTGTATCGTATCAATAAATTTAATGAATGAATAAATTACACAACATTATTTCCAACAATGATGAAAAATGGAAAAAGTCTGCTAGGCACAAAATAACCCAGTTATCGACGCGCCTTCAATCCAGAATATTCTCTCATTCTTTCTGAAGGATGAAATTTACTGCAGTATTGAACGTTTGAATTCAACAAAATGAACAATGAATTCAAATTGATTGAATTGATTTAAATCTACCTGATGTTGGAAGAAAATGTGGGTAATTATTGATGATTTCTGTGTCACGAACGCAATTCGTGATTGTGTAATCACATCAAAAGTGATTCAGAAGACAGTATCTGAAATTATATTGAATTTCAAATAACCGGAATGATTCTGATCAAACCTAGCTTGCTATAAATTAATATTCTGAAAGATGTGTACAGAAGAATCATTTATTGATTCCCGAGAGTTTATCAACTCGAAAATTTTGTGTGGGCTTACACCCGATTTTATATTTCAAAATTGCAGGGATTCCTCGTGTTTTCAGGATTTCTTGTGTTTTCAGGAATTCTTCGTGTTCTCTTGTGATTTTGTTTGTCTATGAATTTGACTTTTTTTATCCATGATGACAGTTTATTTCCTATTATACCAACAGGAAAGAAAAATATGAATAGACTCACTGTTTCGACGCTATCCTCCCGTGAAGGTGAAGCCCTCTTGACCCCGTCACCCAGCGGCGTATCACCCGGGTCAAACACTGGCGCTCCTTCATCGTGGTCACTCGACGTCTGGGCGTCTCTCGTGTCCATCTTTCTTTGTAGGCGTCGTTTCACACTGTCATACTGTCGTTGTTTCGCACTGTCCGCGTGTCGTTGTTTGATAGTGTCCCCGTGGCGTTGTTTCATACTGTCACCGTGGCTAGGTGTCCGCTGTTTCAAACTGTCCTTGCGAGTTTGGATGATGTCTTTTACTTTTCCCCACGGCGTTTTGTGAGACTTGTTCTGTTGAGCACAGGTCTTGATACCATCCTGTTAAACACATAGTGGTATATTCTTATTATATTTGAATATGTTATGTTCGATTTTATATGTGAGCCAGGGCTATATAGATTTGAAAAAAACGAATGAGATAATCAAATACAATAAAAGAAATGAAAAAAAAGAAACAAAAATCAATTCTGTAATGAACACAAATACAGAGAGAAAAAAAGGAAACAAGATTTCAAGAAGAAGAAGAAGTGGATCAAGATGATGAGAAGATTCAATATTTTCTCGACTGAGCTGTGAATGTTTGAATTATTATCCAAATCCAGCATTATTACCTTGAGATTTATTGTTTTTTGAGTGAGTTATCTTATTTTTAATTATTTTCTGGGGTGGTGAGATCGCCCTTGTGATGCTCCGTTCGAACAATCCCATCTTTCTTCCATCCTCATCAAGTTTCGGTGTTATTGAGAATGAAAGTGAGTAATAATGTGAATTACATATATTTACTTGACCACGACTGAATGGATATTTCAAAAAAAAAAATATTATTGCAATAAAACATCGAACACATTTAAATAACATCAATTTCAGAACATATAGGCCCACATACGGAAGAGATGGATGAACAAGAGAGGAAGTGTTCTGAAGGAACCATCCCAGTATTGAATTGAACGAATAAACCCTGTCAGAATAGTCGACCGTAGCAGAAATCGAACCCCGATCTCCTGAATGACGGTTCAGTGTATTAACCACTACACGTCCCAGTGACTACAATTATTGTTAACGTTTGTATCATAGCTTGATCACATCAAACAGGATAACTTTTGATCCAATGAGGTTAAAAATGAATATGACGATCAATAAACATGAATTAAATAGAACAATAAATTGCATTGAAAGAACAAAATATATGAGTAGAATTATAAGTCGAAGAAAGAAGGAAGGTTTGAGAGAAAAGAAGACAGAAACAAACCAAAGAAAAAGACGATGAAGATCAAGAAGAAAATTATTCTCACTGTATTCCTCTACTCGAAACAAATCATCGACGAGAATATTATCTCTAAAATGATCCATTCATTGTTCGGAGTTTGTGAAATCGTTCGAGTGTTACAATGACTTATCTCCTTCTGGACAGATCGCCCTCAAAATCCTCCCTATAATGACTCACGTTTTATCTCACGTTGTCATCCTTAGAGCTTCAATTGAGGAACCATAACTTTTTTTCCATCATCAACATCAAAACATGATACAAAAAATCATTGTTCTCCAATCAAGGCTATGTAAAGAAGGACCGTCCGTTAGGAAGGCACCCCGGAGGAAAATTGATGAATAGATATCCAATTCAACAAACATGAATCTCTATGAGTAATGGTCTTAGTGAATGATCAAGACATTCACAATGACCATGTCTCGAGCTTTCAATGTTATCAATAACAAAATAAAAAGATAATTCATCAATATACGATACGTGATTGAGAGTATATTTGTCCAACCCAGCCGTTTCACATGCGACACATGCGCAGAGCATATCGCATGACACATTACTCTCAGCACCGATCTAGTCGAGTTGACGCCTGAATCACGCGAATAATAACTACACTTGCCAAACCTCGCGCCAGAGTGCAGTGTAATTTACTTATCCGATCACTCAGAGTGCAATTATTATTGGCATTGATCAACATCTGGCAGAGTGTGGTGAGGAGGGGGCGGGGGCGGGGGCGGGAGCGGGGGGGGGGCCCAGGATTAGGGTCGAGTGAGTCGTAAAGAGGAAATGATCATTTCCCCGCAATAACAGTTTTCATAAGCCATACATGTACTCACGGAAGAGAAAAAAGAGCGAGTCGTTGCAATATTGCCACTCCTTCAATTGACGCACTGTAGGACTTCCGTTCATTCATACCAACGAAACAACCACAAATATAAGTTATTATTCGATGTTTTTTTTTAAGAGCAATGGTTCACAGGATGAGATTCACGATCAGATCAGACAAACACATCACCATCTTTCAAAATCATAGCTGCATCGATTTCATAGCTGCATAGCTATGTTCATAGCTGCATCGATTTTCTGTGCTTTAATGCCGCCATTTCTTTCATTGTTGTTCAGCTGATTGTTCAGTCTCAAAATATATAGAATACAAAAATATTTCCCAGAACAAGATTCACAAAGTATGAGTGAGTGGATTCACTTGTTATTATGATAGGCTACCAATACCATTTTCAAAACCGGCACTGGTAACTCACAGTTGGTAACGCGCTTGCTTGGACCTCAGTTCGTTCCCAGCCATCGTCATTTTTGAAATGTTTTTGAATCTCAAGAAAATGCTGGGATAATATCTACGATAGGCCTCGACCGATTCCTTCCTTCTATCATTCTCAACACCCAAAAACACATCATCTCATTATTCATTCGTCAATGAATGATAGATCCAAGTAATTTTTATGATGCGTCGTTGAGCCCGATATAAATGAATGAATACATTTGTCTAAACCTTAATAATAATTGACTCATAAAACACATTTCAAATTTTCGCAAAACTAGAGATTGAAAGACTTGTAAAAGTGTTTGAAATAAAAATGAGAAATACTGTGCTGATGTAATACTTGGTCGGACTATACTTGTGTCGTGACGTATGTTGGCGAGCCTCCTAGTCTAGCAGTCCTATTTCCCTGTCACACGTTTGACATTTTATTAAATACAAGTCTTTATTTATTATACATAAATAACATCAGTGACGTTGACGCTTCTTAATCGGTTCAACCTTACTTTTAAACACATAATTCAGGCCAATGTTGAAACCTTTGGCACGTTTGTAGATATAAGATTGGGTACACTTTTGAATTCAGTTGACTCTATTTTGAAAATGATAAATTATTATTATACATTGTGATTGAATGGTTGAAATCTCTTTCACGTCACAACTTCATGATCACACTGTACGTCGAAAGGCCAATTTGGTCTATCAACATCACACTATACCGAGACGCGTGGCCGAGTGGTAACACACTGAACCGTCATTCGGGAGACCCGGGTTCGATTCCCGCCATGGTCGACCATCCTGACAGGGGTTTTTCGTGGTTTCCCTCTGTCGTTCAGGTTGATACTGGGATGGTTCCTTCACAACAGGCCACGACCGACTTCTTCCCACCATCCAAAACACCTAATAAAATACCCTTTCATCTCATCATCCCATCATCTCATTCATCATCCACCGACGCTGATAGATCGTAGCCATCAGTATAGTACGTCGTTAAAACCCGATATAAAAAAACATCACACTACCAAATCTCCATCCTCATTCTCAATGAATGGCCCAAGAAGATCAAACGAGCTACCAATGTTATTCAAGTCAGTGAAATCCTCAGGACTATTCGAATCATCATATAGAGAACAAGTTTTGGTGAAGCAAAATACAGAGATGATTAAAACAAAATCGTGAATAATTCAGTTCTGAACTGTCATTTCCTCCTCTTTTAATTCCTTTTCCTTCTTTGAGATTATAGTTCATGTTGTTTGATTTGTTTTCTAGGTAAGAAGTCAAGTAGGAGAGCAGATGCTCTCATATGTAAAGATCACCGTTTCATCTCCGTTAAATCATTGTCTCATTGTACAATTCTGATGTAAATGGTAATTTTTGTGATTTTATGTAACCTACTCTGGAGAAAACTGAATGAATCATGATAGAGTAGAATGATCTTCCAAGATACAATTCGTTCAACTTGATTGCTCATAATTGATGGATCTAAAAAGTATCACATTGATCCAATTCAGGATTATTTTGATTAGTCCTGGACGACATATCGGTATAAGAAATGTACGAAGACGTCGAAGAAATCTGAAATCGTATGAGCAAATCTTTGCTACACATGATGCTGATATTGCTATGAATTCAAAACTAAATGTACACAATGTGATCACCAATTATCCATGTCTAGCTAAGCACAGCTTGAACCTGATTTTATCAGTCTTTTCAGCTCTCCGATGGAAAAGTTTTCCCAAACAAAACACTCATTGAGGAACTCATAGTGAACTCAGAGATCAATGACACATTCTGGGGGTCGATTGAGTAACTCTTTCGATAACTCGTTCGAGAACGATATCATTCGTTATCTCTACCGAAGTGAAAACTAAGTTCTCACTTGCCCCCATTGGCTAACACTATTGTTAGACTCCTCACAGTGACAGCTCTTGTCGATATGATATGAGATAACGGTCGACAAGTGAAGTGACAAAGTCACACAATCGACTTCCTGCACTAATATTCTGACTGACTCATGAAGTAATGTGCTCCGTTGAAGCGCCGTAAAACAACACAATTCATTCATTCAAGTAAGGTGCTGGGTCTGGCCAGCTCCAAGAGACCAGGACTCCGATTGATCAATGTTCACTAGTGGAGCTGAATACCATGATAACGGGAGATAATAAAAAAGTAACGGCCTCTCATTATATATAATCTTGATATTTTCGTAGCCCACCTCATAGCAGTGCTAGGAGTGTGTGCTAACATCAATGAAAATACACAAAAACTGGACATGTTGCTATGGTTCTCAGTATCTTCTGGTGAACAGGAAGCACTCAAAGTCTTAGTCTCTTGAAGCTAGCTAGGCCCAATCTCGAGTGACAGTCGAGGTAGGGTCCTGGCGAATACCTCAAGATATTTCAATTACTTCTGGGTGCTGGCATTCAACTGATTAGTTGTTCAGATTTATATCCATGGCTGAACTGATACTGAAAATTTGCTTTTTTATTCACCCTGTTCACCTTTGTTCCACTTTTACATCTGTTCGTCTCCTTGTGGAAACCATGGTCACCGATCTCATGATCACCCAAATTTCATGATTCGAACACTCTACCATCTGGATATTTGTTGAGCATCCAATGGATATCGAACGGAAGGTTTAAATTCACTTCTGATATTTGCAAGTTTTGCCACTTTCGAGGACTAAATGGCACGACAGTAAATGTCGCATGAAATTAGAGAACAGAAACCATTCCTGGAAAGCCATTTCCAGAAGGTTTTAATAGAAAAAAAAATACTGTCATGCATGAAATATGTTCTGCACATTACAAGATACGTTCTAGGTTGTTACGATGACATATAACCGATGTGTAGAAGATAATTGTCTTTTTCCAGGAAAATGTCGCACGGACAACCGTTCTTCTATCAGGCGTCGCAACGCCTTGCACACGACGCCTACACAAGATGGCGTCGGTCCAACATCCAGCTGGCAGTGACTTCTCTCGTGAGTACACACGTCTCTTACACGTGCGAATAATCTGTTCAATATTCATTTATAATGATGATGAAGTAAGAACAGTTTACTACTTTTTGAAAATGAATAGTAAAATTGAATCCGAGTGGTTTTCCTTGAGCAGGTGAAGTGATTGCTTGAGTGGTTTCTTACTATCAATCAGACTAGGACCTTCTTATTCTACGGCTTTTTTTCATATTTTTTTCACGGTTCATCCCACATACCAGG
The DNA here is from genome assembly GCA_964007535.1 of Brachyptera risi. NCBI lineage: Eukaryota > Metazoa > Arthropoda > Insecta > Plecoptera > Taeniopterygidae > Brachyptera > Brachyptera risi. The sequence goes on along the minus strand of OZ023328.1, from coordinate 15,307,156 downwards.
GTTGACAGCTTCAAGAGATTGCAACTTCAGAATTATATTTTTTTACATTTGTGAAAAAACTCTCATGGTAAATGGTCTGGAAATAAGAAACAGCCACTTGTGAGTGTCACTAAACTACTCCAGGAATTCAAATGGGACTTCCTAGACAAGCGTCGGTCTAAAACCCACCATACATGATCAACATTCACCCCTCAACAGGTTGACTCGACATATTGACAGCTAGTAGATAACCCGCATTTCTGATCTTGCCTTTACACGACGGCAATATGTTGATGGCTGCCGTCAACATATTGCCGATAATTCAACATGCTCTATTTCTCATCAATATTGACAGCTTTTGACCAATGATGGCACGGTTACAAGTCACGTGGTATATTATCATTGAATACGTAGTTTCTACGGAGAACTTTCATTGAGTATGGATAGTTGCAGATTATCAACTGCTCATTTTCTCAACGTGCTTTTTTTCCAAAGAATTGAGCGATTTTTGGGGGAAACTAAACCACGCGTATACCTGAGCCAATACTCTTAAGTTATGTTCATCATCAAGAATTGATAGCCAATATTATGGATAAAAGTCGAAAATCGTTGAAAGTCGAATATGTTTCGTAAATTATCCTTAAAAGCGCTAGTGTCGGAGGCTAGTTGATACTTGTCACCAAGGAAGCACGTCAACAAATGTTTTCGGAGACTATACACGACGTCAAACTTGTTGAGTCAACATGTTGACGGGTAATGTTGATCGTGTACGGCGGGTTTAAGGTGGGCTTGCGCTACTTATATAAGTCAGTCTCTGGTCAACCAGCCTAGCAGGACCTAGCAAAGTAGGCCTACATAACGTATCCCAAGTACATCGGACGTAAATACCATTCTGGACACATTTTCATCCTCAGTTACCGTACAGACATTAGGCGCCAATCAATCCTGCGTGAATCAATAAGATTGTGGAACCAGCTCCCAAAAGATGCAAATAAATAAAAAAAAAAATATATATAGCTCACTTCAACCATGTTGACTTATTAGCCAACATTATACAACATTCAACGTATATTTATATATTATAACAGTATACATTAAACAACATCCAACGGATGTTTGACATTATAACATTATAACCTAGTAACATTATACAACCACCTAGGAGAGTGTTATTTCCTGAAGATGTACAAATACAAATGAATGAATAAATGAAATATACAGCTCCAAGAGATTGCAACTTCAAAATTTGGAAGTGTTTGGAAAGTTCTCGGATGAGCATATTGATGTGAAACTGCTTCACACCGTGTAGAGAAGTACCTGCTGAAAGATTGTCGATCCATGATGAACATTAACAATATTTTCACAAAAAAATCCCCCTGGTGGGAACTTTTTTCCCCATGGTGACTGGGGTCCCCTTAAGTCCAAGTAGGTTCATAACGGAAGTTCGAAATAATTGATTCAACACTGTTATATACCACTACAGAGATAAATCTGTTCATAGGTTGTCAATGTAATTACATTATCGTGGGTGGTCTTTGCCTTCAATGCGTAACACTTTTAAAACACATTAAAGAGGAGAGCATAAAATAGTACAAATTAGAAACCCAACAGCATATATATATATATATATATATATATATATATATATATATATATATATATATATATATATATATATATATATATATATATATATATATATATATATATATATATATACATATATATATATATATATACATGAAAATAATGAAACACATCTCTCAAATATAGAATAGTTAAAGACGGATAAGTACGAAGATTGGTTGATTTTTGGCAGAATCGTATCAACAGAATCGTAATTTTATACAAGGGCAGCGGATTTGGCAATGCCACAAGCTTTTATTTTATATCGTATAATCGTTAAAACTGATTGTATATTGGACCCGTAATTACAATCGGGTGTGAAAAGAATGATGAATCGCAAGTGTTGAGAGAATCATCAATCACAGAAATATGTATTCGATATAATATTGGGGTGAAATAAAATATGTATGGGCCTAGTTATACTTTGGTGATAAGACTAGGAAAACGCGGGATTTGCGTTGTGAGATGAGCTTAGGAGTATGGAAATCTGGAATGAAAAATATTCGGTCAGCTCAATGCACATTTACGGACCTTAGATTACTTCGAACGTTCAAAAACCTTACCTACAACTTGTTGATATTCATAGTGCTGCAACCTGTCGCATATACACTTTGCAAAACCAATTGATCCGAATATTCAATAAAATGTACACTTTTATTGCGTTTGATTATTTGTTGTTTCTCATCTGATTGTTGCAAAAAAACTCTGATGAGGTGTATAATAATATTGTTCATATTCGGTGAAAGTTTGAGAGCTTTATCAGAATTCTTGTTTTTCAAATATTTTTCCTCCAGGTTATTCGTATGAGGGTTTTTCCAACTTCATGATTTTTTCCGGGAAAATCTTTCGACCGATTTTGCTGAAAAACCATCCCAGCCTATTTTGGTGTGACATATGATAATGTAGAAGAAGTTTCAAGTTGATAAATATTCTTTCCTGACCTGTATGCTGCGCAAAAAATTACAAAAAAAAGAAAAAAAAAAACGAAGCCCATTTTTTTTCGGTATATAAAATGGAATCTTCACTACGCTCATCCAATGAGTGGTCGAGTGGAAGTGACTGCACACTAAACTGTCATTCAAGATACCGGGGTTCGAATCCCGCCATCGTCGACTACCTTGACAGGGATATTTCGTGGCTTCTCCACGTCGTTCAGGCCAATACTGAGATGAACTGACTCCTACCCACTATCCAGAAACATATGATAAAATAAAGTTTCATCTCATCATCCAATTATCATCATCTCATATATCATTCACCGAGGTCGATATATCGAAGTCATCTGTAAGGTGCGTCGTTGAAGCCATTATGAATATGCAAGAATATGTACTTCGTTTCTCAACCACCACGCTGGAAAATTAGCTCGAGGGAGGCGTGAGTAATTGAGTTCGCGCCCAGAATGGTGCATGAGTTTTCGTAAATAGTATTCATCTTTAACCCGCTTATTTGTATTCCCAAAAAATAATCTCGCTCTTGGTGTTGTTGTCAGAAAACAAAAGTATACACACACATATATATATATATATATATATATATATATATATATATATATATATATATATATATATATATATATATATACATACATATATATATATATATATATATATATATATATATATATATATATATATATATATATATATATATACATATATATATATATATATATATATATATATATATATATATATATATATATATATATATATATATATATATATATATATATATATATATATATATATATATATATATATACAATGACGAAGATAATACAACTCAGAACAATAATGAAGCTGATGAATAACTGCACCTCTGAATTGAGGAATGAGGATGTTTATATGAATGGGAGTTTTATTCACAAATGTTGTGATGTTGTTAATGTATGAACATTTTCAATGTCAAATTGGAGAATGAATGATTGATAATTGATCCCATAATATTAATGATGATAATTAAAACTATATTGATCATTTAAATCATAATTATTGTCACTTCACTCATGATTCTATATATGAATATATTTTATATATATATATATATATATATATATATATATATATATATATATATATATATATATATATATATATTTATATATATAAATATATGAGAAGATTCAAATCATATGAACTTCATTAAATAACTATATTATTCCGATGAAATGTCAGGAATAACATTTTTGGTGGAGGTGCCGTATTTTCAGTTTTGTATCACAATTGACAATTCAAGAGAAAACAATCACACAAATCACAATCGAGATGAAAATATGATTCTCAAGATTTCATGAGAACAGTAATGATATAATTATGATGGACAAATTTCATCAACATCGGTTCAGCGGTTATCAAGGTGCGTAGGTTTCTATTATATTCCATAGAACAATTCCATCGCATCCAAGAAAGCATCTGTTGCGTTTACCCATACATTATGTATCACTCTGACAACAATGTAGCACTTACTTTGTTCGCAAAGTGTCGTGCAATGAGGATGCTGCCGGTAGCGTCGTCGCCGTCCAGCGATCTACTGCGTCGTGACGCTTCCTCCTCCTCGGACATCTTCCTGAGGGACAGCCGGCGTGACTCCTTGACCGCCGGCTGGACCCCCATGGACTCCGTGGCAGACGCGCTGCGTAACGGGCCTGGAACGAATTACGCAGTATTTTTCTCTCAATTCCGTTCATTCATTTTTACCAATGGAACGATACATTTCTGACAAGTAAATCAACAAAATTCGTGATGAAATTCCGGATGAACATATTGTACTGAAACTGTTTCACACCGTGAAGAGAAGTATGTCATGAAATGATTCCGATCTTTAGTGAACATCAACAATATGTTATTTGTATCTAGCGGTACGCTGTGAAGTGAAAATCGATACAAAAAATATCGCGAGTTACCGCTACATAAAGTTGATCTTTCCAGTTTGGTTGTTATACAATTTCAGTAATTAATTAGCATGTTCAACACATATTGTCTGCAGCAGATAATGTATCTGTTGATTTGGTATATCAACTGTTGAAGTTGAATGATCATTTATACCTTGGACATCACCCTGGGCCCAGATTCACAAAGAATTTCATCTTAAGACATTGAAGCGCTTAACCCGTTGAAGTTAAAACAGAGATAACACGTTCTAACTGTATCACGGTTTTATCCTTATTTCTTATTGACGAATAATTTCAAGATAATTTCACCGTGGTGTTGACTTTGACCTTAACTGTCCGTGCCGTTGCCGTGTGGCGTCATTGTCTTCGAAGGTCAACCAATGTGAGCAACGAGCGGGATGTCAAGTAGTTTACAATAACGCGATATAAACATCAATTACTTGTTTCCTACAGCTAGATATTATCACAGATAATCGCTCGATTATCTGTGATAATATTTGACATCAAAATGAACTAACAAAATGTTGTATATACTTTTACGTTTGTTTTTCTCTAATTGTCGTGAATTTTGTTGTTGTTGATCATTATGAGGGCTTTTCATTTTGTTCACCGCCAATTCTGTCAGCTGTTAGTCGAAATTTCCCAATGTGAGGTACAGATTGAATATTAAATATGATAATCGAAAATCGGATCATGTCTTTACACCCAGCCCCTCTGGATTTTTATTTCTGATCTTCTGAATATATAGGCCTATACTGATTTAATTTGAGTGAGCAAAATCTTCAAAATCATCGAAATCAGATTCGAGGCGAGTGTTGTGTCTCCACTATAACCAGTTGGGACCGGTGAAAACTTTATCACCAACTATTCTTAAAACTTTTGCTCAAACCTTTTCGTGAATACAAGTTATCCAAGTCCGGAGATAAGTCCTATAGAACTATTTCAACTTGGAACGTGTTGAGAGATAAAACTCTTCGTGAATCTGGGCCCAAGTGAAAGCGTTTATTTACTCATCCGTTTATTCATATCCATTTTCATCCAAGTTAATCACAATATAAAATTAAACATTTTTGAGTGAATCCTATGGACATGTGATTAGCTCCTATCAAGTCTGGGGACGCCTTGACGCACATGCTCACTTCCTATTGAAATCTCTTCCCAGAAATACATTGACTGACTAAACCAGTTGGAAGTATTTCTAGTTCTCGCTTGTATCATATATTTATTTAACTTATTCCTGATGCTACTGTGTGAAAGTGATCAACACAAGCATCTGAGGAATAGACGGGACGCATTATCTATGACAGAACTCTCTTGGGAGTGGATTAGAGACACAGTGGAACATTTTCTAGCGTCAGCTTCACATACAAACTATCGGACTCGTTTGAACATATTGTAGTGATATGCTATCCGTCATTTAGAGAAGAATCTCACAAAACACGGTCGATCGATGATAAACATTCACTTTATGAGGTCACACACACACACACACATATATATATATATATATATATATATATATATAAATATATTATATATATATATATTTCATATATATTCATATATATATATATATATATATATATATATATATATATATATATATATATATATATATATATATATATATATATATATATATATATATATATATATATATATATATATATATATATATATATATATATATATATATATATATATATATGAATATATATGAATATATATCACATATATGTATAATATATATATATATATATATTTTTTTTTTCATATATATGTATATATATATATATATATATATATATATATATATATATATATATGTATATATTTATATATGAATATATATATATATATATATATATATATATATATATATATATATATATATATATATATATAAAAATATATATTTATATATATATATATATATATATATATATATAATTTATGTAAACTCCATCTGAACTCTCACGATCCATGTTTGAAAAAATGAGTGGAACTGGGCTGTTATAAATCGTGATGATATTTATTCATAAATGACCAACGTATCTACGAGAATGGTCTCGTCATCATCAGGGTCCAAACTATACGAATTATTCTGATAGAAAAACGTCTTATCTTATATGCCACAAATCTAATGGTACCTTGATTCAGAAACCTTGGCCAAATATATATGTCACCATAATTAAAAGAATTCCAGAGGACTGTGTAAAATTCAAGGTAGCATGAATCTCTTTTCACACCTGAAAAATGATGATAAAAATCATACAAAAAGGAAAATAGAAAATAAATCGAAACAATACTGTCAAAAACTTCTGATAGAAAGAGAATCAGAGAGAAAAGGGGAAAAAGAAAAGAAAGAATAGAAAGAGAAAAAAGGAAAAAAAACTAGGAATCCTTATTTGTTATGACTTCTGAGAAACATTCTCTCAGATGGCAGCGTCAAGCTTTCCTTCTTTGGGTCCACTCGCTTTTTTCTACCATCTCTCCACTTCGGAAGTTCTTCAGCCTCTGGATCGACTCCTCCGATGGATGTACTGGGAGAATCTTCACTTTTCACAGTATATAGGCTTCCACGCTACTGGTATTCTTTTGCTGTCATTTCTTGAATTTTACACAGTCCTCTGGAATTCTTTTAATCATGGTGCCATCCAAAGACCTTAATATATAACCCACTGGTGCCATCTATTCAGCCAATGCTTTTGAATCAAGGTAGAATTGATTTCGTCGCATACAGAATGTTTTTCCATCAGAATAATCAGTATAGTTTGGACCCTGATGATGACGAGACTATTCTCGTAGAAACGTTGGCCATTTATGAAGAAACATTACCATGATTTGAAACAGCCTAGCTTCACTCATTCTTTCATATATATATATATATATATATATATATATATATATATATATATATATATATATATATATATATATATATATATATATATATATATATATATATATTCATATTCATATATATATATATATATATATATATATATATATATATATATATATATATATATATATATATATATATATATATATATATATATGAAAGAATGAGTGAAGCTGGGCTGTTTCAAATCATGGTAATGTTTCTTTATAAATGGCCAACGTTTCTACGAGAATAGTCTCGTCATCATCAGGGTCCAAACTAGTAATATATATATATATAATATAATATAATCAATATATAATTATATATATAATATAATATATATATATATATATATATATATATATATATATATATATATTCATATATATATATATATATATATACATATATATATATATATATATATATATATATATATATATATATATATATATATATATATATATATATATATATAAATATATATATGGTCTATTTTTTTTTTGTCAATAGCAGTATTTGATGAAGATACATATTATATCAACTGGAGAATTATCTAGCTCCCAAGTTTTATGTATATAGATCTATGGATACGCAACTCATACTAATTTCTAATGCAGACTCTCAGAGCTGGTGATCACGACTTTGAACTGTCGGATCTTTCAGTTCTGTGTGATGATTCGAGTGCAAATTGAATTGTGAATCAGATTATTGTGACTCTCGACGATATTTTAATTGAGTAATGTAATTGTTCAACCGATTTTCAAGAGATATCTTCCACAGAGAATACATCAATGTTGTCAAGAAATGCTGTACTGAAAAGTTATGTACACACTTATACTTCAATTCCTGTTTCTATTCAAGAGAGAGTTATAAAGTATACACGCTGTCAACTGAACATTGGATGCATGGTGCAATATATAAGAAAATAGTGTAGGCCCAATTGGTGCCGCGGTATAAGATACATTTTTTGTTTTCAATATATATCGATTCGATATATTATATCAAACGTGTTTCCCAGCTTCCAGTATGTTGATGAATACATAAAATGAAAATAAATCAATTAATCAATAGAATATAGTACAACGGCAATTGCGTAAAGATGATGCAGCGAGGTGATATGTACAATTTACAAATATTCCACAATTATTAGCTTGAAGTCGACCTTCTTTCTTCGTTCTTCCGTATTTTTTCTCTCATTTCAAGAGATACGTCTCAATTTTCTTTCTTTCTAAATTGGGTTTAACGATACACTATAATGATAACCGAGATCTATTGGCGTCGAATGAATGATTGTTGAGATAATGGGATGGTGAGATGAAGGTTTCTTAGGTATTGGGGAGGATAGTGGGAAGGAAGCGGTCGTGGCCTATATTGTAGGAACCATCCTGGCATTATAGCCTAGACTATAGAGGGAAACCACGGAAACCTCCTGTGAAGATGGACGGTGGCGGGGATCAGACCGGGTCCGATATGCCCCTTCACCTCACGGATCACATGAAACGAGTGCGTCGATCACTCAGCTACATGTGCCGGTTCGTCTCAAAAGTCAATACTATCATATTTTCACACTCAAGTCTCGCCCCGATTCATCCCGATGTAACCATAAATAGTCACACAGTTTGATCCCCTACCGTATTTCATCGCTGCTATTCTTCTTAACACGGAACCCCCGGCCGGCCACTCGGGTGTCGGATTGGATCACGTGTCAAGGGAGGTAGAAAGGAAACGTTTGAATATAAATAAAAATAATCATAATGCATACTCCATCAGTACGAAGAGGAGAGAATAGATAATGTTGATCCTCCTTATTTATAGATTGTATAGGCAACAAGCATCAGACTATTCAGAATAATTATATCTGTATCCTCTATTTAGATGGATGGAATATTCATCATCATACAAAATCTACGTCACAACGGTATGGGGTGAATTATACATGTTCGCTAGGATGTAGAAACAATGAAGAATTGAAAAACTGAAACTATTAAATATAATAAGTCTGGTACATAATTTAATAGGGTCATAATAATGTTGATGAAGTCCGATGATTTGATAGTTTCGAATGATTATAAATATCAGATTGGGATGAATTTGGAAATAAGTTCAAAGAATTATCAGTCTTATAACTTTCAAAATGACATCACTCATCAACTAACTGTAAAATCTGTTGTGATTCTGCATCTTTGTTTATTTACAACCATTCATACATCTGTTCATCTTGGGTTAGATAAAGCTCTGTATACTATGACTGTGAGATCTATTGGCGTCAGTTAATGATATATGAGATTATGGGATGATGAGATGGAATGTTTCTTCATTAGGTGTTTTTGGATATTGAGAAGTAGTCGTTCGTATCCTGTTGTTGAGGAACATTTACAGTACTGACCTGAACGACATAGGGTAACCACGAAAATCCCAGGTCAGGATGGTCGACGATGACGGGAATCGAACCCCAGTCTCCTGAATGACAGTTCAGTGTGCTAGCCACTTGACCACTGGTCTCAGAATGAATCTTTGTTCATTAACATTAGGCTGATTAATACTTTAGAATTAGTACACCCAACCTCAGCTACAGGAGGTACATATCATGATCTACTGATATTTTCAACTTTTCTTACAACTCAGCTGTCTCTTTTTAATAATGTGAAACCAATTTACTTTAAATTTACTGTGATCGTAATTTGACGTCACAGATAAAAGTCTTTCAGTTTCCAAAAGTCCGAAATAGGCCTATTATGAGTGAAAACCGTTTTCACAATATATATTTGGAAATCACCAGAATTGGTATTAAGAGCAAACAAAAAACGGATGTTGATATCTTCCACTTTGAACCAACTCTCTTGGGCAATGTTTTTTTATTTGTGACTGGATTGATTTAAAATTCCAAATAATCTCATTATTCTCCATTGTCGTATTTTAAACATGCATGAATAACTTTAATAATAATCGTTCTTGACAATTAATTTCCAGACACAATTGCAGCATTAGGAATAATTATTTATTTGATCATTATTTTCTATTATTATATTTCATATAGTGTTCCTGTATTCGTCATGATCTATTCTTAGTCTTCAAATGGTTCGGCTCCACGGCATCTTTAAACACTAAAAGACATAAATACTTTCAAACATTAATTTTTCCTCGCCGACAAAATGACAGTCTGCGAAGTACTTATACCACGTCTACTTACTTTGAAGAGTAATTATTGTTTTCACGCCTTCTATTTGCTGCAGGCATCACTCATACAAGATACTTCCAGATAATAGTAAGCACGAAATCATGGGATCGTGTACTCACAGTTAAATATGATTAACTGTCTACTGTTTTCAACTATTCTATTTCTGAATATACCACTTTCCATCCCGAACCTTAACAGAAATGCAACGTCTAAGTGGAATACTGGAATTGGATTGGTCTTTCCCTGGAAGCAAGAGCTGATTCAGCATATTTTTTATCAATTCCTCGATGAAAAATGATTCAAATTTCCATCTTGGGCTCATTTAATTTTCAGTTTTTGAAATTTCGTTCAATATTCATCGCATTCACTCTGAAAATATCTCAGCTCAAAACTCGAGGGTAAATTTAAATGTCAGTTTTTTCTTTTTCTCAACTTTCGTTCATCTATATTCTTCTATAAATCTTTTTCTTTTTGAATTCATCCTCCAATATTAGGTTGTTCACAAGTTTGTGATTTTGTATTTATTTTGCAAAAAATGAATTGTGTTGTAATTTTGGGAGCATTGTTGTCCATTTATCACAACAATGCATGACACCAATAGGAAGATACCTACAAATGCTTCTTCCAGTTGGTGTCACGCTTTGTTGTGATAAGTTGACAACAATGTCTTGTCAAGTCGTGTTCTCCAATCACCACCCCACTGTTGGTTGTTTGGATACATCCTATCTCGTTGCCATGGTAACCCACAAACGTAACTTCGTCCAATAGTGATCAGCAAGCGTCAGCTTTATTAATTAGAGTCGAGGGAAATTCCCGCCTTTAGAAATGTATCAAATTTTCTGTTATTTATTGATGTATCAATGTTGTATCACACATTTGAGAGAAGAGAAAAAGTTGAAAGTTCTGAGAAAATTTCGGAAAAACTAGTTGAAGAATACGTTGAATCGCTGCATATACAATAAAACCAGTGAATAGTCAGAATAGAGATGGTGATAATTTGATACGTTGGTCGGATGAACATTCCTTCATCAGACGAAATAGATTTCATCAGCATAACTATAAATCGTTATGATACAAATAAATAGTTTCTGTCATCTTGATTCACAAAAAAAGGCGTGACTTTTCCTGGTCTTGTATGCCAAGCGCATACGTTTAATTTGTTTATTTTTAATCCAGCTCAAATGCACTTATTTTACGAACACATCGATGCCATACACGATACAATATCAAAATAAGTGAACAAATTATATATGCAACGCAAAATGAATGTCTTGTGACACCCAGCGTAACACTTTCAGTGTCACATAAAGCATAAACGATCTTGGTGGTTTTCCGGATAAATGTATTGTTGTCAAACTGCTTCACATCGTGCAGAGAAGTATTTTCTAGAATTTTGTATATCCATAAACATTCACAATATTTCACAGGTTATCTGTATTTGATTCACTCTGGAATCTGGTGGGAACTTTTGGCCCTATGAAGACTTAAGACGCCTTAACTACCAATCCGCTCACTATCAGTCAAGGTAAAAGAATAACATACGTAACAGAACGTGATAACAAATAAATCCACTGATTATCAATTAGTGAAACTACCGGTACAGGTAGCTGAGTGTGGTTAACACACTTGCTCCATCTGAGCCGGGAGGTAGTGGGCATGTCGGACCCGATTCGATCCCCGCTACCATCCATCTTTACAGGGGTTTTTCGTGATTTTCCTCTGTAGTCTTGGCTAATGCAATGCCAGGATGGTTCCCACAATATAGGCCACAACCGCTTCCTTCCCACTATCTTTCCCATCACCCATAAAACCTTCATCTCATCATCCCATTATCTCATTAATCATTCATCCGACGTCAATAGATCTTAGTCATCATTACAGTGCGTCGTTAAAACATAATATAAGAAAATAAAAATCAGTGAAACTGGACCCTTAACTGGATCCATGAGATCACTCGCGATAGTGAGCATGACAAATAGAGTGTTTCTTACTATTGAAAGTATGATACGATAATGGATTTCTCTCGACTTCTTTTGATCAGACACCATTGACTGGGGCACATTATCACCGCGGCACATGTGATGTGAGAAAGGGTTGAAGCGACGCACGCGTTTTTCGTAAATTGTTTTTACGATCTTCAAAGAGATTTCTCTTGCTCGTTTAACACTGTGTCGAATACAGGAAGACGGGCTCTGTGGGTGCCAGCCAAGCAGCGGCGTGTATTAATAGCGGAGAGAGAGTCGGGTTGAACGACAAGCGAGAGAGACGACGCGCGAGACGGAGAGAGAGAGAGAGAGAGAGAGAGAGAGAGAGAGAGGGAGAGAGAGAGAGAGAGAGAGAGAGAGAGAGAGAGAGAGAGAGAGAGAGAGAGAGAGAGAGAGAGTGAGAGGTATATAGCTGGATGAAAACATGACCTATACGATCTACCTTGTGATGACTTTTGGTTGCACCTTGAACAATTCCAAGCATTTGTCATAAACAAACAGGTGGAGAAATACGTTTGTTTAGGTCCAAGTTATGAGCGAAAATTTTGAGATTGTCATCGATATTAATTCTATACCATCCCAGAGATCAGAGTTATGATGGTACAGTTCCACGTGTAACCAAGTTTTCGAAAAAATCTTCAATCACATTCCATGATGGTAAAACAGAAATGTTTGGTATACACTATGACTATCAATATAGTCATAGTTAAAACAAAATAAGAATAGAAGATTAAACTTACCCAACTCCAACATGATATCCGAGTAATTGTAATCAAAGTCCAGCTCTTCCGACGACGAACTCGACGAGATCATCGTCGTCGTTAACGGCATGTACGCGTACTCTCCCGTCGACGGTCCACCCGACGAGCAGTACGCGTACTCCCCCGTCGACGGTCCCCCCGACGAGCACACCGAGTGCCCACTAATCACTGAATCCGCTGACGGACTGCCACTCAACATCTCACCGACCGGCACTCGCAAATATCTACCACCGTCCTCTAAACAATGATGACCGCTGATACCTCCCAAACCACTATCTTGAGATTTAGTTTCCGGTAACATCACTACAGAAGCTTTCTCCCAACGGAAAGCTTCCTTCACTTTCGTCCACTTTGATACTTTGCCTTTATTACCGCTGGAAAACTCCGCAATGGATCGACGTTGACGTCGTTTAGTTTGTTTGTTGGAGAGGTTGCTGTGGTCGTTCTGATAGTCGTTGATCTCGTCGATACCGACGGATTGGCTCCGTTCTCGCTTCTGAGACGACGGCTGGAGTGATTGTCGTTGACGATTGAGTTTCTTGGAACGACGAGGGCTGTTGGCGATGAACGTTGGTTCGCGTTGTCGTTGAATGGTTTGAAGGAGCTCGGCTTCACGCTGACGACTTGTTTTAGTCTCCTGTTGGGAATGAATGAAATGAATGAATCAATTGGTTGGATTATTGGGAGTCTTGGCTCTCAAATATGCATTACAGTATTGAAAAGCACAGCTCAGATGGAACTGAAAAATCATTATTGGTTGTTTATTAATGGAAACCATGGTCACCAAGCTTATGATCATTCATAATACCACAGCCTTCTTCATACAGATCATTCTTCTCTGATAAATATAATATAAATATAAATATGATAAGAAATAAATGATTTGAATGAAGAAGGCTGTGCATAATACTGACATTCTGCAAAACATGAGCTGCCCGTCCCGTCCAATCAGTCAATAGGTCGTGTGGGATAATTGAGTACAATTCAAAAGTGGGGTTTTGTCCCGCATAACATTTGTGTTTCTTCCCTCATCATACAATCATTTGAGCACTCCAAAAATCCAGCTGTTGTTGGGACGTTTTATTACCATGATATTACGACGAAATAATCATCGTCATCAAGGACTGTAGTATTGTTTTATTGTTACTCAGTAACCTGGTAACGAGAGTCACGGCCACTGAAAAAGTCTGGATTGCATCCTATTTGCTGACTGCAATCATAGTGGCTTTGGTAGAAATAAGCATGCTGTTCTGTTTTTGAGACGAAATAAACCTGGAGCATAATGTAGTGATACCAACCTATTTTATTATAATATAAAGTAGGTGCTCCAACTCCCGTCTTGAAAGAGAAATATTTCCGGGGTCAGTTCTCGAGTCCAGGGTCCCGATTGTCTGTAGCGCAACTATCGCTTTCATATCGAACTATATAAAACAACAATGCTCAACTATACACGGCTCAGTAGAATTATTATGTCAACAGTTGCATTTGTTTTTCACGAGAATTATAGATTTCGTGAGTTCAACAATGCCACCGGCCACTCCTATTCACATCTAGTTCACAAAGGAATCCGCTAAATCTCGATATGCAATCGGGACCTTTGGCTCTGAACTGACCTAAAGGAATCACAAATGCCTCCCATGTTATTAGTATGGGAGTTGGAGCACCTACTTACATGACAATAAACGATATCATTATCATCATTATTTATATTAGGATAAAATAGTTCGGTATCACTACATCGTGCCTGGAGGGAGATTTGATGCAATTTTCATTCAAGGTGCGATAATTGATCGATTTCTGAGTCCACCGACAGTTAGTTTATCGTGATACGAATAAGTGGATGATGGATGATATTTATACAGAAATCCTGACCTATGCCGGTCTAGAACTCATGTCCGACTTGAGTCCAGTTTCCAAAGCAGTGCTCTGTCTGAATGAGCCACGGGTACAGGCAATACTACCATTATATCGAATTTGATAGAACTTGTATATTCATCATTCATTTTGAACAACCACAACCTATTAATCCATCCTCACGAACAATGTTTCTCAAATTTGCATGATACTTTCTATACTAGTTCGTAAGTTCCATCTTTCGTTCGTACTCCAGTCAATTGACAAGTACCAAGTTACTGAGATTAGTTATCACAGTAATAAAGTGAACAAAATACAAGGGTTGTGATAGGTTGATACAAATTCGTGTACTTTGTTATCTATATCTCTCAATACTTTGTGACGTAACTTGACGGAAGCCTATGTCCTTCTTTGTTGTGAAGCCAAATAAAACCTCATATAACTTAGCTCTTGGTGGGGTCGTTAATCACTATTAGCAAAACGAAAGGATTCTGTTTATTATTTCTACCGTTATTGGAACACTTGCCAATGTAAGTGCGGATCATACACTAAATTATCAGCATGTGAAGTGTGGACTAGAAAAAAACGCTGTAAACATATTTCAAAATAACTAACTTAAACGAGTTCCAAATGCAATTCTTAGTCAACGCCTGTGCGCATTCACAAACGAAATTAATTTGAGGGGATGAATGCAAGTTGCAACTATTTCGTTTAATCAGAACTCACTTGAAAAAGATGGCTACAAAATTGAAACTAACTAATAACTCAATCTTTTATGTCACCGCGAAAAGGCCAGGTTAAAATTACCACAGAAATGTATTAGTTTTAGCAACGAGTGGGCGGACACTAATACTACGGCAACATGCAAAAGAAAATTACGAAGTTTATCATTCGACCAACAGAAATATGTGTATTTACATAAAATAATATAACTCACTGATATAAGTGATGACGGCATATTATTTACCTGTTGCAATTGCGAGTGCATTTCCTGCAGCTTCTTCAGATCTTCTAAATACTGAACACGCCTTTGCAACTTTGAGTTCTTTTCCTTCAGATCACCTAACTGTTCCATCAATCTGCAGAGATTGTCAAGATGGTCCAAGCCAACTGTTGCTCCGACTTTCTCTGACGTCGACCGAAACAAAGGCGGTGCTTTCTTTGATCCTGATTTCTTCTCCTTCGGTTGTTTTTTTTGTCCATCTTTTTCAACTTTTTCCTCTTCGTCTTTTTTCTCCACCAACGCCCCGGCTGCTGGTAAAGACATGAGATACTCAAGAAATTCATCTTCCTGTTGGATCGCTGCTGCTATTATTTTGTTGCGAGTCGCTTCGTCGTCGGGATAGTCGAAGGAATCTTCCATCAAGCTCAGAGATTTCATGCTGGTTCCTACAGGACTCAAAGATCTGGAACAAACCTCTTCGCTTGTCGACGCTTCACCCGGCGAAGAGGGTTGATCGGCTTGCATTTTTGACTCCAGTGGGGTTTCTTCGATTCTCTCCATGATTTCAAGAATTGTTGAACTTTGAACCCGGAGGAAAAAACATACTGAACAAAACTTCACGGGAATATAATATTGAAAATATAAATAAATTGATGCAGGGACATTCTTGTCAAGAGCGGTTAGTTCACGTAGTGTCGAGATTCAATTTCACACATCGCTTCGTATTAAAAGTCGGAGGTAGTTTTTAAACACATTTTTAAATTATCACTCATCGCATTTTTGGATATAACTGTTTGATGATTTTATTTGAACAGAAATAAGTTCCAGATTTGTTTCACAACCAATTCTAACATTATTTTTTCTGTTTATATTGTATACAAAACT
Organism: Brachyptera risi; assembly: GCA_964007535.1. Taxonomy (NCBI): domain Eukaryota; kingdom Metazoa; phylum Arthropoda; class Insecta; order Plecoptera; family Taeniopterygidae; genus Brachyptera; species Brachyptera risi. The sequence goes on along the minus strand of OZ023328.1, from coordinate 15,290,165 downwards.
TGCACATCACTGATCCTCTCCTCATATTACCGAAATAGTACCCGTTCGTTTTTACCGACTGCTTCGAGTCGACTGTCGGCTTATGTTCACGTTAAAAGACACCTACGTGTGCGGCTAAGATTAGTAAAACGGACGTTTAGAGCACCGCGGTGTCTCGAGAACTAAATCGACGTCGTGCAGGCACGAGCGTCGCGACGCATCGTTGCGACTCGCTTGGCACGCGGCCCGATCTCCGTTCGACACAAAGCGCGCGAATAATCACGCGGACGAGCTTGTTTATGCGACATTCGGGACACACGTGTTGCTTAACTGTTGATCATATGATGAGAATGTTGGACGTTGTTTAGTGTTAACAGTTTGTGTAAACAACTTTTTGATCTGATTTAGTATTCAATAGATCCATCTGAAAATGTATTCCGGTAGTGTTCAATCTTTTTTTTTTTTTTTTCAGACATCGAAACTTGCTGAGAATCATTGTTCCTTAATTGAAGCTATCGATGGAAGGTGGGATTGTTTGGATGGGTACCACAAGGGAAATCTTACCACCCCGTTTCAATTATTCAGAATCAATCAACATCAACACCAGGACTGCGCTGTCTGTCGCCATAATTTTCGGCCGCAGATAAAAGTTTTTCATTGAATGTGAGAAAATTCCGGTGGTGATTCAATCACTTTCTTTTGAATTAAAAAACGAAGTTTCAACATATTTCAACTGTTCCTGCCCAATGACGTTCAATCACTCCATTAAGAAAATAAATGAAGCGAAAGAAAGTTCAACATTTTGAATTTGTGAATTTGAAGAATGTAACCAGCTGGTTATCCGCCTTGAGATCCAAACAATTACATCACTGCCCTCTTATTTCATAATTGATCTGAGATTTTGAAGATTTTATTCAGGATAGAAATACGTGAAGTAATTTTCGACACATTTCAACTTATCAGGTCCGGGTTTTCAATTGTCAAAAATTGCAATAGTCTTAGAGTTCGTCAGGGTAATGATATTATCATGATGACTGATGGTTGGTCATGTTGGTACGAACCACTGATGAATCGGGTCTTATTCTTGTTGTATTGTATCAACTTTTGTGATAATTATCTGGAATAGTGTCACTTGTGATGAAGAGGATGAAAGTTCCATTTGATTTCCTAATTCAATAATTCATAACCGATCATCCGAAATTTTCTCACTAGTTTCATAATCATCCGATATTTTGTGCAGATATTTGAAGGACATCAAATTTCAATGTGCTCTCTGATGATAATATCATTTCATATGAACATCTTCAATTTTCAAAACATTGTGTGCTGGCTCGCACAATGTAAAAGCACAAATAAGAAATAGCTCGATTATATGTGGTATAAGACTCATGGAGTCGGTTGAAGTCACAGACGTGAGACGAGTATCAATTAGCTAACTAGTAACAGCTCACTAATTAACGACTTTAATACGTAAACTATCAAAGTGTTGTTTGACTAAGACTGGTAACAAGTTATTATTTCAATTATCGCTTAATTCACTTAACTGTTGGGGCGCACAAACGAGCGTCAGTCACGTAGGACTTGTTTATTACAATTGTTATTCAATGCACTATTGTCTCTCTCTCTCTCTCTATTGGACTCTCTTACACACACCATCTCTCTCTAATACAGGGTGAATGACGTGGTAATTCAATTAAATATTTCGAATATGATTTCAACATTTCCACTTTGATTTGGGAATTAAATTTGTTCGCTTCACGGTTCCATTTTTTCCTCAAATTAATCGACTCTGTTATTAAACGTCTCAGTCTATTTGAACAGTTCGATTAGGCTAGAATTCGAACACTGACATCAATGAAGTCAGTGAAAAATCAACAATCCTTGGAGGTCAATCACTTTATTTGATATTGCCATTGGATAAATTGCACCCATAATATACAGCTATTTACAATTACATAGATTTGACTTATGATCCAAAGTTTGCATTATTAGGAGCGAGCCGACAGGAAACGAAGTCAAAAGTAGAAACACAAGAATGTGAAACAAATATTCTTGCTGATTCATCAGCTGTCGCGATTTCGTTAAATTCTTTGGATCTATATATACACCTCGCAATCAAGTGGAGGCCTACATATTATACTGGATTTGATATAGTGAGGATGTTTCTCTCTCTCTCTCTCTCTCTCTCTCTCTCTCTCTCTCTCTCCCTCTCTCTCTCTTTCTCTCTCTCTCTCTCTCTCTCTCTCTCTCTTAATCACTTCTCTTCACAGTCCATTATTTGGCCTTTCACGCCTTCGAAGAAGAATGCACCACAATTGCAATGCAGTGCTCATCGAGTAATAACAGGACAGTAATGTTGTGTTGTGATCCAGTTCTCATACTACAACGTTAAGATGGCTTCCGGACATTCCTTATATAAGCCTCCTCTCAAATTAGTTCTGTTCATACCACTTAGATTTATTATGATTGCTTAAAGTGCCACTAGATCTTTACTGTTACATAAATACACATTTTTTGTTCTTCCAGGTCTGAATGATAATAAGCACACTGAGGGTTTGACATTAAAATATTGGTTTCTGAAAATAACTGAATTTATTGGTTAATTTAAATATGAAATCAAGATAATCAAGGTGCATTATTTTCATGAAAACAATACATTTTCTATCACTATTTCTGTAAAATATGGGACCGAGAGGCGGGAATGACTTCGGGCCTTCATCCTTTGCTCAGTCAGCTATAACACTGCTTTAGACACTGATATCACCGTTAGGCGTGGGTTCAAGTCTTGCATGAGGAATGGGTTTTTGTGAATGCCCTCTCATTCATCGTTACTCCATGTGATTTTATCATCACCTGCTCATTCTTACCCCCAAATGATCTAGCTGTTGGTGGGGTCGTTAAGCAAACAATGGTCAATTAATCAACGACTTGGTTTGGTGGGAGTATCTCACTTTCAATGAAACATTATGAATGGGATTAGATGTGAGGATAAAAGGCGAGAACAAAGAGTTTGTTGACGTCATCAAATCAAGTAATGTTAAAAACAAGTTCAGACAGAATAAACAATGAAGCAATGATGAAACAAGCTCTCCTCTTGAGAGTCCACGGGAGTCGATTTATCGAAATATCAGTTTCTTGGTGATAACTTTTGAACGGTATAATATATTAAAATTCTAATAAAAAACATATTTTCCATCTGTCGACGCTTGACAGTTATGTGAGATGATCCGAATAGTAAGTGTTATAACTTACATCATATTGAAACTATGATAATTATCTGTGTTTCTCGCGTATTAGGATTCTGATATCTCATCCCGTTCAAAAGTTATCACCAAGAAACTAATATTTTGCCAAATCGACTCCCGTGGACTCTTTCTTAAGCCAACACAAGAGAAATGTATTACTTGTTCGATGATTTCAACATATATCGGATAACTACTGAATTAGCACCAATTGTAGCCCAGATGTTGTGGAGTAGTTCAGCACGATCAATAATTATACGAGCAAAGTGAAGAGTCAAATTTGACCATACTCAGAATTAAAATGGTTTTCATTTGCAGTCCACAGGATGAAAGAAAGTACACATTCAGTTGAAACTTGACATAGACATGTGTCACCATCTGAATCTACACTAAAAAGGAGACGCAATTGGTTGCACCACTTTTGTGAAAAACTATTTCGAAGTGTTTAAAATCTCATGAGAATAACTAGAATTTGAAAACATATTTATTATCTGATAAGTTTATTAACACACGGAATCTGAACCTGATATCGATACACAATGTTCCAAAAGTTGACATCCATCGAATCAGCAGGGAGGTTGAAAATATATCTCATTCCACTTTTTTCACATCAATTGAAGCTATTGAGAAACCTACTGAGAAAAGTAACAGTTATAAATCATTGAACAATTAAAATGATCAATAAATGAAACAATAATGCGGTGATACAATGAAATTGATCAGGGGACTTCCATAAATTATGACACACTTTTTAGGCCACTTTGAACCCCCCCCCCCTCCCTCCCATGTCACAGTTGGTCACAAAACCTATTACCCTCCCCCCTTTAAATACGTCACAAATTCTCATACCCCCCATATGACAAAAAATTGATATTAACAAGCGGCAAAGGTACAATTAAGCAATACAATCGAAATATTCATTTCCTTAAGTTTGGCTTTTGAGAAGGCCAACTTGATAATTATTTGATAATTATTTATCTGATGTTTCTAGGGTGGGTATAAATAGAATAATCTATAAGAATGGCGCCAAATAAACTTGAACAAAAAAATGGTGCGTCACACAGTTGCCTCCTCTCCCTTTCCCCCCTTGTAACACCTTGTCACAAATCTTGACAACCCCCCTTCCCCCTAAGCTGTGACGTAATTCATAGACGTCCCCTGACACGATCAGCTACACGTTACACATACGAGACAAATTGATTGTTCAGATCTTCAATGTTGATTTCAATGACACATTATAATCAATAATAAAATTATTACCAATTCTTCTCCGAAATGTGTCTGAAAATAAATATTTGGTCAATACATTTGGTTTCAAGCTCTTGGTGTATAAATAGATGCTCCTCATATTTCATATACTCATGCTCATAACCCTGATCCAACAACGATATGCTACGTTTTCCTGAAATTATAGGAAGTTATTCTCGACTTTGGTGATTGCTTGTTTGCTAAACGACTTCGGTGTTCGGGGCTACGAATGAGCGCATGATGAACACAAGCTGTGGAGATATACAGAAACTCACATCGTAAATCGCAGTCGAGCAAATATTCTGTGTCACAACTTCCTTACAACCTGTTGAATGTTGGTGGGCGGGAAAATATGAAAAAAGCGGGGTTTTTAAAGTTCATTACTTTTTTTTCATATTGAGTTTTAACGACGCACTGTAATGATGACTGAGATCTATTGGCGTCGGATGAGTGATTAATGAGATGGTGGGATGATGAGATGAAGGTTTTATGGGTAATGGGAAGGATAGTGGGAAGGAATCGGTCGTGGCCTGTATTGTGGGAACCATCCCGGCATTAGCCTAGACTACAGAGGGAAACCACGAAAAACCCCTGTAATGATGGACGGAGGCGGGGATCGAACCGGGTCCGATATGTCCCTTCACCTCCCGGGTCACACAAAGCAAGTGTGCTGACCACTCGGCTTCTGTGCCGGTCATTACTTATTTTTGTCTATCTACCTTCTCATATTTGTACTGAGGATATATTTTCTGAACTACTTTTTATTTTTGATGAGTGTAGCGAAGTCTCCATCCTACTCTTATAGGGCTTTGTCTGTGTTTTTTTTTTTTGAAGCACTCCACAGGTCGCAACGGTTTGAAACTTTTTTTTGTACACGCAAACTCATCCAACTTAGAACTGTATAGTTCTTGGAATGAATCGGTCGGACCGATTTTGAGAAAAATCATCTCAAAGTTTCTAAAAACCCCATAAGATTTGGCTGGGCGGAAAATGTTGAAAAATAAAATCTCTCCAAATGGGATGAAATTTTCTCTAAATACGTGTACATGAATTTAACACATTATTACGATTTTGTCAGAAGTTCTGATCAGTCGTTTTGAAGAAAGAAAATAAAATGACTGATGATATTCATAAAATATATGATACAAATTGTGACAGAATTAAGTTGTCGAGATTCACTGCTTTCTAGATTCAAGAGTTGACCAACAATGAAGTACTTTTTAGATGCGTCAAGGTGTGTAGAATACCAGAGTCAATGAAGTGGCAAGAGTAGAACTACTTTAACGACTTTTATAGCTTATTCAGATATCAAGGTGTGTAGAATACCAGAGTCGATAAAGTAGCAAGGGTAGAACTACTTCAACGACTTTTATACCTTATTGGGATATCTCGCTCATCTTACAACGCATACTTCGCGTTTGACTAGTCAAATAAATTATAAAAGTTATGACAGAATTGAGTTGTCAAGATTCACTGCTTTCTAGATTCAAGAGTTGACCAACAATGAAGTATTTTTTATTTGCGTCAAGGTGTGTAGAATACCAGAGTCAATGAAGTGGCAATAGTAGAACTACTTTAACGACTTTTTAGCTTATTCAGATATCAAGGTGTGTAGAATACCAGAGTCGATAAAGTAGCAAGGGTAGAACTACTTCAAGGACTTTTATACCCTATTCAGATATCTCGCTCATCTTACAACGCATACTTCGCGTTTGACTAGTCAAATAAATTATAAAAGTTATGACAGAATTGAGTTGTCAAGATTCACTGCTTTCTAGATTCAAGAGTTGACCAACAATGAAGTATTTTTCATTTGCGTCAAGGTGTGTAGAATACCAGAGTCAATGAAGTGGCAAGAGTAGAACTACTTTAACGACTTTTTAGCCTATTCAGATATCAAGGTGTGTAGAATACCAGAGTCGATAAAGTAGCAAGGGTAGAACTACTTCAAGGACTTTTATACCCTATTCAGATATCTCGCTCATCTTACAACGCATACTTCGCGTTTGACTAGTCAAATAAATTATAAAAGTTATGACAGAATTGAGTTGTCAAGATTCACTGCTTTCTAGATTCAAGAGTTGACCAACAATGAAGTATTTTTTATTTGCGTCAAGGTGTGTAGAATACCAGAGTCAATGAAGTGGCAAGAGTAGAACTACTTTAACGACTTTTTAGCCTATTCAGATATCAAGGTGTGTAGAATACCAGAGTCGATAAAGTAGCAAGGGTAGAACTACTTCAAGGACTTTTATACCCTATTCAGATATCTCGCTCATCTTACAAAGCATATTTCGCGTTTTACTATAGTTATTTTATATAGGCCACGACCTTCAATCAGTAGAGTGATAGGCCTTATCATAACACTATAGGCCTATCACTCATTTTCTTCTCTGTCCATTTTGTATAATGATAAGCTTCACATCTGCTGTTAATGGAAATAAGTGATCATTGCCCAAGGGACTTATTTCAAAGTGGAAGATATAAACATTCGTGTGTTTTGTGTCCGGATACATATCACAGAAACAGTAATAATGTTTTCTGGACGTTCGGAAACTGAAATACTTTCATCTTATCAAAATAGGGTGGTTAGATCGCCCTTGTGGTGCCCTGTCCAAACGATCCCATCTTTCATCCATAGCCTCAATTGGGCAACCATGATTTTGTATCAAGCTTCAATGTTATTAAAAAATATATAATATATATATAATTGTCATCTTTCAAATTGAAAATCTGATCAATAGATATTGTTACTGAAAACTGTACAGTTCTAATATGGAACCGAGAAATTGCGAACACAACCCATGTTCAGATCGGTTGTGCTTTGTGACTTATGACGCTTCGACAATAATATATATTGATCCAATTCGTATTGAAATAGTATCGATTTGTTTTGAGAATACCCTTGACTCATCCAGTAATCATGTGAATCAATAATTGTGATCTGATTCATGCATTCATTTTGTATTCAACTGAAACCATCTTTTCATTCATCTTATTATTTCCAATCAATACATACCAGTACCAGAAAGAATAATCAATACGCTCTTCCACAGAGCTAAAAAAGTCTTATATAAGGAATGAAAGAATGAATACCATCGATTTATGAAAAATATAATGTTCCAATTTTGGTAATAAACAAAGATACCGATGAATATGTTGAGAAATAGAACAAAAGATTGACAAATGATATTGATAAGCTTTGCGATACGAAATTTGGTTATATAATATTCTCCAAGTATTTTTTTCTTTCCGGGTTATTCTGATGGGGATTTTCCAAATCATTCCGGTTTTTTGTGTGTGAAAAAACCGTTCGATCGAATCTCAACTTTTTTATGTGACACAATTGTATGGAGAAAAAGTTTCGAGTTGATATCAGTTTTTTCCTGACCTGTATGCCGCGTACAAAATCACCACAAAAAGATGAAGCTCATTTTTTTTCGGTATATGTAATGAAAATCTTCGCTACTCTCATCTAATTAGGATATGATAGGATTTACCCCCAAATCTTAATGGGGTATAAACAGCAATGTATAACATTTATGTATTTCAACTTGACTCAATGAAGAAACGTTTTTTTAAATCACAATGCATCATTGAGCCCAAAATAATCATGATATAACACAACGTCATACGTTGACAATAACTGTGGCCAATTTAACAACGATATTCACAACTGCTGTCAATTTCATGGCACTTCCACCAAATAAGAGGAAGAAATAGCATCGACGAATTTGTCCATCCAATCACATCTGTGATAGATCATCATAGCAATGTCAAATCATAATTTCTTCAGAGTTTATAGGCTATATTTCATGAATTATAATCTGAAATCTTGTTTTTGTCGTTTTGATATGTCTATAGTTCGGAAACTGAGACGTGCAGTCGAGTGACTAGTACACTGAACCGTCATTCAGAAGACCAGAGTTCGTTTCCCGCTATGGCTGACCATCCTGACAAGGGTTTATCGTGGTTTTCCTCTGCAGTTCAGGTCAGTACTGGGATGGTTCGTCAATAGAAGCCCACGACCGACTCCTTCCACTATCCTAAAACACCTGGTAAAATAAACAACCAAAGATCCCACCATCTCATATATCTTTTACCGACGCCAATAGATCGTAGTCATCATTACAATGCGTCGTTAGACCCAATATAAATGTATTGAAAATTAATATAGCTCAGATATAATGATGAATATGAATTCATCATTATTCGTTCGAAAGAATAACCTTCGGAATAATCTTCAATTTGAATCAACAGTTATCAATTCATATCAGGTTTTGGTATAAAAAGCAAAGCTGAATTTGAATGAGTGAAATTGACGACTAGCAGTCTCCGCCCCTATAACATCAGAAATCACACCGTCAAATTAACAGGGCTGTTAGAACTGTAGTGAAATTCAAATATGCAATCGAGGTATCTAGAAATGACCACAAATAATATGATCCAACTGGCCGGCTGGTGGAGCCACGCCCTTTTTGAGTCGTCAATTGTGTCGAGAGCCCGTGAACTACCAGTCTTGTCAAGACTCCCGCGAACCGTTTGCTACGCTCATCGCGTCGTTGCAAGATCTGCCGCTAGGTAGGGCTAGCGTGTGAGCAGTGGACTGTGTTGAATCGATCACATGTATCAACTACCTTATCGACTTGTGAGACTACCTTGTGCCTGAGTTACTCGTATCAGTGAGATTACTCTGTAGTTCAGTTCCAATTCTGATTTCAACACAGATTTCTTTCCCATCTTCACGACATTCTCATATCATAAATATATATATAGGCCTATATATATATATATAGGCCTATATATATATATATATATATATATATATAGGCCTATATATATATATATATATATAGGCCTATATATATATATATATATAAATATATATATATGTATATATATATATATTTATTTATTTATTTCGTTTATTTTCCTTTCCTTATAATTACGCACAACAGATACAACAGATTACAAATACAATAATAAAATTATCAACAACACATGATGAAAGGAAAATATATCACTGAGTGCAAGAAAGAAGAGATCTTATATATATATATATATATATATATATATATATATATATATATATATATATATATATATATATATATATATATATATATATATATATGGATATGTGCAGCTCTCAAATTTGAAGAATTTGTAATTCATATTCAATGTTGCTTGAAGACCCCACCAACAGCTGGGTTATAATGAGCGAGTGATGATAGGTGAATGGAATTTCACAAAACCTCATCACTTATGCGGAACCAGAACCCTTGCTCATTTGACTTCAGTTTCTACGGTAGCGCATAAGTTGATTGAGTCACCGTGGAGTCCAAGGAATTATTGCTTATGGATGAAAGGTTCACTCGATTCATATCCAACTTATCATTAAAGAACGTGAAGTCGTGTTTGTTACCCTCAAATAACCCTCAAATAACCCAAATAACCCTCAAATAACTCATCTGTTGATGGGATCGTTGCACAAACAATAATCATCGTCTTATGCTTTTCAAATAATCGAATCTATCGTGGTAATTCATCCAAGCCCCTCATGAGATAAGCATTATGTATCCATCATCTGCACATTCGTACTCCCAAATAACGTAGCTGTTAGTGGGGTCGTCAAGACATCAGTTACATAATTTCATCATCAGTTACAATAGCAGTGTTGATCCTATCAATTCGCAATAATTGCCTCAAACGAGAATCGATGGTGATGTCTTATCGATTATCGATAATCGATTATCGATAATCGATCTTATAATTCCTTATTTACCGAAAGTAGAAGTTTATATTTAGTTACTCCTATTGTTTCTCGACTTCCACATCACAGTTCTGACCGGCCTCAGGGATTAAGCTAAGAGAGGACCCAATTCGCAACTAATTCGTAACAACCGAGACGAGCCAAACTTGAAACAACTTCAACAATAATACAACAAAACAGATCGAGTTTAGACTTTTAGGGAAAAAACTCAGGGAAAAGAAAGGACGTCTATATAAAAATATAACTTCGTTTATTCTTGCATTACTGTCTTTTCTTGTGAGAATGGAATTACAACGGATGGATATAGTTACGCGGAGAAAATGGTTTTCAAACGATATGAGTATATGTTATTTAATGTTCAATTATTCATGAAAATTGTATTTTAAAATGGCTCTTGAAAAATGGAGAAAATTCAGACATTTTGAAAACAAATACTTGATCGATGTTCGCTTTTGTTTGTTCACCTCATTTTTCAAAACTCGAAGAGCCATTCATATTAATTAGCATTCACCATTATACACCATACGTCATGTGAAATGCAATGCACAGAATGCAAAAAAAACTCATTGATGTTATACTTGATTTTGTTCAGCAAATTATCACTTGGTTCTAACTCCCAAACAATTGACTTGATTCTTCATGTACTCCAAAATTAGGGAATGTCTTATTATTGTATCTTGATCTGTTGTATTTTCAATGTTACAACACTGAACTTCATCAAATGAAAATAGCCTACAAGAAGCATACAAACTAAGTTTTCGTAAATTGGTCAACTTCGAAATTAGAATATGATATAACAATTTCAATGAATCGATAATTCTCCTTCACTTCGTTCTGTTTATAATCATTCAAATCGTGTGTTCTTCACGATCACAATCTATTGTTCAAAAGTTATCAACGAAAATAGAATATTTCGCTAAATCGAGTCTCAAATCAACTATACATCGACAATTAAATCGAATGGTACACTCCAATGATATGCTCGTATTTTCTTTTTGTATTTGTTACATCATTTGTCACGATAATATCCCTATCTTTGAAGAATCAATCCAGACCAATGAATAACTTCTTCTCAATTGCATTCCATCTGTAATTGGAGTGTCGACAAGTTGAAAATATAATTAATTAAAAATCGCAGACATAATAAACTCCATTTTCAACTAATCCTTCCCAAAATACATGTTCTGTTCTATATAAATGCGATTACGGGAACCTGTCACTCAATCAAGATTTAAAAGTTTTCAAGTCGACTTGTGTTCATGACAAATGAATACTAGAAACGCCCGTGCGCTTGTAGTTTGTGATGGGAGGGACGGTCGATCGAAACCGTCATCGTTTGTGGATAGACCTACAAGTGTATATACAAGTTAACTTGATTAGCCTCCAACCAAAACATTTTACACTCTAAACTTCGTCTGTTGTAGCTTGTCTGAGAAACTTCCAGATGAGTTAGAGTTTCAAAAGAAAGATCTACATTGAGTTGAACATTTATGTATGATTAGATTTAATATAATGGGAATATTATTATCGTAGACGTTCAGATGTTATAACTGAAAAATACCAGCAAATGATATCAGTATACATTAAAATATGTATATATATATATATATATATATATATATATATATATATATATATATATATATATATATATATATATATATATATATATATATATATATATTAGGTATCTTCATTAGAGACTGCCATTCATATGCAATCTATGCCATAATTGACACATAATATTTGATCAATGAATAACATAATTGAAAGAATGGTGATACATTAGGAAAAATGAACTAATTCTGAAATCAAAAACAAAAACCTGAAACTATGAGTTACTGAATTAGGAAATATGTTATACACTATGCCATATAGAGGTGTGTATATAAACAAATCAAAGTATATTAGATGAAGAAGAGGAGGAGAGGAGGGAGGGGAAATGAAAACTAATCATTCAAATATGCATGACTGTCCAAAATATGTAATGATCTACTTTCAAGCTTTGGATGAATTGAATTTCTATAATATTCAATTTTCAATGAAACCAAACTTGACACAAATACATTGAATTGATGATTGAAAGAATATACTCAAGATGAAATCACGACTGACTTTGCTATCATACTGGTCAAACTCAAGGTTTCTCCTCAATTATCACATCCGTATCAGAACACAGGTTAATTGTCTCGAAAGTACCCACCATGGTGTAGGAGATTTTCATTGAAATATTGGAAATACTTCGGAATATCAGCTATCGAGAAAAAGTTACCTTCAAATATTCCAAAATGAAAACTAATTGTACTGAATTCGAGGATGTTATTGGTCTTTATTAGTTCGAGTGCAGAGTCACAGTTCGGAATTTTGAGAAAATATGTTTTCATCAATTTATTACAGCTATACGCTCATTTCACAAACATATTTGAAGTGTTCCCATGAACAATCACACTAAATCATTTAAGACAAAGATATTGTGGAGAAGATACATTGTCAGAAACGTGAGATATTTTTTTCACTAATTGATTGAAATCCAATATATAAATGTATACTAGTAGAAACACTGCATGGTCTACCGGACACATGACAACCACTGACCCACATGATTCTCAGTCTATCACGATCTTCGTAGCGTTGCACTTTGCCAGACCGTCTGAGAATCACAGACTCGACCAATCACGTCAATTAAATCATCACGTGACATTAAACGGTCCACTCTTGCGTATCGGATATCCTGGAGCGAGAGACAGGAATCGAAGGAACGGTCAACAGGAAGTCGTAGGTGAATGACTCCCACTCATTACTGACTTGACTCCGCTGGCCAATCGGGTAATGACGTGACTGCGTTGGCCAATGGGGTCATCGTAAATACCAGACAGAGTATTAGTAGAGTTTGTGTGTATTCATTGGGTTATGGTGAAGATAATTTCTTAGATTTAAAGTTACAGAAGACCATTCTATAATTGTGCAAGTGAGAGATTAGAGCTTCGACCGATTGTCTTCCCTATTTTACAGCAGTGAAGCTTGGGTGGTTTGGGACTGAATCTCTTGTGAATAACTCCACACATAATGATTGGTGAAGTTTGATAGGTCCTCACTTTATTCATTCATTCATTCATTCATTCATTCAATTTTCATTCAACGAAGACGTTACCGTTTCAAACATTTCGCGAAGAAATAATGCCGTTATGATGGCATATATCGTAGAATATTTAGTGTCAATAAAATGATATCATGTTGATACTACTTTTTTTTTTTCAATAACATCGAAACTTGATACAAAATCATTGTTCCCCAATCAAGGCTATGAATGAAAAGTAAGATTGTTCGGACGGAGCACCGCAAGGGCGATCTTACCACCCCTTTTTAATTATTTCAAACCAATGAACTTCAACATCAAGGACTGCGCTGTTGGTAACCATAACTTTCCGCCGCAGATAAAAGTATTTCAGTTTCCGAAAGTCCGGAGCACATTATTGAAATGTTGATACTGAATGATGATAAAATAATATAACTGTATTGGTGAGTTTCTGTGTGAATCTGATGTGGTAAAATCACTTCGATTCATACCATTCGAAAGAGTGTCAATTGATTCTAAGTTCTGAAATACTGAATCGATACTGAGGCGTGTGTGGCCGAGTGGTTGATACACTGGACCGTCATTCAGGATACCGCGGGGTTTGATTACCATCCTGACAGAGGTTTTTCGTTGTTTTATTTTGTCATTCAGGTTGATACTGGGATGGTTCCTCAATGAAAGGCCACGATCGACTAATTCCCAATATCCAAAACACACCTAATAAAATAAATAATCATCTTATCATCTCACCACCTCATATATCATTCGCCGACGCCAATAGATCGTGTTAATAAGTGGAGTGCATCGTTAAACCCAATATAAATCAATAAATACTGTTGATTTATGATCAATGCTTTTGCATTGAGGTACAATATATGTTATGGGTTGATCACGATTCTTTGCTGTTAGATGGATATAATTGGCAGAATTATTCGATTTTCCTATCAAACAACCTCGAATCTTTCCACACGAGTTGATATGGAATTTGACTGATTATTATTCTTGGCAATTATTGTCTGCATCTTGTGACTCATTTTCTAATTTCATATCTGTTACGTCCTGAAATGATCACTAAACCCCCTAAAATGATGACGTGACCCCCTTCCACTGGGGTGAAGAGACACGTTTTGAACGTTCCATTTTGTTTCATTTCGGAATAACACATAATTATCAAGCTGAAGATGACAGAATGGGAGTGATGAGAGTATCAACTGGAACTGACTTGCTGACTAACAATCCTTGTGATATTCCTGGTTAGGCAACTTATTTTCATTATTCAAAATATATCTATATTATATGTATATATATATTTTTTTTCAATAACATCGAAACTTGATGCAAAATCATTGTTCCCCAATTGAGGCTAAGGATGAAAAGTAGGATCGTTCGGACGGGGCACCACAAGGGCGATCTTCCCACCCCATTTTAATTATTTAAAACCAATGAACTTCAACACCAGGACTGCGCTGTTGGTAACCATAACTTTCCACCGCAGATAAAAGTTTTTCAGTTTCCGAAAGTCCGGAACACATTATAAGTAGAAACCGTTCCTGTGATTTATATACGGACATTATCAGCATTGGTATTTAGTGTAAACGAAGCTCACGAATGTTGATATTCAAAATATACCTTATTTGATGGAATTGCCACATCCATTAACAATCGTCGTATTGAAAATGCCAGTGTTTCAGAAGAGACTGTAATGATGAATGCAAATGCGGCACGCATAATTTTTTCCCTCAATGATCGAACATATTCAATCACTAAATGAGCGATAGCGAAGACTCCATCCCACTCTTATAGAGAATTGTCGTGTGTGTGTGTGTGTGTGTGTGTTTGTGAGCAGTCCACAGGTCGCATGGTTTGACTGATCGACATGAAACTATTTTTGTACTGGCAAACTCATCCAATAAAGAACTATCCAAATATATAAATATAGTTGATATAGAAAATATAGTGAATATATAAATATAGTTTTCGGAATGGATCGGTTGAACCAATTTTGAGGAATATCATCTCAAAATTTCTAAAAAAAAACCATAAGATCAGGCTGGGCAAGAAAATTAATAAAATAAATTATCTATGAAAGAATAAATTTTTCTCTGAATGCCTAATTTTCTCCGATGATACAAATTATAACCATTTTTTATCTGATTTGAACCAGGCGTTCCGAAGAAAAAAAATCAATCAACTGTTTTCATGCATCAAATATATATAGAAATAATAGCGGAATTATGTTGCCAAGATTCACTGCTTTCTAGATTCGATATTTGCTCAATAATGAAGTATTTTTCATATGCGTCAAGGTGTGTAGAATACCAGAGTCGATAAAGTAGCAAGGGTGGAACTACTTTCACGACTTTTATACCTTATTCAGATATCTCGCTCATCTTACAACGCATAAACTGCTTTCGCCCAGTGGTAATCTACAGGTTTTCTTCTACCAATATACGACTTTTCATTGGAGAGCTAAAGTATCAATTGCTTCAAACTCTTCCTTCAACTATGCATCAAATTTCATTTGGTGATATAAATAAAAATATTCTTGATGATATTCCAGATCATAAAACACAGAATCATTATTTTCATATATCATATTCATAAGATTTTATCGAGTCAATTCGAAGTGATTCAGAAATTTGGCATCAATACGACTTTATGCATTGCATATAGACCATTACTGAGGAGTTGATCATGAAAGTGGTTAATTAATTCGTTAGACAAACAAATCAGTGGAATCCAATACCGGTAATCACAAAATCTTCATTGATGAGCGTAGCGAAGTCTCCATCCCACTCTTATAGGGCTTTCTGTGTGTTTTTTTTTTTGTTTTTTTGTAAGCACTCCACAGGTCGCAAGGGTTGACTGATCAACATGAAACTTTTTTTGTACACCCAAACTCATCCAACTTAGAACTGTAAAGTTTTTGGGATGAATCGGTCGGACCGATTTTGAGAATCATCATCTCAAAGTTTCTAAAAACCCCATAAGATTTGGCTGGGCGGAAAATGTTGAAAAATAAAATCTTTCCAAATGGGATGAAATTTTCTCTAAATGTGTATACATGGATTTTACACATTATTACGATTTTTTAAGCAATTCTGATCAGTCGTTTTGGAGAAAAAAAATAAAATGACTGATAATATTCATAAAATATATCATAAAAATTATGACAGAATTAAGTTGTCGAGATTCACTGCTTTCTAGATTCAAGAGTTGACCAACAATGAAGTATTTTTTATATGCGTCAAGGTGTGTAGAATACCAGAGTCAATGAAGTGGCAAGAGTAGAACTTCTTTAACGACTTTTATAGCTTATTCAGATATCAAGGTGTGTAGAATACCAAAGTCGATAAAGTAGCAAGGGTAAAACTATTTCAAGGACTTTTATACCTTATTGAGATATCTCGCTCATCTTACAACGCATATTTCGCGTTTGACTAGTGATTAAAGGCATACATATATGTATGTAAATGAAACTACGGATACAGTACACTGTCACTTTGCTTCATCATTTGTCTTCATATTTTCAATGTACCGTCTTCATTCCTTTCTCCAGCATCAACATATCTTATCTTGAAGAAGTTTTATATATGAGGATATACACTTCAATGAAGGTTCACATTTTACATAAAATGATGCGTGAATCTAGTTATCATTGATTATTTTGAGTTCTGGAGTTGTCGGTTCAATTGGCAGGGCCAATATGAAATAGTCGATAACAGTTTGTAGCTCATGTCTACCGATCATACTCGAGAATCCTGTCTTAATATACTGTCTACATCAACAAACTGCGAAATAATTTGATGAGCGTAGCGAAGTCTCCATCCCACTCTTATAGGGCTTTGTCTGTGTTTTTTTTTTGTAAGCACTCCACAGGTCGCAAGGGTTGACTGATCAACATGAAACTTTTTTTTGTACACGCAAACTCATCCAACTTAGAACTGTATAGTTTTTGGGATGAATCGGTCGGACCGATTTTGAGAATCATCATCTCAAAGTTTCTAAAAACCCCATAAGATTTGGCTGGGCGGAAAATGTTGAAAAATAAAATCTCTCCAAATGGAATGAAATTCTCTCTAAATGTGTATACATGGATTTTACACATTATTACGATTTTTCAAGCAATTCTGATCAGTCGTTTTGAAGAAAAAAAATAAAATGACTGATAATATTCATAAATATATCATAAAAATTGTGACAGAATTAAGTTGTCGATATTCACTGCTTTCTAGATTCAAGAGTTGACCAACAATGAAGTATTTTTTATATGCGTCAAGGTGTGTAGAACACCAGAGTCAATGAAGTGGCAAGAGTAGAACTACTTTAACTACTTTAATAGCTTATTCAGATATCAAGGTGTGTAGAATACCCGAGTCGATAAACTAGCAAGGGTAGAACTACTTCAAGGACTTTTATACCCTATTCAGATATCTCGCTCATCTTACAACGCATATTTCGCGTTTGACTAGTAACTTGAACAATTTTATATTCATTCATATTTCTAGACGACATCTTCCATAATCCACTTCATTGTTCTTATGAATGACAAATAAGTCATATTAATAATGGTTGTACCTGAGATTATTGCTATCGTACACTCTATTCGTGTCTGATGTATAGTTTCAATCATAGACTGTGCTACCTTTGCAATCTCATGCGTGAAAATAGCAAGAAGTAAAATATGAGTCACCGTTTATACAATAATACGTTGATACCGATACACGTTCATTTTAAGTCGAATGTAGTTTCAATTATATACTCCATAATCTGTCAATGCATGCAAACATGAAAGAAAAAATACGTTCTCACGTAATGTTCTGTGAATTATTCCTTATGTTTGAAGTGAATTCTAATTAGGGACATTATGATGAAGGATGCATAAGAATTCACGAGTCTCTCAAGTCAATGGTCCGATAGATAAATACCTCTTCCAGGATTTCTTATTTGGCATTCATAATAGTGGCCCAATTAGTTGAACTTATCTTGCACTCATGAAAAAACAAATTACACCAGGCAAACAAGTGAGCGTCGAAGATCACAGCAATACGGTTCATACAATCATTCGAAATTCAACCACTACGCAAAACTGAAAAATCCAACAATTAACCCTCTCGTTTTTTCTCTCTGGAGAGAATCTACATCAGGAATACTCAAGAGTTTCATTTTATTTATATTGAATCTATCGACCCACTGTACTGATGACTACGATCTATTGGCGTCGGTGAATCAGATATGAGATGATGTGATGAAAAGTCATTTCATGAGGTGTTTTTGGATGGTGGGAAAGAGTTGGTCGCGGCCTGTTGTCAAGGAACCAACCCAGTATTGACCTGAACAACAGAGGGAAACCATGAAAAGCCCTGTCGGGATAGTCAACAATGGTGGAAATTGAACCCCGGTTTCCTAAATGACGGTTGAGTATATTAACCACTCGGCCACACGTCTCAGTAGCATGAGAATTGCGTTTCCATCGGTGTGATAGCTTCTATCCAAGATTAAACTGTATGAAAAGTTATCAGCTGATTCTATAATGAATGATGTTGACAATCATGACAATATTCCGCTGTATATTAAATTCAATGACCGGAGTATTTGGAGATATTGAACATTCATATGATTGGATGAACAATATAATCAGAAAACAAATAAATTCAAATGGAATGAATGAATTTCCATGTTTCCTCAGTATTGGATAGAAATACATGTATTTGATAGGATGGTTAGAATCTGGTGAGCTTTTCTATACCTTATACATCTTCAGTCTGATCGTTATTCGTTAAGCAAATTCAGCACTTTGTCTTCTCTCTCTCTGTCGCTCTCTCTCTCTCTTTCTCTCTCTCTCTCTCTCTCTCTCTCTCTCTCTTTCTCTGTCTCTCTCTCTCTCTTTTTCTCTCTTGACGCAATTTACATGCCCGTGAACGTCGAGATGGGAATATCACTGTAATTAAAATCACTGAACGAAGCATCTTTTTACATCAGCCTCTCCATGTCTACAATTAATACAACTAGGATCTTCATTATGCATTTTTTCCCACTCTCACTAAATCTTTCTCTGGCTGTCATCTGTCTCTCTCACTCTCCATTTAATTCACATTATTTCTTCGATTCTTCTCTCTTTCTCTCGCTCTTCTCTCGCACCTCTCATCACCGTCATTATCTTTCTCTCTGACTCTCTCTTTTTCTCTCTCTCTCTTTCTCTCTCTCTCTCTCTCTCTCTCTCTCTCTCTTTGTCTCTCAGGCTCACATTTTTTCTTCTCTTCTTTGTCATCTCCTCCCTCTCACCTCCCATCATCGTCGTGTCTGTCTCTTATTCCGCAGAGTAATTGCGAATGGAATACGCCCTGATGAGTGTGAGATAAGGCATGATCTGAGGTTGAATGGCAGCCATTTTACCAGATACCACAAGAATCCATTATGTTCGATATGTAAAACCATCTCGTTATTGACATCGAGGAGAAGTATTTACCTCGTTTAATTACATTCATTGAGTAAATATAGTTACAAATTGAACCAATTAGTAGAAACTTTTAATTATTCAATGAATTGGTGAGTTGTGTTTTGAAACATCTTGAACATGTTGAATGGAGAATTGCATGTTATGTATGAGATTAAACATGTATGAGACTCTAATTTTCAAGAATACTTGGATTTTGTTGTTGTTGTTGTTGTAGTTCTTATCGACATTTTAATCGAGAAGTAACATGTTCTCTACGTAAGAGCCCACATAGCCTACATGACTTGTCTGGGTATAAACTAATGGACCACAAAACAGACGTGATCACAACATACAAATGTCAATTCATAGTAACAATAACATTTCTTTATAGAAACTGGCTCAAATTTAGTTTGTAAGCTCTGTTCACTCACTTTACACAGTTCTATAAAAGCTTCTGTCGAGTGACGTCACTCATTGTTGAAAGAGACAGACAACAATGCCCACCAGTTGAAGTCAACTGATCATAGTTAGACGAGCTTTAGCGAGGATTCAATTTGACATACTGAAAAAAATTGGTGTTCGTTTTTATGTTTTTTTTTTTTTTTTTTTTTTTTTTTTTTTATGTTTTTTTGTCGGTTCTCCACAGGTCAAACGGCTACAGCTATCAACTTCAAACTTTTTTTCGTCATGGTTCCTCATCTAACTTAGATCTGTATAGTTTTGTGGCATTATCGGGTGGTAACTTTTTTTTTTATGAGTTTTAGAAATTTCAAAAATCCCCATTAGAATAACCCGGAGGAAAATACTTGAAAAATCAAAATTTTTCAAGACCTCTCAAATTTTCGCCGAATATAAAGGAAACTATTAAACACATTTTGAGAGATTTTTCGCATCAATCGGATGAGAAATAACGAAGAAAACGCATTTATAAAGCATTTTCCCATCAATTTAGGCTATTACGGGAACCAATTAAATCTATAGCAACAAGTGTCACCAATTAATTCAAAACGATTGAAATGAATGAAGAGGAAGGCCGTGACATAATTGATTCTCGTAAGGTTTTTGAACGTTTGGAGTGATCCAAGGTCTGTAGATGTAGATTGGGTTGACAAATTATTTTTCATTCTAGATTTCTATACCCCTAAGCTCGTCTAACAACGCGCATCCCGCGTTTTCCTAGTGTTAAAGTTCACCAGTTCTCTGTATTGCTCTAGTGACGATTGATTTGTCACTTAACAGATGCCCATTGGGAAGAGCCATAAACAAAATATACATGAGATTGAATGATGAATTACAGTGACTACAACGTCTGTAACCATAGAGACCATCACAAGACATTCAATATGAAACTCTCAGTATCACCAAAATCACGATACCAAGATACTCTATCATTATATAAAGAAGGTCTTCCCACTCGCTTCTTCGAATTGAAGTATTTCCTGTGACAAAATCTTCTCACGGTTCAATTTGCTGCTAGCGCAACTATCGCTTTCAAGTCAAACTATATACACGACTAGCTCAGTATAGATATAATTAGGTTAGCAGTGGCATTTGTTTATCAGAAAAATGATGAATTCTGTAAGTTCAATAATGCCACCGGCACAGTAGCCGCTCGTATTTACATTTGGTTCTGATTTATTCACAGGAAATCACAAATACTGGCCATGTTATCAGTATGAGCATATTTATCATGATATGAAGAAGATGTACCTGCTTCCAAAATATAATAACATGGAAGGCATTTGTGGTTTCTTGCGGTCAGTTCAGAGCCAAAGGTCCCGATTGCCTGTCGGGATTTAGCGGATTCCCTTGTGATTCTTTGCGGATTTTCCTAGATGTAGATACGAGTGGATACGGTACCGGTGGGCATTGTTGAACTCACGCAATTTATAATTTTCGTTCGAGAAAAATGCACTAGACAACAAAATAGTCCTACTGAGCCGTGATTAGCATTTGTATAGCATTGTTGTTTCATTTGTTGTTTTATTTGTTATTTTATAAAAATAATCTTGTAACTTCAAGTCATCACACTGCCCTTTATGAGTCGGGACTTGACCATAATGCTGAGCAAATGTTCAATGCTATTCCTGAAGAATTATCATGTATAGAATCTCCTGAACTTTTCAAAATCAATATAAAGCGTTATCAGTTGAACAGGGAGTTTTATAAGATTGATGAACTATTATTTAAGGTCTGAACATTTGTATTATCCTGACGAAAAATAGCTCGTAAATGAAATGAGT
Organism: Brachyptera risi; assembly: GCA_964007535.1. NCBI lineage: Eukaryota > Metazoa > Arthropoda > Insecta > Plecoptera > Taeniopterygidae > Brachyptera > Brachyptera risi. Next base: position 15,268,165 of record OZ023328.1, on the reverse strand, counting down.
ACTCTGCGAATAAACTATTATCATTATTATTAAAATAATAATAATTTTAATAATTATTATTATGGTTCGGTGTAAAAGCACTTGTTGCGTTACATGCAATCGGAACCCTGGACTTTGATTCTGACCCCCGAAATATTTCACTTTGATGACGCATGTTGGTACACTTTCTTTATATGATGACGAAGTATGTTGGTATCACTACATCGTGGTATGGGACGTTCAGCTTCGTTATATGATGATAGATTCAATTGGTATCAGTACATCTTCCCTAAACAGAGCTTTTCGATAATTCTTCAGACTGCGAATCTGATCTCTCAAGTTTCTACGAATCCAAATTTACAGAATAAGTAGTGAGATATGATTCCTATTCCTGTACAAACAAATTTCACAAACTCACAAAACAGTTATGCTAAAAAAAAATCTACAAACAGAATCGTCGGTTTTCAAACCCATCAAACCCCAGATTCTATTTGCGATAGAAGTGACTTTCAATATTTCACAAGTAAATAAATACATATAGGCCTACACACAGTGCGTTGACGACAACAAAAGGCAAGCTTTCTATTTTTCCATATCACATTTCCACGACATCATAAACAACGCTCCAATGTGACGCAAAACCGCCACGCTTTTGTGCTTCGAACGATGCATCACGACTCCTTTGTGCGTGACGATACAGTAGGCCGTGTTGGAGTCTGTTGCCACTCTCTGACGTCAGAGCCAAACATGGAAATGTGTGCCGTGGAATGGAACCCGAATATAGTCGTATTCAGGAAAGAAGTGGGTTATCTACCAGCATATCATACATTTGGAGAACCATGATACAAAATTATTAATAAATAAACTTAAAAATAAAATAGAATTCCGTAAACAATTTTTGAAAGCAACTTTCGAACTGTAAAAACACCCTTTGAAAGAATAAACAACCCTTCAATACACTATAGCATCATTTAAACTTCAAAATGTCCTTCATCTTGTGTCTCAACCATTTCACCATTTCATGATCAACCAACAATAAACAAAATGTCTGCACATCCAAACATAATAGTATAATATTCTGTAATATGGATCAAATGACAAAATAAACGAGATTATTATTATTATTTTTATTATCATCATTATGATTATTTCATCATGTTTTTTGAATGAGCGATAGAGAGGATAACAATTCCACTCTATTATGGAACTTTGTATGTGTTTTTTCTGTTTGTTTGAACCCACTGCACACGGTGTAGAGTTTGACTGATCGGCATAAAGATTTTGAACTGTATTGTAGTCATTTGTAGAAGTGTATAACTTAGAATTGTAGTGCTGTGGGGTTGAATGAGTGGGATCATTTTTGAGAAACAAAACATTTCAAAATTTTTCAAACCCCCATGAGATTAGGCTGGGCAAGAAGAGTTGAAAAATAGAATCTCTCCGAAAATATCTGAATTTTTCCCATATATACGAACACAAAAATAATCCATACCATTATGAATGTGTATGCGATTCGGATTGGTCGTTTTGAAGAAAAAGATTTGATACATATTTTTCAATAATTCCTACTCTATTGAGATATCTCGTACAGCTCACAGAGTGTATTTGGCATTTGCTTAATAATATTATTGATATGTGGATGAGCTAAGCGGAGACTCAATTACATCATACTCAGAAAAGAGTACATGTTTTTTTTCTTTTTCGCGCTCCACTGGTCGGACGCAAATGTGAACTCAGTTGAAACTTGACATACACAAGTGTCCTCATCTAATTCGATACTGTATAGTTTTGTACAACTTCTGAGAAAATTCATTTCACAGTTTTCAAAAGTCATGAAAGAATAACCTGGAAAAGTTAATTCGTGAAAGATATTTTCTCTAGGATGATACAAATTTTCACGGAATTCCAATATGATGAAGATACACATTATTTCAAACTTGCATTCGAATCGTATCAGTCGTTTTCAGTCGCTAAATATCAAATAAATCACAGCAACAAGTGTTATCAATTGATTAAGAACGATTGAAACAATAAATTTGTATCATTGGAGAGATTGATTAGATTTAGTTATGAATAAAACAGGAGGGCAGAGACGTGATTGTTCGGATCTCAAGGTGGGTATATATAACCAATTAAAATATGTTGATATAATCTAGCTCATCCATCAATGCGGAAACATCTAACGCGTTTTCCTAGCTATATACAATTTCGAAAATGTCAGCACATAATTAAAAAATAGTCCCAGTCCTATTGAATGATAGTTTAATAATATGAGTGAAACAAATAGGATACACTGCGATAGTGACTTCACTGATGCATGTAACCATTGGTGCGATAGCCACAGTGCATACAGCTGTGAAACCAATTAATATTGTAAAACAATTCAAACTCATCCCTCTGGCTATTTAATGTATCAAATGTGCGTATGTTACCTGTAGTTGGATGAGCGAATGCGAAAACTACCATCTTTCTCTCATGGAGCTCTGTCTGTTTTTGTCTGTTTGTTTGTGGTCACTGCACATGTCGCAGGGTTCGACTGATCAAATAGAACATTTTCTGTACTCGCAAACTTATCCAACTCAGAACTGTATAGTTTTTGAGGTGAATTGTTCGAGTCAATTTTTTGAGAAATACCATACCAGAGTTTCAAAAAACTCCATACAATTAGGCTGAGCTAAAAATATTTGAAAAATTAAATCTCTCCGAAAAAAAAATCCCTGCATGTGTTCACATGGATGATACACATTATTACTATTTTGTATGCAATTCTGATCGACCGTTTTGAAGAAATTAATTCAAGAACGGGTTTTATGCATCAAACAGATGGAAATAATAACACAATTATGTTGCCAAAATTCACTGCTTTCCAAAATCGATATTATTTCAAGAATGAAGTATATTTCATATGCCTCAAGGTGTGTAGAGCTTTCGAGTATACCAGAGTCGATAAAGTCGCAGAGGTAGAACAACTTCACCGACTCCGATTATAACCTTATTCAAGTAACTCGCTCTTCTCACAACGCATGCTGCGTTTGCCTAGTACTTATGTGAATATGATGAACGTATTCGCTGAATATTTTAATATAAATCTACCCATGCTGAGAATGTTCTGAGTTAACTTACAGAACATTGATTGATGAATGAATGGGTACAGCAGCATCATTTCCACAATATTTCCATTTCGTCCGTAACAACTTCACGATAAGTATAACACCATAACATAATCAGATGAGCGTAGCGAAGCTTTCCATTTCACACCCTGAAAAAAATGGGCTTCGTTTTTATGTTTTTTTTTTTTTTGTAATTATGTACGCGGCATACAGGTCAGATACATGAATCAATCAACTTGAAACTTTTTCTGGACGTTGATGTCATACCAGAATAGGTTGGGATTGTTATTTGGAGAGATCGGTCGGAAGGTTTTTCCGGAAAATAATCGGAAAGTTTGAAAAATCCTCGTAAGAATAACCCGGAGGAAAAATACTTGAAAAACAAGAATTTTTCAAAAGCTCTCAAATTTTCACCGAATATGAACAATACTATTATACACCTTTCCAGAGATTTTTGCAACAATCGAATGAGAAATAACAAAGAAAACGCATTAAAGGTGTACATTTTATTGAATATTTGGATCAATTGGTTTTGCAAAGTGTTTATGCGACAGGTTGCAGGTTACTATATATAACAACAAGTTGCAGGTGAGGTTTTTGAACGTTTGAAGTAAGTCAAGGTTTGTAGATGTAAATTGAGCTGACAAGTTATTTTTCATTCTAGATTGCCATACTTCTGAGCTCATCTCACAACGCGCATCCCGCGTTTTTTAGATGAGCGTAGCGAAGCTTTCCATTTCACACCCTGAAAGAAATGGGCTTCGTTTTCATGTTTTTTTTTTTTTTTTTGTAATTAGGTACGCGGCATACAGGTCAGAGAAATGAATCAATCAACTTGAAACTTTTTCTGAACGTTAGTGTCATACCAGAATAGGTTGGGATTGTTATTCAGAGAAATCGGTCGGAAGGTTTTTCCGGAAAATAATCGGAAAGTTTGAAAAATCCTCGTAAGAATAACCCGGAGGAAAAATACTTGAAAAATAAGAATTTTTCAAAAGCTCTCAAATTTTCACCGAATATGAACAATACTATTATACACATTTCCAGAGATTTTTGCAACAATCGAATGAGAAATAACAAATAAAACGCATTAAAGGTGTACATTTTATTGAATATTTGGATCGATTGGATTTGTAAAGTGTTTATGCGACAGGTTGCAGGTTACTATAAATATCAACAAGTTGCAGGTGAGGTTTTTGAACGTTTGAAGTAAGTCAAGGTTTGTAGATGTAAATTGAGCTGACAAGTTATTTTTCATTCTAGATTGCCATACTTCTAAGCTCATCTCACAACGTGCATCCCACGTTTTCCTAGTCTAGTTATATGAGCGTAGCGAAGCTTTCCATTTCACACCCTGAAAAAATGGGCTTCGTTTTTATGTTTTTTTTCTTTTGTAATTATGTACGCGGCATACAGGTCAGAGAAATGAATCAATCAACTTGAAATTTTTTCTGAACGTTGGTGTCATACCAGAATAGGTTGAGATTGTTATTCAGAGGAATCGTTCGGAAGGTTTCTCCGGAAAATGATCGGGAAGTTTGGAAAATCCTCATAAGAATAACCCAGAGGAAAAATACTTGAAAAACAAGAATTTTTCAAAAGCTCTCGAATTCTCACAGAATATGGAAAATACGATTATACACCTATTCAGAGATTTTTATAACAATCGAATGAGAAATGATGAGGAAAACGCAATAAACGTGTACATTTTATTGAATATTTGGATCAAATGGTTTTGCAAAGTGTTTATGCGACAGGTTGCAGCTTACTATAAAAATCAACAAGTTGCAGGTGAGGTTTTTGAACGTTCGAAGTAGTTCAAGGTTTGTAGATGTAAATTGAGCTGACAAGTTATTTTTCACTCCAGATTGC
>OZ023328.1:15253204-15260704 GCA_964007535.1 Brachyptera risi | reverse complement strand
CGAACAATTATTCTGAAGTTTCATTCGAATCGGATCGGCCCTTTTGAAAATGAAATATAATACGCATCTACTTCCTACATCAATTGATGACTCGAAGTCTCCGCCCCCTTGACGTCAGAAATCATACCGTACAATCAACAGGGCTGTTAGAACTGTGATCAAATTCGAATATCCAATCGGAGTATCTTCAAATGACCACGAATGATATATATCCAACTGGCGCACTGGTTAAGCCACGCCTATTTCGAGTCGTCAATGGACCATTGTAGATGGGCGTGACTTATACGAAGCAGGGGAAATTTTAGATACCTTGATAGGTTATTTCCTCATTGACCCCTGCTTTACTGTCCACTTGATTGGTTTTTATATTTTGTGACATCACGAGGGCGGACGATCTACAATGGTCAATTGGAGAGCTCTATCAAGAGTGCTTTCAAAATAAGATCGACAGGTGGAAGCGTTCAGTGCGTGAAATGACTGCATTCATCAAGAATGAATCATATGGGCAGTGAATTATAATATCGGAATCATTGATGAGCGTAGCGAAGTCTCCATCCCACTCTTATAGGGCTTTGTCTGTGTTTTTTTTCTTTTTTTTTTTTCTTTTTTTTTTTGTAAGCACTCCACAGGTCGCAAGGGTTGACTGATCAACATGAAACTTTTTTTGTACACGCAAACTCATCCAACTTAGAGCTGTATAGGTTTTGGGATGAATCGGTCGGACCGATTTTAAGAATCATCATCTCAAAGTTTCTAAAAACCCCATATGATTTGGCTGGGCGGAAAATGTTGAAAAATAAAATCTCTCCAAATGGGATGAAATTTTCTTCAAATGTGTATACATGGATTTTACACATTATTACGATTTTTCAAGCAATTCTGATCAGTCGTTTTGAAGAAAAAAAATAAAATGACTGATAATATTCATAAAATATACTAGTCAAACGCGAAATATGCGTTGTAAGATGAGCGAGATATCTGAATAAGGTATAAAAGTCCTTGAAGTAGTTCTACCCTTGCTACTTTATCGACTCTGGTATTCTACACACCTTGATATCTGAATGAGCTATAAAAGTCGTTAAAGTAGTTCTACTCTTGCCACTTCATTGACTCTGGTATTCTACACACCTTGACGCATATAAAAAATACTTCATTGTTGGTCAACTCTTGGATCTAGAAAGCAGTGAATCTTGACAACTTGATTCTGTCACAATTTTTATGATATATTTTATGAATATTATCAGTCATTTTCTTTTTTCTTCAAAACGACTGATCAGAATTGCTTAAAAATCGTAATAATGTGTAAAATCCATGTATACACATTTAGAGAAAATTTCATTCCATTTGGAGAGATTTTATTTCTCAACATTTTCCGCCCAGCCAAATCTTATGGGGTTTTTAGAAACTTTGAGATGATTTTTCTCAAAATCGGTCCGACTGATTCATCCCAAAAACTCTACAGTTCTAAGTTGGATGAGTTTGCGTGTACAAAAAAAGTTTCATGTTGATCAGTCAATCCTTGCGACCTGTGGAGTGCTTACAAAAAAAAAAAAAAAGAAAAAAAAAAGAAAAAAAAAACACAGACAAAGCCCTATAAGAGTGGGATGGAGACTTCGCTACGCTCATCAATCATAAAAATTGTGACAGAATTAAGTTGTCAAGATTCACTGCTTTCTAGATTCAAGAGTTGACCAACAATGAAGTATTCTTTATATGCGTCAAGGTGTGTAGAATACCAGAGTCAATGAAGTGGCAAGAGTAGAACTACTTTAACGACTTTAATAGCTTATTCAGATATCAAGGTGTGTAGAATACCAGAGTCGATAAAGTAGCAAGGGTAGAACTACTTCAAGGACTTTTATACCTTATCAGATATCTCGCTCATCTTACAACGCATATTTCGCGTTGACTAATCAATAAATCAATTAGGTGGGCAGTGAGCAAATAGATCGAAAAGCAGGGTATGTGAACATTCACAATTTTTTCCAATAAAATTCATCTGGATTTTGCTCATCCTACACAACGCATGAACTGCGTTTCGCTATTCGTCATCGAATTCATATTTTGAATTGTGTATACGTTATTTGGCAATATTGTTGATTCTCTTAATGTCAGCTCGACGGTTGAATAATAACTTAAAAATCCAAGTTTTCAATTAGATCTCGGTAGGCAACATGAATGCAATCCATATTCATATGTTGGTGGATGAGTATGTTTATTAAACTTGACCTACTTTCAAGATAATTGGTACATGATATATAAGTATGAGTAGATTTAATTGAAGAAATGTGAGACAGAGTGCAATAACTATTCCAGAGTGGTTCAAGTTTTTGAAATGATTCTCACATTACAGTCAAGATTGAGAGAATTTTATTACTTCACCCAGATCGAGTATAAAAGTTCACAGTAGAAGTCTGAAGTCGAAAGAAACAGTAGAAGTCTTCAATCTTAAAAATACGTATGCCAGTCTCACAACAGATATAATAATATTGAAAGGAATTGATAGAATTATTTGTCTTATTTTCTCCTCCAGTTCTGATGAAGTTTGAAGGAAGTTTTCAATTTGTGTTCTCAGTAGTCAGTACTGATGCATCCGATTATGTCTTGGAATTATAAAGTATATCGGATCAAATTTCAGCACTTGTTTATTTACGCCAACTTTCGATTGAATTTGTACTTCCGTTCGAGGTGTGGATCACGAAATAAAATACATGTTCGTTTTCTTCGAGTACTGTGAAATTGTTTATTCACTTCGCTCGTCCAAAAAAACAACGAAAACTGGACACAGAGTCGTTGACCCCTGTTTGATCCGAGAATGACTGTTGAATCGTTCAGACTGCATTTATCAAGCTTTCTTCCCACATTTGATCATATCAAAGTACAAATACGATAGATTTATCACATTTCCAAAGATTTTGGTTGTGTATTTCTTCATAAAACAAGGTTTTAAAAATATAATTCCGTTTTGAAAAGTCACCAGTAAGATTTGGTAGAAGCGCCGTCAAATTGTCAACGTGGCACCTCCACCAATTCATTGAAAAAACACCACGTTTTCAATAATGCTATGTTGAAACAAAAATCAAACAATAATATGAATATGAATAGATGAACTGGTGACCATCGGAAATAAGAATACAAATAAGTAGAAGAGTGAAGAAGTGAATAAGTAAAAAAAAAAGTTGATTTTCATTCAAAAAACGAGCTTGTGAACTTATTCCATCGATATGACGTCGTTTTCCCATCACAAACATCTCTACGATCGATCCAGTTCATATGTAATGACATATGGAGCTCGATATTCTCTAATTTTTTCTCATTTCATATCGGATTTAACGACGCACTGTACTGATGACCACGATCTATTGGCGTCGATGAATGATATATGGGAAGATGGAATGATGACATACATGGTCATTTCATCAGGTGTTTCATGATGGGAAGGAGTCGGTGGTAGCATGTTGTCAAGAATCATCACAGTATTGATTTGAACAACAGATAAAAACCAAGAAATGCCACTCTCAGTATGGTCGACCATGAGAGGAATCGAACCCCGATCTCCTGAATGACGGTTCAGTGTGCTGGCCACTTGACCACTCGCCACAGTTAGTTCAATATCATTCTGGAGCCCAATACAACTCTGTGAAAAATAAATGATTCCATCTGGAGAATGTCAACTTGGGAGCTCTTCGTACCGTAAATCATTACAGTCAATATTTGAACTCAATTTGAATTAATGAATTGACCACTCCGTTCATCGCTCCGGGCACAAATACCAACGTATTCGGTTTCCTATAATTTTCCTCGATCCATTGAATAAGTAACTGACCACACCCTTCGAAACTTGGATCAGTATCAACAAAATAATAATCCCCATTAGTAAACCGATTGCACGAGAGTGCATAACGGAACCGCAATCGCCGTTTTTAACGACCGTATTCAAAACGGACCGTTCGATAATGGTATTTAGCAACATGCATGGCAAACCTGCAGCGAGCTTATGTATTATATTTGCAGATATAAGCTGAAATATGTTAATGTTAGCGAGCATATAGCTATAGTAATTTTCACGGAAGAAAGTAGTAGATATTCCAATGATCAATGGATGCTATTTTCAATATATATGTTACAATTTATTCAGACAAATACATAGATGAGATCTTGACAACCCAGCTTTCTTGATAAAATAATGCAGACACATCTAAAGATGATATGTGGGCCTATACGTGGAATTACACTAGGATCAGAATCAGACACGGATCACATATAACGTTGTTAGATGAGCGACAGCGAATACACTCATACTACTTGTATGGAGCTTTGTCTGTTTTTTTCTTTTCTGTTCATCTGATTTTCGTTGTAAAATTTCCCCCTCCCCAAAATCTCCGGATGTGAACACATTATTGATACACACCATCACAATTTTGTATGCAATTAGAAGAAAATGATTTAATAGGCCTATTCGTTTTTTATTCAACAAATAATTATTTATGATAGCAGAAATATAGTCAAGATCCACGGCTTTCTAGATTCGATAGTTGACGAGTGGAGTATATTCTATAGGGGTCGAGGTGTGGAGTGTTCTCGATGATACTCGAACTGCCATAGTCTTCTTTCAACCCCCAGCTACAACACCAGAAGTAAGAATTATTTTTATCAACCAAAGCATAATTTAAAGCTATATGAGAAAAGCCCAATCTACTCAGGAACAGTTTTATATAATGATTTGCCACCAACAATGGAATCTAATCCTGGAACCGATTGTTCTAAAAATGAACTCAAGAAACATCTTGTTAAATTATGTCCTTATTCAGTGGGAGAGTACCTTTCAATCAATAACACACTATAATTCGTTGTCGTCGCAATTGAGTGTGATTTTAGTTAGTAATTTTGAATATGTAATTTTATATATGTATTGATATATCGACTGATTTCATAGCACGTACTTTTAATACAGAGTGTAAAATGTTACTGCTCAAAAAATGAATGAATGAATTGAATGGAATTGAATACCTCGCTCATCCTACAACGCATATGCCGCGTTCTCCCAGTACATGCTCTCACCTGAATAAATCAGTATAAGTAATCAAGCAATTCCCAGCTGAAAGAAGCTTCCATTTTGAGGTAATCCAGAAATATACATGAATATCAGTTATATCCATGCGTGTGTGGTAATTTTGAGGCCGGATCAGGTTTGAGACTGGAAAAAAACAATTCATCTTTCAAAAGTGTTGAAGCTGTATCAAGTATTTCCAAAATTGAAGCAAAGTTTCAACAATTGTTCAGTTGATGGATTTTCGTGAATATGAGTATAGTAAAATCGAATAGTTCAATCAAGGTTAACCTGGGATTAGTAAATCTACCTATGTTTAAAAGTTTGTATCGAAACACTGCTTACAATACGATTTCCGTTTGGTCACAGTATAATAAAAGCGATTAATGAAAAAACACTGTCCTAATGATGATAATATTATCGTTATGTGGGAATATCAATATTCATGCAAATAATTACGAAATATCACATGATAAATGATTCATACACCATAAATAAATTATCCGAATCATAACGAGAATATATTTGAAAGAACAAGTAGCACAATAGAACAATTTGAAAACTCTTGAACGTGACGGCGTTTATTAAATAACGATCGGATCAAGACATTAGCTGTTGATCATAGATGATTTTTGAAAATATTAATTTAATTCTGAACCCCATTTTTCATCCCACATCGACAACCTTCATACGACTGGTTGTGGGTATATATTTTACGAAGACTTCCAAGCATATCATGAGTGAATGTGTGAAAAAAACTTTCTCTATATTCAAATTCAAATTCAAATTCATGTGACATATGCAATCAATAATGTGAAGCAATAGCAATGTAGTTCCCATACTTCATTCCATTCATTTTTATGCAACTTCGCTGTTTATTTCACTCAGTGTTCATCACTAGAAAAAGTATCAGAATGGAAAATGAGGAAAGCATTATTGTATTAGTATTGTATATATTGATTTGAGAAAAAAACTTACACACATCGACAACAATATCAAGACAATTGATATATCCTCGGCAAGGTGAATGAACCATATATATATATATATATATATATATATATATATATATATATATATATATATATATATATATATATATATATCCAGAACGAGATGAAAAGATTGTCAAGGGTCGGTGTCATTGTTCATGGATGGGTTGGCTTTGATATGAGAGAAGCCATATCAAGGTAGAGAGAGCAGCAAACTAAAGCAACCATCAATAAATCTTGCTAATACTATCACATTGATTATTCTGCATATCAAAGTTCACCGACTCACTGTACTGATGACAGAGCTATTGGCATCAGCGAATGATACATGATATGATGACATGAGAGAATGAAAAGTAATTTGATTAGATGTTATCAGACTGTGAGAATTAAGTATTTGGTTGTGGCCCGTTGTTGAGGAATCATCCTGGTTTTGACCTAGACCGCAGAGGGAAACAACAAAAACTATAACCTCTCAGGAAGGTCAACCATATCGGAAATCGAGCCACAATCTCCTGAAAAAAAATTCAGTGTGCTAGCCACTCGACAATTCGTCTAGCATCGATTAATTATTGATTCATACCGATTAATTATTGATTCATATCGATCACATTGATGAATATTCACATCATCCTGTATTGTAATTGAGAATCAAGAACAAAATGATTTCAATTTGGATTGATTGGATTGAAGGTAGATTTTCCAGCCCGAGGTCACCTTTGAATACACAATTGCAAGGTAATAACAGTAATCACACACAGAAGTGGAGTGTCCAGTCACGTGGTGATTCAATGACGTCACAACGCAGTGACGTAATAACAGTGAGCGAGTGGATAATAGTCAATTAGTATAATTGACTGGCATGTAGGTCGACCTGTTGAATTAGAGCAACAGAGAGGAATGCATTCGACCATTTGGAGCAACAAGGCTCTGATGAGCATTCTAGTAGTAATTGACTGAATATCAGGGTTTAACGACGCGTTAACGGTAGAGATCATTTGAAAATGGGTTTCGAACCACGGTCATAATGATCGACGATTCAGTGCACCAGTGACTGATTCACTCGGCAGCCGATATTCATCGGGCTATAGTCTATTCGGACGTTGTTGTTGTTGTTCTTGATGGTTATTTATTGCGTGAAGGCCCCTTCAACAGCAAGATTCTACGGGGGTACGGATGAGTAAGTGATATTGAAACTATAAATTGATGATAAGTGAAATGAAAGTCACAAAAATCCATATCTTGAGTGGGACTCGAACCCACGGTCAACGTTTAGTTGAGTCTATGAAGTTGTGCCTTAGCTGACTGTTTCATGGAGGGTTGCTTTGTCGTTCTTTTGCGCAGCCCAAATCAACCAAAATGAACCCAATCCAACTGACTACGACCCAGTTTTACGAATGTATCAAGCAGTAATCAGCAGATTAAAATTGTTATTACCCTAGATGACACATGTTACTT
>OZ023328.1:15213204-15248204 GCA_964007535.1 Brachyptera risi | reverse complement strand
CCTGACACACATAACTGGGTTAATATATATATATATATGAATATATATATATATATATATATATATATATATATATATATATATATATATATATATATATATATATATATATATATTTATAACTTTGATGAGAATTCTGTCTAATGCTGGGTTTCCATACCTGCGTTGTTCGGATTGCGAATTCGCTGAGCTGTTTTTTAAGCCACCATGATGATAAAACGACCAATCAGAGACGAAAGTTACGCGATTTCTGATTGTTGAGCTCGCCTCAATTCCACCGCCTTGCGAAAGCAAAACGCAAATCGCGTTCATGGAAGACCAGCTTCACACTCAAGATTGCTGAACAGAGAGAGAATATAAATCAACCATCCAAAATTAATGTAAAAATTGAAAATCGTAAGATGTTTGAAAGAAAAATGGAATAACAATGGGACAGGAACAAAATATCAGTTGATTGACTCTAGAAACACGATGCAGTGATACCAACCTATTTTATCATATTATGAGGAAGGTGACCCAACTAAGGTCTTGATAATGAAATATTTCCGGGGTCAGTTCTAGAGTCTAGGGTCACGATTGCCTGTAGCGTAACTATAGCTTCTATATCGAACTATATGAAAAAACAATGCTCAACAATTGTCTACGCGGCTCAGTAGAATTTTAATGTTAGTAGTTGCATTTGTTTTTTCAAATCATAGAATTTGTGAATTCAACAATGCTACCGTATCGTATAGTACTTCTATCTCCATCTAGTTCACAAGGGAATCTGCTCAATCATGGCAGGCAATCGGGACCTTTTTGGCTCTGAGCTGACCGCAAGAAACCACAAATACCGTCCATGTTATCAGTGTAGGAGTTGGGTCACCTTCTTTATATTATGATAAAATAGGTTTGTATCACTACATCATGCCGGGAATAAACTGTTGTGATCCGAATGGAATAATAATTAAGCGGACTTGAAGAAAACAAAATTGATTATGCGTTTTTGTGAATGAGAAGACTAAATATTCCGCAGATGTGATTAAAAATAATTCTAATAATGTTGACAAATTATACAAATTATACAAATAATACAAAAATAATACAAATTTTATCCAATAAAGTGGCTCTAATATTCTCCAAGAATATGTTTCCCAACAAAACATTCCCATCTAATATTCTAAGCTCCAACTGAGAAATGTTCAAGATAATGATGTATATATAAGTACATATTTCACTCAACTATATAGTCTGAGAAATAAGCCTGAGTTAGTTTTTTAAGCTACTACCTATCCTTTCAAAATACATCTTTATTATGGCATTATTCACGTTCGATTTTGATGAAAAAACAGATCTTATTTTTTGTTTTCCCTCCTGATATATTTCCGTTGGCGTTCGAATGCGAAGTCAGAAGTTGAATAAAGTTTTCTCAGATCAGTCAAACATTTTTAATGATATCGATGAAATATATTCAAACTAGCTTATATATTTCTGTATAGAGCAGATCAAGTTCCCATTCCACTGTCGTCATTTTTTGGAAATATTATCTTCTTATTGAGAAGATGTGTTCAAAAAACTTGTCTAATTATTCCAACAGATTCTCCTGTGATGATCATTGTCTTGAGACAATTGTTTTCTTCAATGAGATGACTCCTAATCCATAACTCGATCCGATTGATTTTTCCGAGCAATATTATAAAAATTATGTTCCAGGTGATATCAAAAATAATCGCCTCTGGTAACACACAATTTCTCGAATGAGTTGAGTGAGATTTGATTGAATGACGTAGTTCCATCCAGTGAACTAGAATTGTCTCACAGGGCCAACAATTCAATGATTTATTATATAGAGAGAGAACACAAGAAGAATGGAGAGAAAATTAGTAATATTGAAGATATTTTCTCTCCTTCAAATGATTGCATTACCCATTATCACAAAACTAATGAGTTCATTTTGTAAAATTTGATGAATGTACGACATCCTCATCAATTATTATCAATCAAAATGCGGTGGTGAGATTGCCCCTGTGGTGCCCCGTCCAAACGATCCCATCTTTCATCCATAGTCTTGATTGGGGAACAATGATTTTGTATCAAGTTTCGATGTTATTAAAAAAAAAAAAATCGGTTCATAGGGTCATTTTACGTCATCCTCAGCCCCAACCGTTAACAATGATCGAATTTCTGACAATTATTCGATGTTGCCGGTACCCTAATTCCACGCATAGCTACACCTCCATACTCTCCAAACTTTTCCCAAAGTCAAATAAAAATGTGCACACGTACAAAAAGCCAACTCGATTCGCATACAGGTATAATTATAACTTGAACCAAGCTTATTTCTTCCTCCTGAAACCTCTGCAACCCTCACAGCATCCCTACCCACCCAAACACTGTGCAACTAAGTACACTCATCTTCATTGCCTACATGTAGTGCCATTAATCCGACGCGTAGCCAGTGCGTTACGTGTCTACGTAGTTGCGTCGCGACGCTCCGGGATTGTAAGCCGTGATAATTAGAGGCGTAATACATGCCATGCGGGTGGTGGCACATCAGGGTGGGACCAGTAGCCAGTGCCATCTGGTGGGTAATGAGAGAACACAAGTCTCGCGGTCGGGAGTTGTTGAATTAAAGGTGTAGCGTTAACCACGATTAGAGAGGCTAGATACTCCAGAATGTAGCCTCTCTGACCACGATTAGCTACTTGATGACGTCACGTGACTGAGCCACATGGATCTGTCTGATTTTAATAAAAAAGAGACTTTGTCAACGCCTCACCAGTCATACTCAGAGAAAAATGAGAGAAATATATTCAAATCAGGTCTGAAAAATCTATTACAGAGTGTTATTATAGTATTCAAGAGTTTAAACAAGAAGATCCCCCATAACTGGAGAATTATACACTGTCATCAAAGTCTCACTACGAAGTTATAACAATTTTTATTTCTTGGTTCTCCTTTCTTTTATCCACGTTTATATTATTGTGACTTTGACAACTTGTTTCTACAACGATTTTTTCCTCATGTATTCCATACATACCAAATTTACATAATTACCAATATGTTCCAATGAACATCATAATTATTTTCATCATTATTGTCATTATTACTGGTATCCTGATTATTATTTTCATCATCTTTTGATTCTAAATTGTACATTTCAATGATACATCATGATCAAGATGACAGAAGTGGCTATTCGTTAGATCGGAAGTAGTGCTCAGATTATTCTCAATTTGGATCAAATTAGTTCAGGTTGTTTGTTCTGTTGAGTTTGTTTAGGTTGGATTAGTTTGGATGGGCTCGATTGAGTATCACGGTCAACTTAGGCTGCACACAACAACCACAACAACAACAACAACAACCTCCACAGGTTGTGGAATACACCATCGGTCCTGATACACTTATCCCAAGGACACTTATCCGAGTGAATCTGAAAATTGAATTGTGGTAAAGTGACTGTCATACATGAGACCGGGGTTCAATACCTGTCACGGTCGATCAATCTGATATGTATCTCTTGTTTCTCCTCTGTCGTCAGAGTGAATAATGAGATAGTTATTCAAGAATAGACCAAAACACCGACAGTGAAATTCAATTTCTTCTCATCATCTCATTCATCTTACAATGTTTAGATACGAAATGATTGAAACGAGTTGATCTGTCATCAGCACACTGGAGCGTCATTCAGCAGACCAGGACTCGATTCTCATTTTGGTAGACCATTATGAAGTAGGGTTCCCGTTGTTCACTTATATTATTTGAGTGATTATTGGGTTGGAGCAGTCCAAGACAGTTTTCTCCCGACTATCTAACGCATCTAATGAAATGACCTCTCATCTCATTGAAGCATCCCGTTCGTCATTCACGGGCGCTAATATTCCACCGTCGCCATTTTAATAGGTCGTTGAACACAATATAAATGAATGGATATGAATACACTCATGGAATATTCATATTCTGAATTCAATGAGACCGGAGAATCAGTCGCTGATTATAATAATAATAATATTAATAATAATGGTTGTTTATTTCCACACATTCACATAGAACAAATCAAGTTCACATTTTCCACAAAGCCTAAAACAAGGCTTATCTGTGGATTACACATCAATTAAAAATAAGAATGAAAATACCAACTGCATATATAAATAACATAATGCATGGATAAGAAAATATCATTTTTCAATATTGACATCATTCAGTATATTACAAAAGTTGTGCAAAGTTTAGTCTTTTACTCAACCAACATCTAGAATGGAAAATGAAAAAATTTATAATAAAAATAGAAATGGAAACCAATTAAAGTAACTGCTGACTGGAAATATAGAATCGTTCAGGGGAATGGGGTTCGATTCTTGTCACGGTCTACAATCTTGTCACTATCACATATGTTTATTGGTGTACTTCTGTCGTTGAAGTGAATACGGGAATGGTTCCCTGATATGAAACTCCACCCATTCTTCATCGGTCACTGTCCGATATAGAGCACATTTTAATAACCTTTCATCTCATCTTCTCACCATCTCATTCATCATTCACCGACGCCAATGGATCTTAGTTCGCAATAGAGTGCGTCGCTGATTGTGACATAAATAAATAACTACAAATGAATTCAATTATTTCCTCTCCTACTCCAGGAGTAAACAGCTCGTTTCTGTAAATGGACGAAAATGAATCTAACGATCTCTTGAATAATGAATGTTGTATACATTCCTTCAAGTTTGTATAGAGTAGGTTCATATGGCTAATTCAGGAACCAAAAATATGATATTCCCGAGATTCGCAATATAGGTACCTTTCTATGTATTTGTAGAGTTGACTTCTCTGAGTTTTTTTTGTACCTCATGTTTTTTTTTATATATTAGGTTTTAACGACGCACTGTAATGATTACTAGGGTTTCACAAGTGTCTTAATGACTCTTGTAGTGAAGATGTGGGATAGGATAGTGGAAAGGAAGCGGTCGTGGCCTCTATTGTGGGAACCATCCCGGCATTAACCCAGACTATAGAGGGAAACCACAAAAACCCCTGTAAAGATGGGCGGTGGCGGGGATCGAACCAGGTCCGATATGTCCCTTCACCTACCGGATCACATGAAGCGAGTGCGTTCGATGAACATATTGATATGATTCGATCAATATTCAGATATTGAGTAAGAGTATTGGTTGGAGAGGACATCACTGTAGAACATCACATCCCTGATTCTGGATTCCAATCAATAATTACCTGATTTATTTCTCTGATTTCAGACAAACCAGAAATCAGTTTCTGAATTTCAGGAACTATGATTGTATTTTTGTCCTCCAGAGACCGCGAGTCATGATTCGGGTTTAACATGTTTTGTATAGAAACATCACGATGTAGTGATACCAACCTATTCTATCATGATATGAAGAAGGTGCTCCAACTCACTTCTTGAAAGTGAAATATTTCCGTGGTCAGTTTCCGAGTCCAGGGTCTCGATTGCCTGTAGCGCAACTATCGCTTTCATATTGGAATATATAAACAACAATACTCAACAATACTATACACAGCTCACTGGAATTAAAATGTCAGTGGTTGCATTTGTTTTTCACGAAAATAATAGATTTTGTGAGTTGAACAATTAATGCCACCGACCGTAGCCACTCTTATGTACAGCTGGTTCACAAGGAAGTCCGCTGAATCGCGACAGTCAATCGGGACCTTTGGCTCTGAACTGACCGCAAGAAAGCACAAATGCCTCCCATGTTATCAGTATGGAAGTTGGAGCACCTTCTTCATATTATAATAAAATAGGTTGATATCACTACATCAAGGAAACATTAACATAATCGAAAAACCCTCACGTCACAACTAAAAAATGATACCTGGTCACAGAAAACAAATATATCAATTATGATTTTCGAAATTGAAATGACGATATCTAGTGTTCTCTGTAATTGGAGGAATGAAAATCGTCAGTATTCGTTGAATACATTTTTGGAGTTGATCACCGATATGTGAATTTTTTTTCAAATATCAAAATAAATTAACCAAAACAAAAAATATGATGAGTTTTGGACTCGATGCCTGATTAGATGAGCGTAGCGAAGACTCCATCCCACTTGTATACAGCTCTTTTTTTTGTGAGCACTGCACAAATCGTATGGTTCGACTGATCAACATGAAACTTTTTTTGTAATGCCAAACTCTCACAACCTAGAACTGAATAGATTTGGAAATGGATCGGTCGAATAGATTTTGAGAAATATCATGTCAAAGTTTCTAAAAACCCCCATAAGATTAGGCTCGGCAAGAAAATTTGAAAAAATGAAATCTATCCGAAAGAAATAAATTTCTCTCTGAATGTTCACACATAGATGATAAACACATAATCATCATCTTGTAAGCAATTCGAACCAGTCGTTCTGAAGAGAAACATTCAAATATCTGTTTTTATCCATTAAATATCATAGAAATGTTCAAGCAGAATTAAGTTGCTGAGATTCACTGCTTTCTAGATTCGAGATTTGCCTGACAATGGAGTATTTGCATATGCGTCAAGGTGTGTAGAATACCAGAGTCGATAAAGTAGCACGGGTAGAACTACTTTAACGACCCTTATTCAGATATCTCGCTCATCTTACAACGCATATGCTGCGTTTGACTAGTTAGTTTCCATATAACTCCATGAAACTTTTACTGAATTTGATGCAAAATTTCTATGGTCAGTATAACTGATATTTAATCTGTCCATCCAAATAATGACATTGCATGGTCTTTTCACCGGTTATATAACCACAAGTTCGAATGAATGTGTTCTATATAATTTTCAAAGATATGATAAGTTTATGAATGTAAATAACTATATAACATTAGTTTCTTGGGATGAAATTTTTATTTCCACGTCTTTCATATTGCTCTCTCAGAGTTAATGTACCTAATTCTTAACTCAAAGTTAAAGTTAACGGCATCTTATTCCAGTTTCAAAGTAAGTTACCGTCTTTCAGATACGCATTACTCATGGGTAATTAAACATCGGTTTCACATTACTTTAATATGAATATCATTTCGTATAACGAATGTCTCCTCTCTTTCTCTCACTCCCACTCCGGCCCTCTCTCTCTCTCTCTTTCACTCTCCTATTTTCTAAAGTCCATATTTTAGAAGAGAACGGAAACCCAGCAAGCTCCAGCTTTGATAATCTCTCATCTGAAACTCGCGAGAGAACTCGAAACGTGTTTGATTATATTTAAAGAAGAAGACTTCATTATATGCCTTGAAATAAATAGAAATGAGACACAATTCAGTTATTTGATATTTTTCTTCCGAGAGATTTGCCTTTATGATCGAATAATTGGTTCTGAAAATAAAACAGTGAAGCTATGCGGAAGATTATCTTGCATCTTGCATGTCATGAAGTTGCACATGCATGAATGAAAAAATAACCTCTTTTATTGAATATAATATAGGTACGACAATACTGAGTCAGATGAAAATTCCACTTATAACTTATATATTTTTGAATACATTCTGAAACTCACTGGAATTTAGTTATTCAAGAAAATATTTCTCATGTACATATTTCCAATTTCATGGTGTAAAAACCCACTTGTTGTTCCATTCAAATATATATTCATTATTTACTTGACTATTTGGAATATTACAGTCACAATCACAATATTACCGCTCGCGATTTTCCCTACTGACCAATCACAAACCGGTATTCACCTGGTGTCGTGATTATTGACTTTATTCTAATTCATGTCGACTGAAATTACGATTTTACCGTAAGCTATGTTCTGTCACTCTTAGCAATTAGGTTTCCTGCACTCGCGTTCCCATTTGTTCAGAGTAGGAATATGTCAACTTTCAATTGACAGTTGAATTTCTCAAATATGTTGAAAGCTGAAGCAGGATTTCCAATTTCGATAACTTCTTATCGTCCGAAACGATATCGGTACGATTTCTGAGAGATCCGTCACCGTGACGTCATAGCCGTAGCTTTCATTTTCATCAAATGCAAAGGCTTATGTGAATTTGAAGAAATCAGCCCTCAAATCGCAACCTAGCGCACTTTCACACACAACAAACGGAAGCACGATTGCAGGAAAGTGAACTGCATAGGAATGTCAAACTAACATCACACTAACATAACTAACAACACCAGCATAACATAACTAACATAACTTCTCGTAAAGTCGTGATTTCGGTCGACAAAAATTAAATTAGAGTGCAATCACGACACCGAAACGGTGTAGTGATAAGTCAAGTTGTTCAGGTGCATGTTGGCTTGTGACTGGACAGTATAAAGAATAATATCGGTCGACTAAAGAAAATCGGAACTGGAAACCTTGCTTCACCCGGTTCTTATGACTATTCAACCCTCTGACACTGATCCACCCGGAATACATACATTATCATAACCGTCTGAATATGCTAAAATGTATTGTGTTGATATTGTAGTTGAATACGGAAGTGATGAGCGTATCGATCTATTGAACTATCGAGAGCAATTCACGTCAATAGATCACATTGGTCGACGCATGTACTTGCTAACGCGTAAACAACAGCCGAACGTGGTTGTGTGGGAGGGGTGGGGGGAGGGGGCAAGGGAGGGGGTAGCTGTGATCGGCAGTGTCTATGCATAATGCATGTATGAAGATCAGTTCAAATAGTCGTTTGTATCATTACATAAATCACTCGATTCAGTGATAGGTGGCAACAAGAAACCGTATAGAGATAATATAAAACCCTACTAATTACAAAGGCTATGTGGAACATTCCAACCTCCATCGAGACGAGTGGTCGAGTGGCTAGCACCTGGATCGTTATGAAAGAGACAGTTTGTCGATTTCCGCCATGGTCGACTATTCTGACAGTTTTTATTCGTGATTTATCTATGCCGTTCAGGTCAATACTGGAAAGGTCAAATTATGCGAGAGAGTAATTATTATTATCAGTGATTAGGAACACTCTCTGTGTAACGCATTGTTAAAGGGGGTAAGGTGCAAAACTCAATTCTCACCATTGGTCCGTCTCATTATGTTATGACATAAGACGCCCTTACAAAAACTCTTACCCCATTTGACATGGGAGAAAAAAACGCGAAAAGTCGATCATTTTCGACCGGGCCTAACGAAAATCTGTCATGGAGAATTTCATGTAACGCTTATTTGAGCTGGGAACGTAGAAGAACTACGATAGGTAGAGAAAAAGTGTTTCCACAAAATATCTGCGCTCGAATGTCATCTTTCGTTTGATATGTATACCATAGCTACTTATTACCACCATATAATTTCAATTGATTAATTCGCATGGCGTGTGGATTTATGTTGCAAATAGTTATGCCACCAATAACCTTGAACTGTCAACAAGTATTTCTACTAGACAGAGTGATGGCGGGTGTTCGAAGGGAGGAAATGGACATTGATTTATTCACAATGGTTGTCGAAAACTTGATTGACAGACGTTTGTACGGTACTGAACAAAATAAAATCATATTTGGTGAATATTGGACGTTCTCACACAACCTATTTATTCAAAATATTTTTTGTAAATATTTAGAATGGTTATTTATTTTCAAAGGGCATTTTCTGTCATAACATAATGAGATGGACCAATGGTAAAAATTAAGATTTGCACCTTACCCCCCCCCCCCCCCCTCTTAAGTAAACACAGGCGTTGAAGGGAACTACAATCATCAAGTTGAAATAAATCTCTTTGCTGTCTCTTGATGGATCTTCAAAGAGGATCACTAAAACGAAGGTTTACTGTATCACAGTGCTCTCATACAAACTTGACGCACAGTCACACATAGTAATTAAAACGCCAACTTCGAGCGCTAATTTCTAGCGTACTGTTGAAATGGTGAGCTGGCATTCATGAAAGACAATCATTTTATTGAAAGTTCATTCAAGTTACAATCATTCATTCATTTTTTTTGGCTCAGGGATGTAATGCAGTGATCATCATGATCTATTGGCGTCGGTGATGAAGATTGAAATTATCTATTCATTCATTGGGTTTAGAGACGCAATTCACCAATGACTGAGATCCATTCGAGTCGGTTAATTATCAATGAAATGGAGGGACCCTTTGGAAGAAAGGTTATTATCCAAAATAAATTCTCCGAAAATAAGATTATCTTATCAGATGTTGTGGTGAGAATCGAACTTTTTTATTGTCACAAATTGTCACAAATTAAATCATACAATAAAGTAATACAGTTTGAACTCTCGTCCACTAAGCCATAAATGGCTTATCTGTGGTTTAAACGATGAAAAACAAAACACTAAAATGCACTGTGATTTACTATGCTAATATTTAATAAACTCATATTAAAACATAATTCACTTCGATAGGTTAAATAATAATGAGCATGAAAACGAAAATAGGGCAACCAATTGGAAAATAATTCTAGAATTTCCATATTGTATCAACATATGCTGTAATTGACCCTAACAAAAAATTAAAATTAATGACAAAAAATATACGGTACCATAAGTCATTAACGTAGACACTAAATTATGTGAAATTAACTGAATTTATGATGAAAGCTTTAATTTCTTTTTTAATTTGAGCATATCTATTCATTTTTCTTAACTCCACAGGTATGTCATTGAATATTGAAGGTATTGCATATTCCAATCTTCTTTTACCATTTT
This sequence comes from Brachyptera risi, assembly GCA_964007535.1. Taxonomy (NCBI): domain Eukaryota; kingdom Metazoa; phylum Arthropoda; class Insecta; order Plecoptera; family Taeniopterygidae; genus Brachyptera; species Brachyptera risi. The sequence goes on along the minus strand of OZ023328.1, from coordinate 15,237,594 downwards.
TGTTATTGAAAAGAGGTAATCGGAATAATTCAAGTTTTTGGAGCCTGGTATTAAATGGAGTGTCAACTGGTGTTTTATATAAGTCAGAAAAATAATATTTAAGGATGAATCTATACTTGAACAAGTAAATAACTGGTAACACATTTAAACACTGAAAAATTCCAACTGTATCTTGATGGAGAGATCCTAATTTATGAGGAGGTACAATACTTTTAACAATTCTAGTTTGAACGAATTCTATCAATTTCATATGTGAATCTGATGCGTTACCCCAGGCTAAGATTCCATAATTAATTATTGACTCAACTAGAGCAAAATACACAGTTCTGAGCAAAGTGAAAGGAATTATATGTTTAAGCATGTGAATTTTGTATGCACAGGACCTTATCCGGCTACAAATATTATCAATGTGTGGTCGCCATGAAAATGATCTATCAATTTTAAGGCCAAGATAAACATACTCGTGTACAATTTCAATATTAGAATTGCAACCTAAACAAGGATTACCACAACTTGTAATGTGCAAGCAATCATAAGTGTGATATAAAATTTGAGAGGGTGTATTTCTATCTTTATTTAAGGCAGTGCAAAAGTGGATAATTTTTGTTTTTGATGAATTAATAACCAAATCTAAATCGTGTGTTATTTTTAAAATATTTGTGAAATCAATTTGTAGGTTAAGCACAGCAGTTGTTATGTCTCTATTTGTACTCATAATAAGGGCGTCGTCCGCATACAAGTACATTTGACAATTTTTTACGTGATCTGATAAATAATTGGTATACAATAAATACAAAATTGGCCCTAAAATTGAGCCTTGGGGTACACCAGAAATAACGTTTTTAGAAGTGCTGAGGTTGTTGCCGACTTTCACCACGATATGACGATTGAATAAATAATTTTGAAACCAACAAAGCAGATTACCACGGATCCCTATGAATTCTAATATAGAAACTAGTTTTTGGTGATTTAGAGTGTCAAATGCTTTAGAGAAGTCTACGAAGAGAGCCAGAACATGTAAATTAAAATTTAGTCTAGAATTAACAAAGTCTGAAAATAAGGATAATAAATCAGAAGTACTTTTTCCCTTTTGAAAGCCAAATTGAAGTGGATTAATGATATTACTATCATTTAATAATTCGTTAAGTTTATTGCGATCCATCTTTCCATTATCTTTTCAATTGTCGGTAGAAGAGCAATTGGTCTATAGTTTGAATATTGAGAGTGATCTTCTTTCTTATACACAGGTCTTACAATAGATATTTTTAACTTATCTGGCACCACTCCTTCTTTGATACTTAAATTGATGAGTTTGGATATAACAGGACTTATATGCGTGGAAACTAATTGCAAGTCTTTAACTCTTATCCCGTCGATGCCCGGCTGTTTGTTTTCATCCATGGAATTGATCATATTTTTGACAGTATCATGCTGTACAGATGGAATAAACATAGATTGCAAGGCCGGAGATCTATCTGATGCAGGCACAGTGACAATATTGCAGTCATGATTTAAATTAGTAATTTCATCGATAAAAGAATTTGCAAAACTATTTACGATAACGTCATCACTATGCTTTTTACCTAGATGTTTACTTATAGTTTCATCTACAGAGAGTTTTTTCTTTGTTCCGATTATTTCATTTATAGTTTTCCATGTATCTTTCAAACTGTTTTTCGAAGCATTTATTCTGTCTTTAAAATATTTATTTTTTTCTTTTGTTATTTGCCAATTTATTATATTTCTCAGTGTCTTATACTGATTACGTAGATCATTCTTGAGAGAATTACTACAATCTTTCCATCTACGAAATGATTTATCTCTATCTCTTATAAGATTCATTAAGTCTTCCGTTATCCAAGCTTTGTTAACTCTCTTTTTCTTCATGTTTAGGCTATTACGTGTGAACGTAGAACTGTCATAACAATCTTTAAATTTCGACTCAATGTTATTATACAAATCAGACGCATTATCAATGCTCATTAGGCGATTCCAATCAATTAATTTCAATTTACTAGCTAATTTATCCTCATTCAAACATATCATGTCTATGCATTGTTCAGCTGGCTCATTCAAATCGTCAGTAGTGCAACAAATTCCTACAATATAGTGATCTGATAATTTTGTTGTATAAATAAAAGAATGTATTTCATGAATATTACTCCTAATAAAAATATGATCTAGACATGATGCACAATATTGATCTCCACGAAATTCCTCTCTAGTGATTCCATTTATGCATTTATAAAAACCATTAACGGCTAAAATATTTTCGTACATTTGTACATTATTGTCACCAACAACCAACACCACCAACAAATATATATCACCAACAATTACAGCGTTGCCACGCAGATCTTGTAATATTTTCTCTAGCTCATAAACAAACTGAATTTTACTTCCTGACGGGGGCCTATATATTGCTAGCATATTCAATTTAAAATTATTATATGATAACACTCCATTTATACCTTCAAACTGATCACCAGTTGTATTACCTCTCTCGAAAGAAATATTTGATTTAATATACATTAGAATACCACCTCCACTCTTTTCTTTTCGTGTTAATGCATACGAATTGTAGCCATCTATCGAATAAATATCTCTCACATTTTTGACGTTTATTTCACATAATTTAATAATATCGACTACTCCTATTTGCTTTTCTAAAATAATATTCAATTCGTTCCATTTTGTTTCTAATGAACGTATATTCAAATGAATAATTGAAAAACCAGGGAAAGAATTGAACCATGTGTCAATGTCATCAATGACCGAACTGGAATGCACATCTTGGAAATTGCTCACGTCATCTGAACAAAGCATACAATCTGACTTACAGCTGATAGTAATGTAAACAACCACGCACCGATGTTCATGAAAACTTGCAGCACTAGGTGGTTAGTTTCTGAAGGTCAGCAAAGGAATTTATCTTGATAACAGCCGATGCACCCTCGTCTTTCTTTGCTAGTATTTTGCCTCGATTCAACCAAACAAACTTATGTGAGGAATAAAATATCTGAAGAGATATATAATTCTCATTGGATATAAACACATGGATGATACTGGATAAGTTTGTATGCAATTCAAAGCTCAGCCTTTTGGAGAAAATTGTTGCTGTATGTATGAATATAGTAGGCCTATGAATTCAAATTTCCAGTGGAAATTTTTTGACGATTTTTTTTTTTCAAGTAGAAAATATCTAAAGAGATATATAATACTCAGCGGATATGAACAATGGATGGATGATACTCATTATTATAAGTTTGTATGCACTTCAAAGCAGCCGTTTTGAAGAAAATAGTTGCTGTATGTATAAATATAGTAGGCCTATGAATTCAAATTTCAAGTAGAAATTTTTTGGGGTGATAAGATCGCCCCTGTGGTGCCCCATTGAAACGATCCTATTTTCAATCCATAGCCTTGATTGGGAAACGGTGATCTTGTATCAAGTTTTGATGTTATTAAAAAAAATATGAATATTTTTCATCAATTAAATGGATAGAAATAATGTCAGTACTACGTTGCTTTCACTTCTTCCTAGATTCGATACATAATTAAGATAATTCATTTGTCAAATGAAATATATTTTATACGGGGCAAGGTGGGTAATGTTTCCGATTATACTCTGTATAGATATCTCGCTCATCTCACAATGCATATGCTGAGTTCTCCCAGTCTCTATTCGACAACTCTGTGTGACCGCAAGAGTAGGCCTACTAGACAAGACAGTCTGTTTAATCAAACACTGTACGCATGTAACGTTGTTGACCTGCAATTACAAGAACTCTTTTGAAGCGCTCATTTATATTTAAACATTCAATTACGTTGGCTAATTGCTTTTTTGCCCATTTGATAATAAGTGGTGCATGTTCATTTTATAATTTGAACATTCTGTTCGTACGAGGATGGAACAGTCGGTGTTGCCATGTCTGTTTTCCTTCACCTTCGAGTTTAATAACATAGTAACTAGTAACATATTCAGGATTCCGAATAATTCACCTTTGCTTCCTCTATTACAATTTGAGGTCTGGTATAAGATATGTGGGCATTCTAATGTCTCTTGATTGGCATTCAGACTATGCCTTCTTTCGTAGCTCAGTCATCTGAGGCACCGCTTCAGAAATTGAAGTCACCTTTGGGGTGGACTTGGGTTCGAGTCCCGCATAAGTGCATGCATTTTTGTGAACGTCTTTTCACTTATCATCACTTCATATATAACCCAGCTTTTGTTGGGGTTGTTGAGAAAACAATAATAGTAACACATGAACTTTCCTATTGAATAGTCGTACTTTGTAAGCACCTTGACCGTAGTGTTGAACTTATTCTCAACAGTATCTGTGCTGTTTTTATCGTATCTCTACACTATATATAGTATCACCAGAGTCGATAAAGCAGTTCTACCTCCTGTAGAGGTCGTTCGACTCCCTATGCTGGCAATGCTAATAGTTTGAAATTGCTTTATCTAATTAGTTAGGTGATAGTTTATCTAACTGCTTTATCGACTCTGGTATCACCCAAAGCGTAACATTTTTAGTGTCTACATATCATATAAACGATCGCAGTGACTTCACAGGTGAACATATTGTATAGTGAAACTGTTTCACATCGTGAAGAAAAGTATCTTCTAGAATATTGCCGATCCATAATAAACATTTTCATTATATGGAATATGATATTTGCATGTAACGGTAGCCCTACGTTGTTGGATGGAAATCAATGGATGAAATATCAATTGTTGATGTTGAATAGGAGTGATCTATCCACCACTGTTATTATGGAATATAACTCATTGAATTTTCGATGAATATTGTCTTCAGACGATACCATCTTTTGCTGTCTTACTCTGTATTGAGAAAAAATCCGTTCTTTTTCTCTCTTGCATCTATTGAAAAAGAATCCATTCTTCATCTCTCCCTCTGAATTGAGATACAAATCCGTTTTTCCCTCTCTTTCTGTGTTGAGAAAAAGATCCTTTCTTCCTTTTTCTTTCTATACATTGAGGAAAAGATCCATTCTCTCACTCTCCCTTTCCGTATTGAGATGAATATCTCTTTCTTTTTGTATTGATATATAGGTCCGTTATTTCTATCTCTATCTCTATTGAGAAAAATATCCATTCTCTCTCTCTCTTTTTGTATTGATATGAAGATCCATTCTTTCTCTCTCTCTCTCTCTCTCTCTCCTCTCTCTCTCTCTCTCTCTTTCTCTCTCTCTTCTCTCTCTCTCTATCTCTCTCTCTCTCTCTCTTCTCTCTCTCTCGCTCTGTATTGAAATAAGATTCAATTCCATGAGGATACTGTAATTTGCTCCTCTCTGATTGTCTGTGTGGAACTAGATATTCAAATATAAATTGAAAAACAAATTTAAAAATCGAGTCAATATTATTCGATTCCAATTATCACGATACGATGATGAAACCTGACCCGGTTTGTTGATCAGGTTGGTTACAGATCTAAGCTGCTTAAAAGCTGAGTTAACAATGCTTTTTCATTCTACTAACCTCAAATCAGACACTAAGATGAGACACCGGAAATTCAGGCTAATTAGTATAAAATCAGTCTTATATGCTGGCCTTCCATGAATGCGATTTGCGTTTCGCAAGGCGGTGGAATTGAGTTAATCTTAACAATCAGAAATCGCGTAACTTTCGTCACTGATTGGTCGTTTTATCATCATGGGTGGCTTTAAAAACCGCTTAGCGAATTCGCAATCCGAATAACGCAGGTATATGGAAGCCCAGCATTAGGCCCGGTATTATCAATTCGGGAGTAGCTTTAACTGACAGTTTAGAGTTGGTATCACCATGGTTACCTATGTATTTGTTACCTGTGTGTGTATGTATTTGTATTTGTTATGTATTTGTTGTATTTGTATTTGTAATTCTCTGATGGAAGCTAACTGGACTTGATGATAAAAAGCCTGAATGATTCATAACTCCTGAATAGCCAAGCGCTATCATCAATTTCATCAAACTATAAGACTTTTCTTACATATTTCATATCATCATATTATACTGAATACAAACGTGAGATTTTTTTCCATCTTCTCGAACATTTTCCACCACTGAAATATTGATCATGATAATTGGAGCTTCAGTGAATGGAAACTTGTGCATTCAATCATCCAATCACAACTATTCACTCTGTGTAATTGAGATCAAGATTTGAAAATCAGATTCGATATATTTGTTCAGATATCAAGTGTGAATGAATAGAACTTTGAAGTAGCGAACATCATTACTAGTTTCATCTGGAAAGGTGTGATTCTACGAACTCAAATTTATGACAGTCTGAATGGATATCACTTTTATGTTATTAGGTATTTAGGTTTTTTCCATTGTTCAGCATGACTGAATTTACTACAGGAGTCATTCACTTCTTGTTTGTTGGAGTAGTTTGATGTTGATATATTTCTCATCACGATCACGAGTAATACACGACTAGTTTCAACAAAGGTAGACCATTTTATTTCATATCCTGATCAGTATATTCTGGTTCATCATATTGTGAATAATATCCATTCATGGTTACCACTCAATTTATCAATCATAATCGCATTCTCTTAATCGCTTATTTTCACTATTCAATATAAACATTGGAAACTAAAAATATATAGACTCTTCTCCCCCACAGTCAAGTTTTACTTGGAGACTGTGGATTTTCTCAACGTCAAGTCTATTATCTATAAAGAAGAAGAAGAAGAAAGAAAATGCATACTTGAAGCTTACCCACGAAAGAAGATTTCTACTACAACTGAATTATTTTGGAATCTCATGTTCTTGTACTGATACTGGTTCCATCTTGAACATTTGAGGAGTTCGAAATATGTCCTGTTGTTTCTGATAGTGAATGTCGTCTTGAAAAAATTATACGACTCTCAAATTAAGACTGAATAACCACACTGAGGCCTATATGACGATAATATGTTTGATTATTGATGAGCGTAGCGAAGTCTTCATCATACTCTTATAGTGCTTTGTCTGTGTGTTTTTTTTTTCTTTTTTTTTTTTTGTAAGCACTCCACAGGTCGCAAGGGTTGACTGCATGATCAACATGAAACTTTTTTGTACACGCAAACTCATCCAACTGAGAACTGTATAGTTTTTGGAATGAATCGGTCGGACCAATTTTGAGAAAAATCATCTTAAAGTTTCTAAAAACCCCTTAAGATTTGGCTGGGCGGAAAATGTTGAAAAATAAAATCTCTCCAAATGGGATGAAATTTTCTCTGAATGTGTACACATAGATTTTACACATTATCACAATTCTGGATGGAATTCTAATCAACCGTTTTGCAGAAAAAAATTAAAATAACTGGGTTTTTTCATCAAATATATCATAAAAATGATGGCAGAATTAGGTTGCCGAGATTCACTGCCTTCCAGATTCAATATTTGCCCAACAATGAAGTATTTGTATATGCGTCAAGGTGTGTAGAATATCAGAGTCAATGAAGTGGCAAAATTAGAACTACTTTAACGACTCTTATAGCTTATTCAGACATCAAGGTGTGTAGAATACCAGAGTCGATAAAGTAGCAACGGTAAAACTACTTCAAGGACTTTTATACCTTATTCGGATTTCTCACTCATATTACAACGCATATTTCGCGTTTGACTAGTTAATTGATAGATTACCTTCATTTTTCGTGAACTATTGTATATATTTGAGTTTCCTAGAAAATGACACGACATAACGGAAAAAATGTCATGATGGCGAATTTTGGCCAAGTCCTGATTTCTCCGAACGCTTGTCCGAGCGTGTGCAATATGGCTTGCCGGGAGTTGATAGCTTGATCACCGGTGTTTTCAGTGATGGTGCTCGTGTCGGACTTTCAGAGGACATCACAATCCTCAAACTAGATTCTGATGAATAATGGCGATATTTATTTTCCCAATTCTAGAGACAATTTAAAAATCTTCATCTCCATTTTAGAAACTACAATTGATTATCTGGCACTCCAGAGACCAAGAGTCGTGACATGAGTATTACCGATCCTGTATTTGAGCAAAGAGAATTGAGTGATGTCCACGTCACGATTCAGTGAGAATCGGTCCTGAGCACAAATGAATTCGTCATGATTTTTCAAATTGATATGATGATTCCTAATTTTCTCTGAGATTTGAGAAATGGATATCGTCGTTATTGATCACTGGGAAAACTCGGGATATGCGTTGTTAGATGAGCTTAGACGTTTGGAAGTCCAGAATATTTTTTTTTGTGTCGCTCAATACATATATTATACAATATTATACTGTTTTTAAACGTTGTGGATAATGAAGAATTAGAATTCAATAAAGACAGGCGCTATCCTACTAGAATTCCGATAGTAGCCGTGGATAAGATTGTAAAACACTATGATTGTACTAAGGGTCCCACCCATGCTGGGATAAGACTTTTCAATATATTACCTCTTAATATCAGGAATCAACTGGGAATAAAATTTAAGCTGGCCCTCAAATCGTATCTAATACAGAAGTGTTTTTATTCTATAAATGATTTTTTGACAGACAAAGATTGAAATTCCAATATACCAGTAATTACCTTTTCAACATGTTAAATGTACTGTGGATGGTGTGCGTTGATTCCAGGTGACTTTTCTGTTTGAGTGTGAGTGTGTAATTGTTTGTACATTTTGTTTCATGTGTGATATTCACTACATTTGTATCTTTCTGTTATTTGTGTCTCATATTTCAGCATATTGACGATGTGACGATGCTCAATATTGTAAATGCAATCTGATGAGAAAATGAAAATCATTATCATTATCATTATATCTACGAACCTAGAATTAATTCATACGCTCAAAATTTCACTGCTTTCCTGTTGTATTTATCACTCATTCTAATAATTCTGAAATAATAAGTATCACTTATTGATTGGATTTGATTGATTTCTTTATAGCCTCGGTCGAAGTGAAAAAATAACATTATAAATGAGTTTTCCTCGTGATTTCTCATCCGATTGTTGTGAAAATCCACTGAAAATGTGTATGATGGTTTAATTTATATTCAAAGGAATTTGCAGGCCGTTTTACAAATATTGATTCTCCAAGTACTTCTCCTCTGGATTATTCTTAGGGGGATTTTCCAACAACTTCCAGATTTTTTTCCGGAAAACCCGTTCGATCAATTAGAAAAAACAAACTATTCTGATGTGGCACCAATTGGAGAAATGTTTTGAGTTTATTGCTTTTTTCCGATCCGTATGTCACGTAAAAAATTACAAGAAAAACCAATTAGACGAAGCCCATTTTTCCGGTATATCTTCGCCAAGCTCATCTGAAATACTAGAAAATGGTTTTTGATGTGATTTAACATGTTAACGACTGTCAGTTTGTTTCCACGAAGGTGGTTGGCAGGGAGAAGGAGGGGTAAGGGATGTTTTATACAAAACTGCAATTCAACAAACTGAGTACTTCATGACCCCAAACTTTTATTTCGCTTCCGACAGAAACATTTCACTCAGGACAAGTACACAATATTTGTAAATGGGAGAGAAAAATTGAACTGTCAAACATGAATCCAACTGCGATTTGCATGTATTCAAACAATTCTCTTCTCGTTCTTGTGAAACTCATACAATTGTTTCCAACTGAAATAATCCACATAATATACTAGAATATGAGAAGTTGTGCTGGATCGGAATATGATATACTAGAGAGTAAATATGGTCTTCGAGGTGAAAAATGAGAATTAAGATGAGTTCAAATAATTCAAATTGGAGTGATTATAATTGGATGAGCAATGGTGACGATTTCAATCCCTAACTTATGGAGCTTCGTCATTGCGTTGTTTTTCTTCTCGTTTGTGTAAGCACTGCACATATCTCTGGATTTGATTGATCGACATGAGAATTTTTCTGTACACTCAACTTATCTGACTCAGAACTGTGAATTTTTTGGAATCAATCAGTTTGACCAATTTTGAGAAAAAACATCTCAAAATTTCTGAAAACCCCATGAGATTAGGCTGGGCAAAAAAATATGGAAATTGAAATTTCTCTAAAAAAAAACAATTTTCTCTTGACTGTGAACACACGGGTGATACACACCATAACACATTCTTATGCAATTCGGACCAGTTGAATTGAAGAAAATGATTCAAAACGCGTTTTATTCCTCAAATATATTGAATGATGACAGAATCATGTTGCCAAGGTTCACTGCTCTTTAGATTCAATGTTCGCCCAATAATGAAGTATATTTCATTTGCGTCAAGATGTGTAGATTTTCGATTAAACCAGAGTCGATGAGGTTGCAAAAGATAGAACTACTTTAACGACTCTGATTATACCTTATTCAGATATCTCTCTCATCTCTCAACGCATATTATGCTGCGTTTGCCTAGTAAATATAAGTTCATCCCTATACAATAGGTGTTGAATCGTATAGAATAGTGATCACAATTCCTGATTAATATGTAGAAATGAAATTGATAAAAATGATGTTCCAAGAATTGTGTTCGAACAGTCAGCTCGTGATAATCAGAAGAGAGTTCTACTCTGCTTGCTCCCTCCTCTTTAAAACCGCATCCTCCATAATAGACGGTGTGTTGCCTTATACTTCATCAGTTTCCTCCACAAGTAAGACGAACAACTTTTCTCCTCATCCGACTCCCATCTCTAACTGCATTATTGAGCTGATGTGGGGCTTGGCTTCTTCATTTTCCTCGGTTGGCCATCTCCTATTTTATACTACATGTATTATATTGTGAGCTAATATCGAGATTGGAGGAAAAATATAAGAAAGATGGAATAATTTGTGAATCGTTCAGGTTGAAGAGGGTTGATGATATGAGAGATTGAAATACATGAGAATACGAAGGAGGACCATGATCAATATTCATATATATTCAGGTATACACATAATGTTTATATATATATATATATATATATATATATATATATATATATATATATATATATATATATATATATATATATGTATATATATATATATATATATATATATATATATATATATATATATATATATATACATTCCTATATATATATATATATATATATATATATATATATATATATATATATATATATATATATATATATTGTATTTGTATTTATTTATTCACAACTTGGGAAATACCAATTTACAGAGGCTAATATTTCCGGTGGTTGGATGTTGAACTAACTACGTAAGTATAACTTAAATAACCTAAGTATAAAAAAGATAATAGAAAATAGAAAATTGAGTTAGTAAAAAAAGGATGAGTGAAGAAAATTAAATTAAATTATAATGAGAGTGTTGAAAGTAAGACGTTAAGTTGTCCCATGGTTGAAATTGACTTCATCTGCTCTCGTGGAAGGCTGTTCCATTGACCTAATATATATAATATATATACAACAGGCCACGACCGACTCCTTCCCACCATCCTTTCCACCATCCAAAACACCCAATGAAAAAAATAACCTCTCATCTCATCATCCCATAATCTCATTCATCATACAGCGACGCCAATATATCGTAGTCATCAATATAGTGCGTCGTTGAAACCCAATATATACGAGACAAAATAAATATATAATTCATATATAGTCAACAGTGATGTTCGTCGATAAACCCGATATACAAATGAAATATTATGCAAATTTGCGCATGCTCATTTTTTTCTTCTTTCAATTTTTCGCTCTCTGACGTTATCATGTCCAATTGATATCTCTGTTGATCAGACTAATCATCTGTCGATTGAATTAACGTGATATTCAACCGACTTCTGAGATTCATGCTCAACACCTAGCAACTCTGACAAGTTCTAACGATACAGTTCTGAAAAAGTCGTTCAGTACAATTCGTTAATTATCATGTGATCAGAAAGGTGCAAAACGACCTAGTTGTCGACGCTCATCTAATATCGACACAAGGTTGCCAACCTCTACCGTTACAAGGCGCTGTTGAGATTTCCTGCCGGGCATAACCCAAAATCGTTCATCGAAAGTCCTAACTTCATAGGCCGAAATGATCATGTCGAGCAACTCAACCTCGGGCGGTACAACTCCAACATGGTCCGAGTCACTCTTGCGACCCATCTACAGACCCTGGAGAGAGTTAAAGAAGAGATCCAGAGACCGTGGTAGATGGGCCATAGATGGCACACCCTCTCACGATTCATAATTGTGATTAAAAGCAGAGTGGCTGACATCTGGTGACGTTTTAGTGAACTGGGCGGAGGCAGATACTTTTAAAATTATATGCAAATTAATTGAGGTCTAATTACAATATCAAATACGAAATTGAAATTACTGAAATCATTGATTCTTAAAATTACAATATTGATTATAAATATAATGTGTGTGAGGATAAAACAACATAACATGTAGGCCTGAACTGCCTCCGGACGGCAATCGCCCACTTCGACAGTGCTGCCGCCTGGTTAGCTTTTAATCACGAATTGGGCTTAACGACGCACTGTACTGATGACTACGATCTATTGAAGTTGCTGAATGATATATGAGATGATGAGATGGTGAGATGAATCTTCAGATGATGGTTCCTTTAGATGTTTTTTTGGATAGTGAGAAGGAGTCGGTCGTGGCCTGTTGTTGAGGAACCATCCCTGTATTGGATCAAATGACAGAGAAAAACAACGTTAGTTCCCTGTCAAGATGGTCGACTATGACGGTAATCGAACCTCGGTCTCTTGAGTGGCAGTTCATTGTGATAACCACTCGACCACTTGTCTCAGTACCTCCCACGAGCGCGGATGACATATCATATTTTATTTCTTATTCGTATTCTTTTCCATCTTTCTTTAACTATACTCATGTTGAGTTTATGTATACCTGTACACCATTCGACCACCAGAAATGATAATCTTCATCAAACTTGTAATTTTCAAATAGAAAATGGATATATACACACATACATACATAGGCCTACATGATGAAAGATTCATTCTTCGTGAAAGGGGTATGTCTCACCACGGTTTGTTTCCCGCCACCGTCCATCTTCCCATGTATTGTCCATGGTTTCCCTCTGTAGTCTTGGACTATTGCTGGCAGGGCCGCTTCTCTTATTTTACTTCTATCATTACCAATAGGAAAACTACAACTCATCATCCCACCATCTCATTTATCATTCATCTCAAAGGGCACTATCACGGGAATCAAGAGTATCGACGACAATAATCATTGGTTATCATTACAATGCGTCGTTAAACCCGATATCAGAATGAAATGAGAAAAAACAGATTCACATTTGACGTATTGTTGTCCCCTCTACAATGACAGCCCCGCATCTGCCCCTCCTCTCCTCCTCAACCCATTTTTCACCTCGTTTCACGCGAGAAATGTAATATGTTGCTCTGTGATATCCGCTTGAATGGTTTATACCCCTCCAGTTGAACGTTCATAACACAGATTTGCAAGCGGACACGTGGCCAGCCGATGGCCGATATTTACTTGTCACTCTTGTGGGCCGGACACAATCTGAATGGCGATCAAATATCGGTTGGGAGAGGGAAACGGCATCGTATTAAAACCCAAACTTTATAACACATAACAATAATTAACCGATCAGGAATGAAAAAATGAATGTCAAAGAGTTTTGAAATATGAAAATGTATGCTCGTGAGAGGTAAACAAGGATCTTCATTCATCGCGTGGAAATCAGTATTGATTACGGAATATATATACGAATATATATGTATATATATATATATATATATATATATATATATATATATATATATATATATATATATATATATATATATATATATATGTATATGTATATATATATATATATATATATATATATATATATATATATATATATATATATATATATATATGTATATATACATATATATATATATATATATATATATATATATATATATATATATATATATATATATATATATATATATATATATATATATATATGTGATATGTATACCAATCCTCGACCGATACTCGAATCCGGGACTTTCTGATTGCCCGTCAAGAGCTCTAGTAGCTCTCAACTGAGATACAGAGGTTCCGGTCGAGGCGTATATTTTATGACATGATTCTATTATCCCTTCTATATATACATATATATATATATATATATATATATATATATATATATATATATATATATATATATATATATATATATATATATATACATATATATATATATATATATATATATATATATATATATATATATATATTTATATCTATATATATATATATATATATATATATATATATATATATATATATATATTTATATATATATATATATACATATATATATATATATATATATATATATATATATATATATATATTTATATCTATATATATATATATATATATATATATATATATATATATGTATATATATATATATATATATATATATATATATTTATATATATATATATATATATATATATATTCATATATATGTATATATATATATATATATATATATATATATATATATATATATATATATATATATATATATATATATATATATATACATATCATGAGTGTGAGTGTGTTTATTCCATAATTTATACCAATAAAATTTTGCCCGCGGTCAAGTCAGTTTTAATGTATACATTATATAATTTGATACGGCGTACTCCTAATTACTTCACTTCTGCTCATGTTTTTCTCAACATTTAGAGTCCACAGATCTACAGTAAGACGATATTCCTTCAATTCTATGATATTTAAGTCAATTTACTCAGAAATTCAATTCTCATTTCGAATTGATTACATTATATGCTCCTCCAATTAGTCTGATAAGTTAGAGAATGGAATAACATCCTTTAAGCTACTTTAGTACTTGCACAGCTTATTACTCTGAGTACAATACCCCATTTTCATCTCTCTACATAAATTATATATATGTTTCTTCTTCTCTCTTCTTCTTCGTACTCTTTTTAATCATCTCCGAGACGATTTCTTTACAACTTTTCAAAAGAAATAAAGTGAAGAAGAAAACTTCACATATGTAATCCGAGCGCTGCTGTACCATCTTTCAGAACACCTCGTTAATAAAAAATAAAAAAAACTGAAGAATCTCTGGAAATATGCTAGTCTACTTTCAGAAGATCGATCAAATTATTTCCCTTATATATTCATGTATTTATTAACATTTTTCTCTGAGAATATTCTTCCACATCAAAGACAAATTAGTTGAAAGGATCAAATGTCATGTTCTGAAATTGATACAACTTTTTACTGTACATTGTTGCTAATTTGTATGGCTTTGTTGCTGATTTTTTTCTTCTCGTAAATATGCCTCATGTATCGATATCATTAATATATTGGTATCATGAATCAGTCGTTCAATAAGTCACGTCTATAATGTTCTGATCCTGATTACTCATGTTTTTCTATCAATATAATATGATTTATGCAATGAACCAGCTATTAACTCCTTCAAGTTCAAATTAGGTCCCCGTTGGAGTGAGTTGTCATTGGCACGACTGATCATTCAATTACCTATCTGTCGTATCTTGAATCTCCGATTCATGAATATATCATATGATGGTGTTATCTACATTTATTCAACTTTTTTTCAATATTCTATATTATTAGTCTTTTTTTCTGAATGAGTAATCAATTACAATATTGTATTTTCTAGAGTATAGCTCAATATTATTATTATCAATTTTTGAATCGAACACCATTGTATTGTCTTCTCGCTCTCTTTATAGTGATCTGTTATTTCCTTTTTCATATCTATTATTCTGTGCTTAATAGGCAACCAAAGTCAGTCTTTATTTTTCACCGATGAAGAATTTATATATCAAGAGATTCTGTTTTATATAAAATGCAATCATAGTAATATCACATCCCTATATTCTCATGAACAGGAAGATAAAGATACTCCAGTTACGTCCTGCGAGCTTTTACTGAAGTTCCTCAGTACAGGAATAAGGTCCTCAGGTCTCTAATTGATTCTTCGTCCGTTTTTGTGATGAGAAATGTATATTTTCCTCTGTTATTTTGTTCATGCTCCACAGTTCCAACGAAAACAGATATTCTTTTTTCATGAAACTTGGCATGCACTTGTGTCATCATTCACCTCGACACTGTTCAGTATCGAAGTGGAATTGATTTAAAAAATTCATGAAAAAATTTGAAATAATCCTGTCATAAATGATTGAAGATGTAATTTCAACCCGGAAGAGGGAAATTATGAGGAAAAACTTTTCGAATGAATTCAATTTTCCACGGAATTCGAGAACATGCATCAAACGAATGACTCGAAAGTACCATATTGATTGAATGAGCCTTATTAAACATGGAAATTATCATCTTTGCTCAGAAGAACTGATACAATCCATCGAGAGACCAAAAAGTTGAGCCAATTGGATCTTTTAACGATCAATATAATCAATAGGTGAATCAAGAGAAAAAAGAATCACATTTTTTCGAAATCAAGGTTTGAATGCTATCACATCCATGACATTTCATAATATAATATCTCGCTCATCCCACAACGCATATGCCGCGTTTTCCCAGTATGAATCCATGTTCCTCGTTGACCGAACCGGTTCACATGGAACTTCTCATAGGCTCTACTTGTCTTCTAACTGGAGACAATCACGTTTTGGCCAACAAAGAGTAGAATAGATTTTGAGAAACTGATGATAGATTGTTTGAGAATACATAGGAATGATATAGCGATAATGAAGTGAAAACTAGAAAAATATGTTCGTTCGCACTAGAATAATTTTCAGTGTTATGAGGACAACGATCATAGGTATGTCTGAGAAAATAAATGGAGATCGCGTACGGTATGTAAAACCTCAGTCACGAAGTAGTGACGTACACCAACCTATCTCAATATAAAGAAGGTGAACCAATTCCCATACTGATTACATGAAAGGCATATGTTATTTCTTGCAGTCAGTTCAGAGATAAAGGTCCCAATTGCCTGTCACGATTCAGCGGATTACCTTGTGAACTAGATTTGGATAAGAGTGGCTACGGTACCGGTGGCATTGTTGAACTCACAAAACCTATAATTTTCGTGAAAAACAAATGCATCTGCTAACATAATAATTCTATTGAGCCGTGTATAGCATTGTTGAGTATTTTTTGTTTGATGTAGTTTGATATAAAAGCGTCAGTTGCGTTACAGGCAATTGGGACCCTGGACTTGGAAACTGACCCCGGGAATTTTTCACTTTCAAGATCCGAGATGGGGCACCTCCTTCATAATATGATAAAATAGGTTGGTATCACCAAGTCGTGCCTCAGTGTTCCAGATTATTTGAGCATTCATACGAACATATTCCTCATTATTACCACACATATTGTGCGTTGAATGCTAGGTAATACATTCCACTACGAGAGATGCATAGCTTACGATAATATGGATTAAAATAATAGAAAATCAATCGACTTCTTAGCACATTGAAATTGGTTCGAATATCACGAATATTAACACGCGAACAACAATTCATCCTCACTTGAACCATTCGAATAATATATTCATGTTATGAATAAGAATATATGTTATATAGGAGGCTGAAATATTTCCAGAATTCACTGATTGTCGTCCATATATTATATTGCCATATTTGAATATTAAATTTTTTTTTTAATAACATCGAAACTTCTTACAAAATCATTGTTCCCCAATTAAGGCTATTTATGAAAGATTTGAATATGATCATTTAACCGATATTACATATATTTTCAGAACATCCCATATATTATTAATCAGATCCAGTCGCCTATTTCTCTGTGAACCTACAAAATATATTCAGAGTATTTCAGAGTATATCGTTAATGAACAACATATCATCAATACACACTTTCAGACACTTTCTAAAAATATTTTTGACCATCAAATGTTATTACTTCATTAACGATTACTTCCGAAATGAAATAGAGAACTATGATCCAAAATTATTGATGAATGAACTTAAAAATGAAATAGGCGCCCGTAAATAATTTTTAAAATAAACTTTAGAACTGTGAAAACACCCTCTACAAAATTAAACACCCTTCAATACACTATAACACCCTTAAAGGCTTCAAAATGTCCTTCATCCTGTGTCTCAACCATTCCACCATTTCATTATCAACCAATGTACCAAAATTTAATATCTGCACACACAAACATAATATTCTGTAATATGGATCAAATGACAAAATAAACGAGATCATTATTATTATATTTCATCCATATATATTTTCATACTTGAATTTAATCATTTTATCGATATTTCATATATTTTCAGAACATCGCATATATTTTTAATCAGATTCAGTCGCCTTTTTTTCAGTTAACCTACAAAATATATCCAGAGTATAAAGAAGCTGGAAAAGCAGTCAGATCACATACAATTGTATACAATATACTATTCCAACAAATCATTACGAATTGAGCATCTCTTTGTTCAATCCTTTCCTCCTTCGTTCCATTGTGGTTTTATCTTATTGTTCATTTCACGTGATTGGAAAGTAGGAGAAGAATATAGTACTCACGTTCTTCCGCCAGACAGCGCTGGTGTGCCGAAATGGCGGTTTATGGTGACATTACTTGGCTCGTGCTGTGAATCCGAACTTACTGATATTACATTGAAAACTGTGCACTGATCTCTTGTTGAAGGTGGGGGGAAAAACCGCGTCTTTCACAACGCAGATAAATCTATGATACTCGAATTTTCACATCTCGGAAAACGCAGCTTGGTCACCCCAGTGGCTTAGTCAACTTAAATGTATGAATAAATGTAAGGAATGGATATGTGAATATGTTTTATGTTGTGTCTTAATTTTTTTTTTCATTTTTTATATGTATATCTCACATATAGTTCAGTTTCAATCTATATTATGCTTATTTTCATGTTTATTTTCGACGTGTCATATATTTTATCATGACCTATTTTCAGAATGTAGAAGCCAACTTGATAAATAAAGCATTGATTTGGATTGAATTGAATTATTGCTGGCGGTAGAAGTTGATGTGAGGTCGGACGTTGGTCCGAGTCCTGCGTAAGGCATGACTTTTTGTGAAGCTCCTCTCACCTATCATCACTTCATCGTTTTATTATCACTCACTCATTTGTACCCCCGTATATCCTAGCTGTTGGTGGGGTCGTTAAACAGCATTGAAACAAATAACGTAGCGTGAACATTGTAAGATGAGGAACAGTTTCTTCATGGTGTTATGACTATGTTGTGAAAATATCATTCTTTCACGATTAAATTGGACAGTTGAAAAATTGACTTTTTTCGAGGGATTTTCCTATATTCAATATCTTTCCTGGAAACAGATAGTGCTGAGCAGATTTGCTTGAAATCGATTCTATCTTATTCTGGTGACATCAATTACCAGAAAAACGCACGAGTTGATTGGATAGTTTCTTTGACCGGGATGTGACAGACACAAAAAATCGAAGAAATTAATCATCAATCAATCAAGATTCTACGAGTGGTGAGAAAACACCACGACTCCATCTGTAATTATCAGATGGGGAAGGCAAAAATTCAATATAGAATATCATAAACTTTTCTACTCGATATTTTATTCCATGAATTATATTCTGCACATCCGGGTGAGCATTGGTGTGATACCAGCAGCGAAACGGATCGTAGTTCAGCAAAATTGTTCTCAGACTTTGTTCCTGAATATTTCCGAATATGTTTGAATGATCCTGAATATTTGATATTCGTGATTTTTTGTTCAACTCCAATGATTCCGAATTGAAAACAGGAGATTCATAAGTTTCTTAGTCTCAATTTTGCTGAAAAAAATGAATTATTATGACTCATTTGTTAAATCTTGCACTCTGAACAGGAGATATTCTCATATATCAATCCAATCATTCAGCTGAAATACTCATAATTATTCCTCCACCAGAACAGTCTTCATACGTCTTTAATGAGCCACATACTGAGAAGCATTCATGAACACTTGCAATGATATGAAATGATTTGATTCGTTATTACAATTCCAATTTGAATCAAGATTACACACAATCAACAGTCAATATTCTCTCACAAACTTTGCGAGGAAGAGTATGTGTGCACATTGCACGATGCAGAACCTATTTTATCCTTATATAAAGGAGGTGACCCAACTCGGGTCTTGAAAGTGAAATATTTCCGGGGTCAGAATCATCTGAGTCCAGCGTCCCGATTGCCTGTAGCGCAACTATCGCTTTTATATCGAACTATTTAAAACTACAATGCTATATACACGGTTCAGTAGATTACGAGAATTATAGATTGTGTTAGTTCAACAATACCACCGGTACCGAATCCACTCCTATCCACATATAGCTCACAAGCGGATCCGCTAAATCGTGGCAGGCAACCGCAACCTTTGACTGTGAACTGACCGCAAGAAACCAGAAATGCCTTCTATGTTCTAAGTTTGGGAGTTGGAGCACCTTCTTCATAGTATGATGCCATAGGTTGGTATCACTACATCGTTCACATTGTCTTATAGTCTCAGTGCGTATCATATCACTTCAATTAATTCAATGTATTTCAATGTTGCTTGATCGACTACTCCTTGTGACCGTGGTTATACATAAGTGGAGGTGCCAGGAACGTTCAACTCCGCGCTATTCTATGATTGACATCATCAATGAATTGGTGGTCCGACTATTTAAAGCGGATATGCTATGATCGTGGCGTGGCCAGGTTGCTATGGCAACGATCACCCACATCTTGATTGGGCATCCCCAGCATATCGCTTTACATTGTTATCGTGTTTATACTCGGCGTTATTACTGAGATCGTATTACCGAGTAACCAGTAATATGAACTCTGCAGACAAAACTGATTGTTTATTATATCAATTTGACTGAAAATACTCGATCGATATTCAATATTGGATAGAACAGAGATAATCTGATTGAGGTGGTCGAGTAGAGTGAAGAATCGACTACTACCACTGAATTTACCTGATTCATTCAATGATATGTATGGATGTACACTGAATTCGAAGTAAATATATATTTTTTTTGTGGGTCCACAATACAACAAGTGAACGCCATATATTTGATGATTATATGTTCACTCTTTAGTGTTAATTTCGATGACAGTGACATAATTATTATCATTATTGTTATTATTGTATGTACGAATGTGTGTATTTTCTTTCTTCTATTATTCAATAATTACATATCTGTGCTCAATGAGTCATGAGAATAACGTATGTGATCATTCTACATATTATATTTTTCTGCTGACAAGCTGCTCTTGCAGCTTAGCGGATATCAATGTATTTCTAAGATTAATATTTCTTATAAAAAAAATATTTAAATTTTTTTTTCTCTTATTGGGTTTTAATGACGCACTATACTGATGGCTACGATCCATTAGCGTCGGTGGATGATGAATGAGATGATGGGATGATGAGATGAAAGGTTACTTTAATAGGTGTTTTGGATGGTGGGAATTGGAGTCAGTCGTAGCCTGTTGTTAAGGAACCATTCCAGTATCAATCTGAACGACAGATTGGAAACCACGAACAAACCCTGTCAGGATGGTCGACCATGCCGGGAATCGAACCCCGGTCTTCCGGAGGACGGTTCAGTGTGTTACCACTCGTCCACGCGTCTCGGTATAATTATTATCTCATGCGCATCTACAATGGTAACAAAATCATGGTTTCCCGATTGGTATAAGAATGGTAGTAGGATTGTTTGAACGTATATAGCATCACAAGGTCGGTCATAAAACACAATTCTGATGATTTTGAATTGAAAACGACGAATTTGACACCAGCCAGGGGTGTCTGTGACAAAACTCTTTCGCCGCAAATATAGTATTTCAGTTCCCAGAAGTCCGGAACACATAAGTACGAACCGTTTCTGTGATATATCTGAACGTCACCAGTATTGGAATTGAAGAAAAAAAATGCCGAGTATGTTGATATCTTTCACTTTGAACCAAGGAATTTGAACCATCCCTTAAGGGGAGACAACACTGAAAATCCCAAATTTCTACATTTCACACTGGATCGAGTTGATTCTTTATATTGTGGTCTCACATTACCAACAAAAAAATATACAAATATAAGGTTCCATTTTTTTCTTTCCTCTTCTTTTTATTCAATTATTACCTAAATATTGACAATTGTCACGAAGACACTTTTTTCTAGAAAACGGCTTGAGATAAAAGGTTTTAAAAAAAATCGTAGTCCTCTCGAAAGTGCATTCGACAAAGTTATGTATGGGTGTCACTTGAATTTTTTTTCTGTAGGAATGACAAACTCATCCATTTCACATTTTTCTTATTTCAAAGTTTTTCATTTTTTTCCAATTCAATTTTTTTGGCATGCATGCTATTTTCAAGACACCGGTATACTGTTGATAATACATGACTTTGTTTATTATCTGGTTCATGAAATATACAAAAAAAATGTGCAAATCCATCCAGTAGAAAGATTTCATTTACTTTCCCATCCCAAACTACGTTTAGAAAAAGATGCCGAGAAAACAGCCATCAAACATTCAACTGCATTTCGTTCTGAAGCTGATTTGATTCGACACTATATGGTTGAAAGTTCAATATAAAATAAACCTGTGAATTAATCCACATTACTCATTCGGTAGCCCAAAATGAGATATTAAATAAATTGTTCATAAAAAAAACGTAAATTCTGACAGATGGACATATTTTCAGTGTTGTCCCCCCTTGATATTCTTCGTGTTTATACTTGGTATTATTACCAAAATCATTCCACGAAGTATGACCAGTACAACTCTGCGGACAAAACCAGGTAATTGTTCATTATAAACTTGATTTAAAATATGACATCAACATTCAATATTCGATAGAACCGGAATGTTCTGCTCGAAGAAGCTGAAAATCAAGTGCAGAATCAACATCCATCACTGAATTAGTCCTACTTTACCAATAATATATGAAGATTTTCACTGAATTTGAAGTGAATATTTTTTTCCTCGTGGAACTTCAATACAAGTATTGAATACCATAAATTTGATGATCTGATGTTCACCAATCAGCTGGGCCTATATGAACTTGATGAAAAAATAAAAAAAACGAAAACACTCTTCTAGCAATCAACATCCAGTGAAAGGGCTACGTGTGATTTGATGGAACAGATTCGCATTTTATTCTACCAATATATTGTTCGTTCATTGGTTGTTCATTATTGTGCATGATAATTCCATGAGGTCATGATATTTTTCTTTACACGACATACTTGCTTCAATCCTGAATATAATAATTATATAGAAGCAAGAAAAAGGATGAGCAAAGCGTAAATAGAACACACAGAGATATAAAGTGAAATTAGTATGTGGTAATTAATGAATAACAAAAAACTTAATCAACGGTACCTCATCTTGAGTTTAGTGAGAACATTGCCCAGAAAATGGATGACGCTCAAACACGTCGGACTATCGGATTGCATAGTGCACATTATTGTGTGAAAAGACGAATAGTACATCAGCACGTAACCGAAAAAAAAGAATAGAGAGCAAATTCGCTTAGCTAGGACATTGTTGAGTGGTAAATTTTCCAACTATTTTCAGAAATCAGAAGGTTTGCAGTGCAATTGGCATTTAAGTCAACATATTTTTTTTCAAACTCGTAGCAGTTTAGCTTGTATTGTTGACTCGGAGCCCTGAACTCTAACCCTTTGAGACAACCACACCCCCAGATCATACGCTATTGGAATTGGTCGGATTCGTATCAACGCACTTCATCATTCTCTGCCCGCTATAAGTTCTTTCTTTGACTCCATACGTACACTGCCAGTTGGAAACTCATTATTTTGGTCAATAGGGCTGTTCAAAATGTCACAATTTATTTCATATCTCTTCCGTTCGTTCCCTGTAGAGCACAGTACGTTGCGATACACACGCACACACACGCACACACACACACTCACATACACGAATATATATATATATATATAAATATATATATATATATATATATATATATATATATATATATCTATATATATAGATAGAGAGAGAGAGTGAGAGAGAGATGAGATAAGAATTGTGCAAGAAACTGATTTTTTAGAAGTAACAATTTACCAAAATATAAATTGGAGAACCCATGTACATAAATTAGAGAAAAAATTGAACAAGGCTTGCTATGCTATAAAAATAATTAGAATGCATATGAGATTAGAATTGATTAAGGATGTTTATCACGGTTATTTTGAATCAATCAGGGGATATGGAATTATTTGCTGGGGTAATATGTGTGTAAGTCAAAGAATTTCTCGAGTACACAAAAAATTACCACGAATCTTATCCAACAAGAAGGGACGATTTTCATGTAAAGGACTTTTTGAAGATTTTAAAATGATGACAATGTTTAGCTTATATATATTTGAACTGATAATCTTCATCAGGAAACGTTTGGAAGATGTTAGCATGAGCTCGGACGTACACCAATATAATAC
>OZ023328.1:15130704-15208204 GCA_964007535.1 Brachyptera risi | reverse complement strand
GAAGTATTTGCTTATGCTCATCCTATGAAGGCGTGAATCTACCCAGATTTCACAGGAAAATAGTGGAGAAATAATCAAATTCATATTCAAAAATATAGATTCAGATTTAACGATGTGAAAGCTGAGACGCCCGTTCAACGTTGCTAGTTTACAGTAACTCGTATGTGATATTTTTAAAGGTATTTACTTCCTACATCATCAGCACACTTCAGTGTCATTACTATCGGAAGAAATTGCTTCAACCTGAGAAAAAAACACTTTGAAGTCTGAATTATAGTGCAAACTTTTCCCCTAAACGTGGTTTGAGTTGTGTTCAAGTTACAGCGGCCGCTTCACCCCTTTTATAATGTCTTTGGGAGGGAGGAGGGAGGGGTTGTATGAAGAAGAAATCGAGGAGAATGCTTGGAGTGAAGTGGATAATAATCCGTCTCATTTGAGCTTGTCTCTCAAGAAAGTCACAAACTCTTCGCTACACAAGATGAAAAGAAGAAGACATATAGCAGTGGAAGGAAGGGAGAATATACTTTGAGCCTATAAGGTTCATATGATGATAGGGTTTCTCCATTGAGCTTTATGTATGCGTTCAAGATTCAGTTGATCTACATAATATCTTGATTGCTTTCATAATTTTTTGGAGGTGGAACAGATATTTTCTATCACTTTTCCAAGCTGTTTCTCAAATTCATTTTCAATCACATATTCATTCTATTGTTATAATTGGAATTTTGCAATAATTGCATATATAATTACATGATTAATCGAAACTATATACCGATAGTACTTATTTCATGAACAATAACAACATGTTGACCTTCATTTCGAGCCATCCATAGTCAAGCCACCTTCAGTGGTTTTGTGGGGATCGTGAAGACAATTGTTTTTGTTGTGTATCAAGAAGATAATGATAATATACAATTTTCATATTTTCTAGATTCACGGTAATTTTGTAATATTCCTTTTGATTCACTTGTTCCGTGTAATTTTGTATTCATTCATAATTCATGCTGTTCATTGATGATAATACCAATGAAATGAACTTGACCTTCAACTAATATTTCATAAAGATATAATATCGTTGCAGCCGAAATAGCAAGAAAAAAAATACTGATGAGCTCAAATGACATTGAAAATGGGTGGAACATTAAAAAACTCGGATTGAAACACATCCGTTTGAGAGGATTCATCTTATTTTGACTACACGATTTAGTGACACCAACTTATTTCAATATAATATAAAGAAGGCGCTCCAGCTCATATACTGATATAGCATGGAAGGCATTTGCGGTCTCTTGCGGTCAGTTCAGAGTCAATCGCCCCGATTGCCTGTCGCGATTTAGCGGATCCCCTTGTGAACTGGATGAAGGTAAGAGTGGCTACATTACCGGTGGCATTGTTCAACTTACGAAATCTATAATTCTCGTAATCTACTGGGCCGTGTATAGCATTGTTGAGTATTGTTGTCTTATTCAGTTCGATATGAAAGCGATAGTTGCGCTACAGGCAATTGGAACCCCAGACTCGGGAACTGACCCTGGAAAAATTTCACTTTCAAGACGCGAGTTGGATCACCTTCTTTATATTATGATGAAATAGGTTGGTATCACTACATCGTGCTGACGACTTCACGGTTCACGAGTGATCAGGAGAAACAGTCAACACAGAATATGTTGAACAGTGGAAACTGATGCTGGGGACTGAGTCAATTTAATTTTCAGTTTCCTGTTTCAAGAGTGCATGTGAGTCGATCTAGCGAAATATCAGTTTTTTAGAGATAACTTTCGAACGGTATGAGATATCATGATCCAGTCACGGATGAAACACAGCTATCCGAGATACTCTCAAGATGGTATAAGTTTCAACTCACCCAACTAATATCTCATTATTGTCAAGCGTTAACAGCTGAAAAAGCATTTTTCATCTGTATACGCTTGCTAAACAATTGGGCAATATAAGCTTATTAGTTATAACTTGAACATTCTCGAAAGTATTACCAACAACTGTGTTTCCTTGATATTGAAATTTCGATATCTCATATCGTTCAGAAGTTATCACTGGAAAAACTGGTATTTTGTCAGATCAACTCTCATGCACTCTTGATGTGAGAATGCGTGCATATTTTGTGTTTTGAAAATGAAGAATACAAATAAATAAAATGTTCTCACCTGATTATTTTCGAAACTAATGTTGTTCAGAAGAAATTCAATTTAGAAATTATTTCAGCCTGAATATTTTCCAACGCTCTGACCATCAACTAATTTTAATAACATATTTTCATTGATGAACGATAACAGGTCCTCCAATTGATTATGAGAACATGAGAGAATAATTTACTGAAGTCAATTAATTACCTGTAGACACTAACATCTTGGGCGCCAGATTCTATCCTTCAGACCCTGAATTTCAATATTTCGTCAAATACTCTGTCAGACTGATGAGTCAATGAAACAGCACAAATAACCGTGAAAGATAACGAGTCGACATTTGATTAAGATTTACCGGAACATTGAAAGACTGGACCTCAGTACGACACTAGAAATAATAGAGCATGAATATACACATTTTTATTTTGTAACGAACATTTTTTTTTATTTTCATCACCATTTATCTACGAATTTTCACTTATACACTAAGAAAATAATTGTCAGGATGTTATAACCCGTCCAGTGGTTTTTTAGTTCGTTGAGCAAAGAACTAGAGGGTAAACATATGATTGATTTTGTTACATGAAATACACATATATATAACACTGAAAATTGATAATATTTTCACGTTATATGGATTCCTTTGCTCAAATCATTTTTTTTTTAAATATAAATTTTCATTTCTTTATAAACGATCATATATATATATTTATATTTTTAGATACGAAAAAACAAATAAGCACCCGGTGCACGAAAGTCTTCCACGAACGATAATTCTCTCTTCCAGTTCACTTGTGATTAAATCAACTGAGTGCCGAAAACACGGTTAGGGTCGTGATCAGGTATACTGCCCGGTGGGAGGGGGCGGGGGGCGCGGAGGCGCTGTAAGCCCGGGGGGGTTGGCGCGCCAGGTCTGGCCCGTGAGAGGGCAGAGTGTAATCTTCCTCGTCGTACTCTGAAAACACACAACATCGCATTTTATTATCACATTCATTTGACTTGTTATTGTGTAGCCACTGAGACGGGTGGTCGAGTGGTTAGTACTAGAATTGTAAGAATATAGCATTTTACTCTCAGGTTTGGCAGCCTATATTTTTGTGAAATGTAGCCTTTTGTAGCAATCTACTGAAAACAGGAGCTTCAAACTCTAGATACAATTGACGGGATTATCAACGGAAAGTACACATCTCTTGGACTTTTTAGTCGGAGAAGAAGATACCACCAATTTTCATAGGTATTCGAAGAAGGAGATACCAATTGTTTTCAACCTGATATTTGGTTTCCCCAGTTGATTTTGTATTTGAACACTCTATTCAAAACCAATATTGTATATGTTCTAGCTCAATATCTTCAAAATCATGTAAATTTTCACGAAATAGCTGAATGTATCCAAATACTCTGAAAGATACGTTTATAGTGAAAAATAGTGAAATAGAATATGATGTTGAACAAATCGGAATACTCTATGACACGGAGAATATCAGAAATATAATATATATTCTTGTGAAATATTTCGATTAGATAGTCTATTTTATCAATGCAAAATTCCAACATCTCTAGTTAGCACACTGAACCGTCATTCATGATACTGGGGTCCGATTTCCCTCATGGTCGACCATCCTAATAGAGACGATTGGTCGAGTGATTAGCACACTGAACCGTCATTCAGTAGACCGGTGATAGATTCTCATCATTTTTGATCAGATTTACAACTACTGTCAATGGAAAGAAGTGATCATTGCCCAAGAGACTTGGTTCAAAGTGGAAGATATCAACATTCGTGTGTTTATATACTGAAATAATTTTATCTACGGCGAAAAATTATGGTCACAGACAGTGCAGTCCTGGTGTTGAAGTTCATTAGTTTTAAATAATCAAAATGGGGTGTTAAGATCGCCTTTGTGGTGCCCCGTCCAAACGATCCCATCTTTCATCATTAGCCTTGATTGGGGAACAATGATTTTGTACCAAGTTTCGATGTTATTGAAAAAAAAAAAGATTCTCATCATAACCATCCCATTTAGGTCCGTACCCTTAGCACCCCCTTTTGAAAATAACAAACTTCTGAAAACGCCAATCGTTTGTGCTACGTTTGTGCTGGTTTGTGCCGCTAAAATTTTCATTTGTGCTGCCTTCCTTCTGCCCCGGATTCGTATTTCAAAAAAAGGGGGGCTAAGGGTACACTAGCACTCCCTTTTGAAAGAATTGAATATTTTACCACGCCAATTGTTTGTGCTACATTTGTGCCGGTTTGTGCCGTTGGAATTTTCGTTTGTGCTGCCCTCCTGTCCTGGGTTCGCATTTCAAAAAAGGGGTGGCTATACGGGTACACCAGCCCCTGCTTCACAGAATTGAAGATTTGACCAAGCCAATCGTTTGTGATACGTTTTTGCCGGTTTGTGCCGTTGAAATTCTCGTTTCTGCCACCTTCCTTCTGCCCCGGATTCGCATTTCAAAAAAGGGGTGGCTAATGGTATACTTGCATTTGAAAATCTCGAACTTTTTGAAACGCCAATCGTTTGTGCAACGTTTGTGCTGGTTTGTGCCGTTGACATTTTCGTTTGTGCTGCCCTCCTTCTGCCCCGGATTTGCATTTCAAAAAAGGGGTGGCCAAGGGTACACTAGCACCCCCTTTTGGAAGAATTGAATATATGACCACGCCAATCGTTTGTGTTACGTTTGTGCTGGTTTCTGCCGTTGACATTTTCGTTTGTGCTGCCCTCCTTCTGTCTCGGATTCGCATTTCAAAAAAGGGGTGGCCAAGGGTACACCAGCCCCGCTTCACAGAATTTAAGATTTTACTACGCCAATCGTTTGTGCTACGTTTGTGCCGGTGTGTGCCGTTGAAATTCTTGTTTGTGCCACCCTCCTTCTGCCCCGGAATCACATTTCAAAGATGTGATTTTGAAATACGACTTCAGGGCAGAAGAAGGGCGGCACAAACGAAAATCACAACGGTAAAAACCGGCACAAACGTAGCACAAACGATTGGCATGGCCAAATATTCAATTCTTTCGAAAGGGTCACCATTTCGAAAGACCATTTCGAAATGATCTAGTGTACCCGTAGTCACCCCTTTTTTGAAATGCGAATCCGGGGCAGAAGGAGGGCAGCACAAACAAAAATTTCAACGGCACAAACCAGCACAAACGTTGCACAAACGATTGGCGTTTCAGAAAGTTTGATATTTTCAAAAGGGGGTGCCAAGGGTACGGACCTATTCCATTTGACGTGAGACTACGTCTGACTCATTCCCACTATCCGGAAACACCTGATTATATAACCTCATACACTTTATCATTCATCGACGCTAATATATCTTGGTCATCAGTTTGCTGTTTCGTTGAATCCAATGAAAAATGTTCACAGACCGATAGTGTAGGGTTTATGATTGACAATATCATGTCGTCTGTGATTGTTGATGGTTTCTGAAAGATCTCACATGTAATATATATTTGCTCAATTCAATTTCAATTTCAATCTCAATTTTACAGGTTTTTCATTCTTATTAACTTTTACGCGACAAATATAAACTGAAATGACAACACATGGAGATGATGAAAAAATAAATGAACATACAAATTACCGGTAATATAAAACAAAATGAAGAAAACTGTCACCGGAACATGTAGCTTGGTGGTTAGCGCACTCGCGTCATGTGATCCGGAAAGTGAAGGGACATATCGAACCCGGTTCTATCCCCGCCCACCGCCCATCTTTACAGGGGTTTTCTGTGGTTTACCTCAGTAGTCCAGGCTGATGCCGGGATGCATCCCACAATATAGGTCACGACCGCTTCCTTCCCACTATCCTTTCCTATACCTGACAAACCATCATTCATCATCCCATCATCTCATCAATCATTCATTCGACGCCAATAGATCTTTGGTTGTCATTATGGTACATCGTTAAAACCCAATATGATATGAAAGAGAATGAAAGAAAACTGTCATGAATATGAGATATGTTGATTGAATAATAAGAAGCCCGCATAAGAACGAATTCTTTCGATTGAGAATTTGCTGCTGATGGATTACTCATTCTAAGAAGTCAGAAATGATTTTTTCCTTGACCCTGGGTCAGAATGAGTTTCAATTTGAAAGAACACGAAGGTATCTGGCTCATCGATAAGTCACGCCCATCTCCAGTCTCCAGTATAGCTATATATTGGGTAGTGGATCGGCCATCATCATCTCTCGTGAAAGTGTATTTGGAAGCTACTCAGTATAAGACCGTGCAATAATCATTTCGTTGGGAAATATTATAAAACACCTGAACGTGTCCTAATATTTCTCCTGTCGTATTTTGTGAAAGTTCGATATATGCTCTCTGTTGTATTAATAACACTACCCCAGGTGTGTTCCCTCCTTCTCGCTTTCTTTGTGAATAGGTCCTCGCATTTGCATATTAAACGCGATCGTGATGCTGAACATTTTCAGCGTCAACACAATTTATACTAGTAGCCACGGAAAATGAGAGTCGTCTATATCGACTGCAGGGGTGGCGGAGCGGGGGTCAGGGAGATCGACCGACCCCCGAATAATCTTTTTTTTTCATTGCACAAAAAAAAACATGGGCATATATATATATATATATATATATATATATATATTTATATATATATTTATATATATATATATATTTATATATATATATATATATATATATATATATATATACATATATATATATATATATATATATATATATATATATTCATAAATATATATATATATATATATATATATATATATATATATATATATATATATATATATATATATATATATATATATATATATGAATATATATATATATATATATATATATATATATATATATATATATATATATATATATATATATATATATATATACCCCAGCTATGGAAATATGATTGTGATATTTGTGTTGGCCATGCTGGTAGACCCTCAGTAGCTTGGTCAGCTGAGGCACCGCTTCAGAAACTGAGGTCATTGTTGAGCGTGGGTACGAGTCCCTCATAATGCTTTGGTTTTTCTGAACGTCTTCTCACTAATCATCACTTTTCAGTTTCATAATCGGATGAGTGGATATTCGGGTTTTTACGGTGCATCAACAACGAGGTTATAATAGCGTATGTTTCATAACCACCTTCTCATTCGTACCCCCGTATAAACTAGCTGTTGGTGGCGTCGTTGAGCAAACAATAATCATCAATCATCAATCTTGTTGGTGGACCACTCTTTTCTTTCGTGAATACAAGTATATGAACAATCGCTTCAACTTTCAACTTTCAACTTTCAAACTATCAATTTTCAGTTTGAACAAAAGGTAGTGCAATTTCCTCATACAATTTGGATGAGTACCTCGTGAAATGATGTCGTTTCCTAAACATTCAAGTTGAGGAATTTATAGTATCTACCTGTTCGTTTATTCATTCATCAGTAATATTATTAACACAATACAATCTAAGCGAAACAAATCATGATCATAAACATGAGTATTATCAATACAGAATATTTCATAAATGGTAGCCAAACGAAAGGTGATTATCCCATTTAACATAAAGTAGTTCAGTGAGATCAATTATTGATTAATGAAGTTGAAACAATATGTTTTGTTACATTGCGTTTTGTGGCGAAGTGTGCATATAGTTGGCACATATATCGGGTTATTGTTCAATTCGAATTTGATCTTCTCGCATTAGTCTCGAAGAATGTTACTAACTAATATATCGTACAATAATCATATGCATCTTTTGACATCTTTTCATGATTTTCCAGCTTGCACTTTCAATCGCTCTCCATAATTTCCAACACTGAAACAGGTGGATCAGTTGCTATCAAGCTAAGCCGTCATTAACGAGATCGGGGTTCGATTCTCGTTCTATTTTTCTCGATACATTCATTCTTCATTAACAAAATATCAGCATATTATGATTCCAGATACTTATATCCGTATAAAAGTGAATTTCTTCTTCAAAACTTGAGTGGCTGAACGTAGAATATATGATAAAAGTAACAGGGACCCGAACCGAAATGAATAAAGGTTCCGGTTCCGGTTCTTAATTTTCTCAAATAACGGTTCCGGTTCTGGTTCCGGTTCTACGATTAAAAAAGTTCCGGTTCCGGTTCCGGTTCCATAGTGTGAATAAGGGTTCTGGTTCCGGTTCCACTTGCTTAATGATTTCATTCTTTTTTTTCCTTGCTTGTGGTGGTTCGTCTATTTTTGGTGGTTTTTGACACTTTGCTTTGTTTGTCCATCTGCCGGGGACAAATCTTTGCCCTCACACTGGGTTTCGACTTTCGAGGTTCCTCCTTTACACCTTCTCTTCTGACAAAATTTATACAGAAATGGTGAAACAGGAGAAATTCCCGAAATAGCGAAAACTCGACCAAACTGGCCACACGCTCTGATATCGGTTATGTTTGGTGCATTACTTAGAAGTTATACAGCTACGAGGGCACCGCCAAAGAACGATTCTCAGAGAGCTGTGTTCCTTCATAGAGGCATACTCTCAAATGCCAATGTATTTTCCCCGAACAAAAACGTTGACACAAAATGAGTCAACGGTCGTTTTTGGCACAATCCCGGGAAAAGGATTCATTTTTTAATGTCTGGAAAAAAAAAACTAAGAAGTTTTAAACAAAATGAGTGAATAATGAGTCTGAATTAGGTATTGAGAACCTTTATAGAACCGAAAAGAACCCAAGATTTCAAGGGGTTCCGGATCCGGTTCTTGAAAATCAATAATAAAGGTTCCGGTTCTGGTTCAGGTTCCCCAAAAATACGTTTTTTTTCGGGTTCCGGTTCCGGTTCCGGTTTGGGTCCCTGAAAAGTACCCATTATGAGTTCATATTCACGTTTGGTGAATGAATTGAATCATATAGATATTAATTCCGTATATAAAATACACAGGAAAACAAGGAGAACCAACTCTAGCCCAGTGTTAACTATATATTGCAATCAGCAAATATATGAAAAACGAAAGAAAAGTTACAACCAAATCAATTATTCATATTGAAAAAAAAACATATTCTCATGACGTAGTTATGAAGCCTATACTCAACTTTACATTATTCATTAAAATTTGTATTTTTTCACTCTACGCCTACAGCGAAATGTAGAAATGTTGTTTCATGCACGCTGACTAGACAGTCGATACAAGCTCTGTGGACGGCAGCTCATTTTTAAACACGTTTCAGATAATTATTTCAGAATCCCATATTTGTTCCAAAACATTAATGAATTGGGAATTGTTTAATCAACAATGTTGCAACATCAATTCAATAATTGATGGTGATACAGAAGTTGACTGTTCTTCTCAATGCAGGAGCTCAATATTCAATTTCAATTTCAATTTAATACTTTATTTGCCCACTTGATTTTTACATTCTAAAAATAGTTCATGATAAAATATAAGGCACGTCAAAAATATGATGAAAACCAACCTGATATAAACTGAGACTGAACTATATGTATGGGATTTACAAATGAAAAGAAAAGAAAATTCATACACAACATACTGCACATTCATACATTCATTCGCCACATTCATTCATGAATTTAATCTTATTTTATTCTTCAGTCATTCCTTATGCTAATACATTCTTGCATGTGTCAAACAACTCATCCTCAGAGTAAAAAGAGTTCAAGATGAAAATTTCTTCAATTTAACTTTGAAAAGCATTGGGGAGTCAATACATGAAATATAATCAGGAAGCATGTTATAATATGTGATACCCTTTAAAGTACAGTCTTGACGATATAAAGTTGTTCTGTGAAATGCATTATGGATGTTGGCTCTGGATCTTGTCAAGTGATTATGTATGTCTGAATTCAACTGGAAATGAGATATATTTTTCCTGATGCTAATTATTGTTTCATAAATATATAAATTTGGTGTTGTTAAAATAGGAATTTTTCAATCAGAAATTTACTTACTGTAGAAGAAAATAATCATAGAATGATTTCCGATGGTTACAATATCATTCCTGATAATTTTCTGATGCATGCTCGATTGTAAGTTTTACAGAATCAGTTCTCACAGTTTGACGTTTTCATCAGAAAATCATTTCATTTCGTGAAAGTTTGGGGTAGTAGGATCACCCTTGTGGTACCCCGTCCGAATGATCCTACCTTCCATCCATTGCCTTGATTGGGTCACAATGATTCTGTATCAAGTTCCGATGTTATTCAAATAAAAAGATAATGGAAGTGGGTCAATGATTAATGAATATTAAGGTTTAAAGGCGCATCGACAGCGAGGTCATTTAGCGAATCAAATGGAGTGGATTTTCAAGTGAAGACTTTCAAAGGTAATTATTTTTTGAATCTATTCGAGAAGTAACGTTCTCTTCACATTCATTTTCCTGATCAGAAAAGCTTGGAGAATCATTCACTTATACAAAAAGGAAATATATATTCACGTACAAAATATATCAAACAGTTTTCAAGATTCAAATATTCAAAGATGAATACAAAATGCACGATCATCATTATTTCCATTTTTTTGATAGCAACGTTGATGACAGACCTCATGCGACTGAAAAGTGTGACACGGAAGTCGAAAGGAAATCTATTCGTTTCATTGACAAGTAATTAACCCACAAGTTCAAACAGCACGCATTGACGAGTCGTGCTTCGTACACAGAATATCGGTAGAGTCTGGATAGAGGCGGAGAGAGAAAGAGGGAAGGAGAGAGAGAGAGAGAGAGAGAGAGAGAGAGAGAAAAGAGAGAGAGAGAGAGAGAGAGAGAGAGAGAGAGAGAGAGAGAGAGAGAGAGAGAGAGAGAGAGAGGAATAGGGAAGGAGAGGGAAGGAGAGAGAGATAGAGAGAGAGAGAGAAAGAGAGAGAGAGAGAGAGAGAGAGAGAGCGAAATAGGGAAGGAGAGGGAGAGAGAGAGGGAGATATTGAGAGAGGGAGAGAGAGGGAGAGAGAGAGAGAGAGAGAGAGAGAGAGAGAGAGCGAGAGAGAGTGAGAGAGGGATAGATAGAGAGAGAGAGAGAGAGAGGAGAGAGAGAGAGAGAGAGAGAGAGAGAGAGAGAGAGATAGGGGGAGAGAGAGAGAGAGAGAGAGAGAGAGAGAGAGAGAGAGAGAGAGAGAGCGAGAGAGAGGGAGAGAGAGAGAAATAGGAAAGAAGAGGGAGAGAGAGAGAGCGAGAGAGAGAGGGGGAGAGAGAGAAATAGGAAAGGAGAGGGAGAGATAGAGAGAGAGAGAGAGAGAGAGAGAGAGAGAGAGAGAGAGAGGGAGGGAGAGAGAGAGAAATAGGGAAGAAGAGGGAGAGATAGAGAGCGAGAGAGAGAGAGAGAGAGAGAGAGAGAGAGAGAGAGAGAGAGAGAGAGAGAGAGAGAGAGAGATAGAGACAGAGAGAGAGAGAGAGAGAGACATACTCATATCTGGTTGAATCTTGTTCGTGAATGTGTAGTTGGTTGCCATTATCAGTGCACTGAATGTATCATGTGCAGACCATGCTGTATATGAATATTTGAAGAAATGAAAAATATATTTACACAAGGTGTAGATATTCCATGTGCATGTTTAGTAAGCATTTTTATTTTTGCTGTTCTATATTTTCAACTAGAACATCGTTGAAAATAAAATTCATAAATTCATGAAGAAACGTGTGGGATCATTAAAATGACGGAGTCGCCTTTTTGCTTTTCGGTAAGTCATAGAAACTAAACTCAGTTAGGATAGAAATTAAAACATGATGCAAAGGGTTTAGTGAGCATCATTCATGTATCATCCGCTAATATGTACCCCCAAACAGCCTGGCTGTTGATGGTGTCGTTCAACAAACAATAAGCATCATACAATTCAACTGGTGAGCAGCCCACAATGGCTCAAGGCACTGCTTCAGGAACTGAAGTTAAGTTAGGCGTGGGTTCGAGCAGCGCATGAGGCATTGATTTCTGTAAACATCTTTTTCACTCAATATCATCACTTCATGATTTTAATAACAGTTGAATAATCCGTAACCTCATATGGTCGTCAA
Organism: Brachyptera risi; assembly: GCA_964007535.1. Classification (NCBI taxonomy): domain Eukaryota; kingdom Metazoa; phylum Arthropoda; class Insecta; order Plecoptera; family Taeniopterygidae; genus Brachyptera; species Brachyptera risi. The sequence continues at coordinate 15,196,083 of OZ023328.1, read as the reverse complement.
GCACAGTTGAAAGAAATAATCACGAGTAAATATGCCGACAGGTTAACAACTCCTGAAATCTTGTGTACACTTGCCATGAAATGTTCCTGAAATCTCTTCAAATCTCATTTGAATAATAATAATAATGATGGTTCTATTTCATTCTGGATCATTACATGATATAGTGGAAAGTCATAAAAAAAAGTTATGCAACAAAAATACAAATTATTCAATATAAAAATTGCAATATTATCACACTTTGACAAAACTCATCCCACCCATAGAAGCATTTTTCAATCAGGTAGATGCGTAGTATTTTTTTGAACACAATCCTAGAATCGAGGTTGCTGACATCTTTCAGCACAATAAGTGAACAATTAAAAAATCCCTTGGATTCTTCTTGAATTTCCGTGAAATATCCATGAGAATCTTTAAAAACTGAAATCAGGTTCACACCCAATTTAGGCCTAATAGTCGTTTATCCCTCGAAATATGCGTGAATTCACCGCATACTGAACACGGATTTCATACTTGGTCATTGATCTATTCATATAAATTCATTTTGAATGCCTCCATTGAATGATATCGGGGTCCCGAGTATTGGTTGAGTTTCATGAAATTTTAATCCAATCCAATCGAATGTCATGAATGTGTAATTCTGTATTGTGAGTAGTAACATCCGGGTCTGGTCCGCCACTATCACATATTTGTGACACGACACATCATCCTAATCTAGCTCGACTGGCAAGGCCTATATGTAGCTAAGCTTGTGTGGGTCGTAACCCGTGACGGACTTTGTTGTTGTTGTTATCACGAGTGACATAAGTTGACGAAAAATACCTAATCTAACTACCTAACCAATCTCATCGAACACAACCTAACTAACCTACCCTGAACCAATTTATCATGACTCAAAACCAAGATGCATTGAGGGTTGCGTTGGTTTACCGGTTGGAGATGGTCTCCTCTCTTCCCATCCCTCGCATGTTGGAAATATGTTCCAATTCACTGTCCACGTTCAAAGAACTACAAACAGTTGCGTAGATAGGTGGTGATGAAAGGAACTAACTTCAATCAATGACGCCGGCTCAGCTAATAACAGGTGTCATCAAGTTTGTCAGCCCATCAGCCGTTTCTATAAAATACCACCAGATATAGCAGCGATAAATATTTGTCAGGAAAATATTCAGGAAGTAGAACGTGTTTTCGAATGAGTGAATTCACCATCTCCAAACGGCAAACCAACGCAACCCTCAATGCATCTTGCTTGAAACTATCATGATCGCCCACAAAAAGTTGGAGATACGCAGTTAGTGTTAAGAATTTGAACTAGAAAAAACAAAAAAGCGCCCTCATATTTTCAACAGTGACATTGATTGGAATATTACACTATTGACTGAACTTTCGTAACCATTTGTCGGTCGTATTGAGATTTAGAAGCGCATTCTATTGCTACTTTGCGTGTCGAATTCAATCTAAATTATCACTATGGAGAAGTGATCGACAGGGCTGATCCTGAATAGCCACTCCGATGGTCAAACGACCCGAAACAAAAATTGTACCACATATCTGGCAGTATTGAATGGAGGATACGGGTAGTGAATAAGATGAGAGAACACAATTTATTCATACTGATTACAACTGTAGTAAATTTATAATAAATTATATGTAAATAAATATTCATTATATTAATTATACATTTTTTATAATAATAAATTATGTAGTAAATTATAACATTGTGAGCCTATCACTAATTTATTTTGTGCATTTTATTTAATGATCAATTTTACATCTGCTGTCAAGGGAAAGAAGTGATCATTGCCCAAGAGACTTAGTTCAAAGTGGAAGATATCAACATTCGTGTGTTGATACTGAAAGACTTTTATCTGCGGCGAAAAATTATGGTCACAGACAGCGCAGCCCTGGTGCTGAAGATCATTAGTTTCAAATAATCAAAATGGGGTGGTAAGATCGCCCTTGTGGTGCCCCGTCCAAACGATCCTATCTTTCATCCATAGCCTTAATTGGGGAACAATGATTTTGTATCAAGTTTCGATGTTATTAAAAAAAAGAAAGAGTAAAGTAAATTTAGCATAGATACGCTACACGTTTTCTCTGTACTATGGTACAACCGTGCACTGTAATGGTATAACCAAGATCTATTGGTGTTGATGAATGATGAATGAGATGGAAAAGTGGGACGAAAGTTCATTCCATCGTGCTTCCGACAATGGAAAGGGAATCGTCATCTTCTGTTCCTGAGAAACCATCTCCGTATTTATTTCAACGTCAGAGGAAAATCACATAATATCTTCTGACAGGACGGTTCACTATGCCAGGAACTACTTCTTATTACTACCTCAATAATTCGCCACCTCTTGCACTCAAAATTAATATAAATAATTCATTAGAATTAAGATGTGAAAAACACCACCTGATTGATAAATGTTATTAAAGTGTGAGAGAGTTTCTAGATGATTCAATAATTAACTGTATTACCAACACATCCACTATTTGTTGTTGTTGTTGTTATTGCTGTCCACTGTTTCCATTGTATGATGTGTATGCATTTGTTTCTGAGATTGTTCATCATTACTTGTAAAACTACATACTATATTGACACATCTTATATATCCGTAAGATCAATCTGGACCAATAAAACATATTTCATTCTATATTACATTCCATTATATTCAATTCTAATTGATCCAATGAAGTTTCTTTCAGTATTTCAGAGACTGATTTATCTGTCTCAGGAGAAAATTGCGAAAGTGGTGAAAAAAATAGTGAGATAGAATTATGATCAATTGGATGAGCGAAGCGAAGACTCAACTTTACTGTATACTGAAAAAACATGATTTTTGTCATGTTCCACAGGTTGGACGTAAATACTGATTCAGTTCAAACCTGGCATACACAGGTGTCATGAGATAATTTGATACCGTGAAGTTTTGAAGCACACTAAGTTGCACCACTTCTGAGGAAACCCACTCAGGAGTTTTCGAAACCCTCGTGAGAATCACACAGAGGAGAAAATAAGAAAAAAATATTTCCTCTGACTCAATTCAAATTCACACGGAATTTTAATATAATTAGGATACACATGAATCTCGAGCTTCACTCAAATCGGAACAGCAATTCCAATAGGAAAATATGAAATTGAATCTTGTGAATCAATCAATAAGCTATTGAGAACCCCCTTGGAAGCAACAGTTATAACCTCAGTTGAATTTGAGACGTTTCAAATGAGTGATGACTGAGATAGGAAAGCAGTGTTTTGTTGTTTCCACAGCCTTCTTCATTCAAATCATTCATTTCTTATACTGCCCTTTCACTTGGGCTATTTTGACGGGTTCGCGCATATTTGCTCGCGCAGGCAAAAATTACGTCATGGTCTGGTATTTACTTCATCCTGGTATCCAAAGTTTCAACTTCGAACAAATGTCAATAGGCTTACCCAGATTTAGATGTGAACGATATTTATGTTGACCCAAGCAATGAACACCATTCAAGAACTTGTCCCAGTGATATTCCGGATCCATTGTATCGATTAATAACATCTTTCATATCATTTATTATCATAAACAAAGTTAGTTAACTCGCGAAGTTACGGCCTAATATAATGCGTGCGTAACTTAAATTATGTTACTGAAATTCCCAAAGTTATTCGTATCTTCGCAGATATGGCATGTCAAACAGAGTGATGATATACTTGAACATCTTTGGAAAGTGACGTAATGGTCTGGAAACAACGGCACCATCGGCGATATTGTGAACTAAAATAATTGGACATCGGTGAACATGGAAAGCATACCCCGAGTGAAAGGTCAGTATCAGAGAAGAATGATCTGTATGTATGAAGAAGGCTGTGGTTGTTTCAAACTTGAGGTTTCCATTGCTTTCGATAGCTTTCCATTGAACTTTATATGAACATGTTCATATCGTTAATTCAACAACGTATATGTTCCGTTATCAAACCTACCGAATAATGAAAGTTATGACCGTACCTTGTTCATATTTTCGACCTAACAATGACCTAGTTCGAAATGTCCTCAAGCAGTTTACAAAATTTCACGCGTGAATTGTGCGTGTTGTAAACTTTTTGGGATAATCTACTCTGTCGGTGCGAGTTCATTTCGAACCCAGAAGGCGTTCCCGAACTAAATAGAATGAAATGTAGGATGACGCGTGCTATGAATTACTTCCCCTCTAGCTTCGTGAATATGTTTCCAGTCGCTCTTGCAAATAGCCACACAAATTCAAATTTGAATGCTTTCTTTTCATTGGTATCAATCTCTCGCATAAATGATGAATGCACTAAACAGTGACAAAAAATCAAAGAGTCCCCAAGGAAAACTTGACTGTGGAAGAAAATATCATATCCATTGATTTTTAATTGTCAATTCTCCTATTGATTCACGCAAGAAAGCAATTAAGATAATTTGAATTTGATTGATAAATTAGTTTCAATTATGAGTGGATGAAAAGAGAGATGATTTCATCCGAGTATTTTCCATGGTACAATACCGAATAAGCAAAAATGTGAATAAAATGACTGTCTATATTCCAAAATTTAATTGAATTGAATACCAAACCTCTTCAACTTCATACATTGATACAATTGATAACATTCAAAAATGTCAATGGTACCTATTTATGTAGTGAACAAAATTCCATTAGCGATGAATATATTCATTGTTTTTTCATATACATTACTCGCATGCATTTCTTAAAGTAATGTCATGAAATCTATATAAACACAGTGACCAAGGATCGATTAGTTTCATGGTCCACAGTCATCATTGATGTAGTTCGTGGTTTCTTTCTTTCGTTGAAATGCATACTGAGATGATTCCTCGAGAATTTGCAGGTACCTATCGTCTTTGAACTTCCCAAATACCTGGTAAAATAACCGTTCGTTTCATCTTCTTATCATCACATTCATCTCCACCGATGCCAATTATCGTATTGGATCTCGATTCAAGTACTGAGACGGATGAAACTGTAACTATAGCACGCTGAACTGTCATTCAGGAGACCGGGGTTTGATTCACGTCACGGTGGATCATCTTGACAGAGCTATTTGATCTTTCCGTCAGTCGTTTAATTAAGTTGATACAGGAATCAGTAGGCCACGACCTGCTCCTTCAAATCATTGAAAAACACCTGATGAAATAATTGAACCGCTAATCTTAAATCATCCAATAATCTCTATATCATCATTCGTCGACGCCAATAGATCCAAGTCATCAGTTCAGTGTATCGTTCAAGCAGACATGCTTATACATTGAGAGTGCATGAGACTCAATACATCAGTTTTAGGTGATATCTTTTGTTCGAACAGTATCAGATTACTATCAGATTAGTATCAGATTATGAGATATCATAATTCTAATGGAAAAACACGAATATTTCCAATGCGTGCAAAATGGTAACTATTCAGCTCATATCGCATATAACTGTCACGTGTATGCGGCGAGGGGTTAACAATTCCTGAAGTCTGGAGTACAATTGCCATGAAATCCCTTCGAAATCCCTGAAATCCCCCTGAAATCCATTGAATCCCTTGAATACCTTGAAATCCCTTGAATCCCTCGAAATCCCTAAAATCCCTTGAAATCTCTTGAAATCCCTGATATCCCTTGAAATCCCTGAAATCTCTCGAAATCTCTGAAGTATCTTGAAATCTCTAAAATCTTGGAAATCTCTTGAAATCTCTTGAATCTCTAAAATCCCTGAAATCTCTTGAAATCTTTGAAATCCCTGACATTTCTTAAAATCTCTGAAATCTTCAGAATCCCTGAAATTCCTTGGAATCTCTGAAATTCTTTGAAATCCGTTTGAAATCTCTAAAATCTCTCGAAATCACCTGAATTCTTGAAATCTGAAATCAGGTGTACACCAAATTTGCGAGTTCGTAACCCCTCGGTATGCGGTTATAAGATGTGTTTCACGCCTAAATCCGTGACAATCACGTGGTATGAGATGCATAATTATCACTTATGTCACCTTGAAGGCTTCAACAATATCTGTGTTTTCTTTCAATCAGAATTTCGATATCTCATACCGTAAAGAGTTATCACTAAAAACTGATATTCTGCTAAATCGACTCCGACAGACTCTTAAGAGTCCACGGGAGTCGATTTAACGAATTATCAGTTTTTTGGTGATAACTTTTGAACGGTATGAGATATCAAAATTCTAATAAGCGATAAATGCAGATAATTAGAATAGCTTCAAAATAATATAAGTGATAACTATTCAAGTCATGTCGCATAACTGTCAAGCGTCAACAGCTGAAAAATGTGTTCTTTTAGCGGTCGACGCTTCACAGTCATGAGACATGACTTAGATAGTTCACTCATATCATCTTGAAGCTATTGTAATTACCTGTGTTTCTCGAATATTAGAATTTCGATATCTCATACCGTTTGAAAGTTATCACCAAGAGACTGATATTTCGATAAATCTACTCCCATGGACTCATATTCGTTGTTTTTCATATTTGGATGAGCGAAGCGAAGACTCAATTTCGCCATACCCGAAAAAAAGTGACTGTTTTTTTTCTTGTTCATGCTCCACAGGTCAAACGAGAATTCAAAATCAGTTGAAACTTGGCATACACAAGTGTAATTATCTAATTCGATACTGTATAGTTTTGAGGCGCAATCGGTTGAACCACTTCTAAGAAAACTTATTTTAAAGTTTTCAAAAATCCCATTATAACCCAGAGAAAAAAATTCGTGAAATAATTTTCATCCGAGACATTTCATATTCTCAGGGAATTTTGATATAATGATACACATTATTCCGAACTTTCACTCTTATCGGATCAGCCGTTTTGATGTAAAAAAATATATAATGTAATTTTTTAAATCACTCAAAGCTATTAAGATACCAATTGAATCCAATCCACAGGTATCACCTCTTAAATGTAAACGATTAAAACAAAGCCTTCTTTATAATCATAGAAATTGATAATGGAAAATGAGGTGGCAGTGATGTAATGGTTTGGATCTCAAGGTGTGTATATATGACTAGTCAAACGCGAAATATGCGTTGTAAGATGAGCGAGATATCCCAATAAGGTATAAAAGTCGTTGAAGTAGTTCTACTCTTGCTACTTTATCGACTCTGATATCCTACACACCTTGATATCTGAATGAGCTATAAAAGTCGTTGAAGTAGTTCTACTCTTGCCACTTCATTGACTCTGGTATTCTACACACCTTGACGCATATAAAAGATGCTTCATTGTTGGTCAACTCTTGAATCTAGAAAGCAGTGAATCTCGACAACTTAATTCTGTCACAATTTTTATGATATATTTTATGAATATTATCAGTCATTTTATTTTTTTTCTTTAAAACGACTGATCGAAATTGCTTACAAAATCGTAATTACGTGTTAAATCCATGTATACACATTTAGAGAGTATTTCATTCCATTTGGAGAGATTTTATTTTTCAACATTTTCCGCCCAGCCAAATCTAATGGGGTTTTTAGAAACTTCGAGATGATATTTCTCAAAATCGGTTCAACCGATTCATTCTAAAAACTACACAGTTCTAAGTTGGATAAGTTTCCGTGCACACAAAAAGTTTCAGGTCGATCAGTCGAACCCTGCAATCTGTGGAGTGCTTGAAAAAAAAAAAAAAAACACTCAGACAAACCCCTATAAGAGTGGGATGGAGCCTTCGCTACGCTCGTCAATAACCAATCCAAAGATAAGGTGATATGTTCCAGCTCATCCATCAACGCGGCAACACATAACGCGTTCGCCTAGTTTTAAACATCCAAACCAATGATGATAAAGAAAACGAATGATGTTTAAAAAAAACGAATGATGTTTAAAAAAATGAAAATTTCACCTGAGTCCCTCCTCAATGAGAATATATACTTGGTCGACATACATTATATGTCAAAGTATAATATTGATGTGAGAGGATTGGCATAGTTCCTTTTTCCATGCGGAATGTGCTGAAGAACGCACCAAGAAAGTATATATCGACTATCAGAGTAATGAATCAAGGCTCAGCTGGCATTTGATTTAGTGAATCAATTTACTCACCGGAGTCCTTCCATTCCTCCAGGCCGAAGTCGTTCAGTTCCTTGTGTTCCAGCGGCCTCGCCCTATCCCTCACTGGAACACAAACATCCCATCACGGTCAACGACGTTGATTAACGACATTGATTAACGACATCCACTCAGAGAGCAGAGTACAAAGAAGCTGAAAGAGTCGCCCGGTAGCCTTGGCCAGCTCTATGATGTCGCTCTAGTAATGATTATAAATACTTTTTTCATTGAAACTTTGTTACGTGATATTGAATGCGGCATGAGATCAGTCAGATATATTGGAAATATGGAATACAATATTTTCAGAATCAAACATATGAATAATACAAATTCATATCGTAAATAGTAACTGATAATGTACGAACAGATCGTCATGAACTCATGTTCGAGTGTTTTCTTGATTCTACGGACATTCATATTTTTGAGTTGAGGTGACACGAGTTTGGGTTCGATACCCGTATGAAGCATCAACGTCGTTGATTTTTCACTTGCTCATTTTTATCTTCAATAACTTGGCAGTTGTTGGGCAAACAGTAGTCATATTCATAGAGTTACAATGTATAGTTTCATCCGCCAAAGAAGGTGTGTCTGTGACGATCTAAATAATCGAAAATATTGAAGTAGTTAGGTAATTTTACCGCAGAATCAAGGATGAATGTTTCTTAGAGATGCAACAGAGTTCTTGTTTCAAATCTCGTGGTGAATCATTATGATCTTATGAGAATAGTGCGAATATTGAATGAAGGGTGGAGATATATTTTGTTTTGTTTTGTTGTCGTTATCAGATGTTTTTTACATCAACACATCGAATTAACGTGATGATGATATCAAATGTAATGCAATTTCTCAGCAATCTTCTGAAGATCTTTGAAAACCAAAGATACTCAATTTTCGCCAAATTTTAATCAAATATTCAAAATTCATCATTGAGTGAATTCTCTGCGGAATAATTCACATGACATTTTTGCAAGTCTATTCAATTTCCCTTCCAAATATTGAGCGAAATAATGAAGTTGACGGCAGTATAATAGTATCGGAGATATGTATCTTCAGAAAATACAAGATGATTGTATTTTCAAACTTCAGAATGAGTTCAGATGTAGATGTTCGTAAAGTAAAAATATCTTTTGTCTTCCCTCTGACCGTTTTTTCAGAGAAGAAGCTCTGACTTTGAAGACAAGTGTAATGTCTACTTTATCCATGAACAAACAAAACCTGGACAAATATTTATCTGAACATATTCTATCAAACGTCAGTACTGTACACGAGAAAACCAATCTCAAGTCTTCATTGAATTTAATGAAACCATTTCATACAATCTTTCATGAAACAATTATGATTTTCGAGATTATCAACAACACCCAGATAAAATATCTCCCTTAAATATAATCACAACATGCAGTTATATACACACGTAGCAACTGATTGATATTACTGTTTCTGTGACACGTTTCCAAGCTTATTGTTTCAGTCGTGAGACGTTATGAAGCTCGTATTATCTTGACAAGATAGAACGTTATTAAGATACTGTCTTGCTGGAGACACGGGCAAGTAAACTGTGCAATACGGAGAACCAAACCGTTTTACCGCGATCAATGAGACAAAGACGTACATACGTCACTAGGCACGGATAAGACGGCTGATAAAAGAGATGTCATCAATTCTCTTACAAAACTCCGTTTCTTGCACAATGAAAAACTGATACGGTAGCCCGGGAAGAAAGATCTCAGTTTTGTCAACAGAACTTTCTTGTATTATTGTAATTGTTGTCTGCTCAATGGGATGTTTTGAAGAGGCAAGAAAACAGATTAATGTCTGGGGATGAGAATCTATTCTCAGCTTGAACTGATGTTGGTTTCATTCAAGTGGGATATAGATTGAGTTTCACTTATGAAAAGTACAAAGAAAACCGCTATGAGAAAAATGTGGAGAAGACGTGAAAAAAATGCCGGAGGATGGTTTGTATCTCATAATTCATTTGTATAATGAAATTATACGAATTATTCGCATGAAATCCTATATATTCATATATTTATCCATATAAATATATATATATATATATATATATATATATATATATATATATATATATATATATATATATATATATATATATTTATATATATATATATATATATATATATTTATATATATATATATATATATATATATATATATATATATATACATATGTATAAATATATATATATATATATATATATATATATATATATATATACATATGTATAAATATATATATATATATATATATATATGTATAAATTCATATATATATACATATATATATATATTGGTAATCCTTCCAATGAAGAATATAATATAATGCATTCGAAATTGAACGAAATCCTTGGCATTAGAAGAATATTATCCTATGATATACTATTACAATGTTCATCTGAATTTTAATGCATTATCTTTCTTAAGAATCAATGGAAGTCGATTAAAGAAGTATCAGTTTTTTGAAGATAATTTTCGAACGGTATAAGATATTGAAATTCTGATGAGCGATAAACATAGGTAATCATAATAGCTTCAGGATGATATAAGTTATGAGTATTCAAGTCATGTCGTATAACCGTCAAGAGTCGACAGCTGAAAAAACACATTTCTTAGCTGTCGACTCTTGACAGTTATGCAACGTGACTTAAATGGTCCTTAGTTATATGATCTTGAAGCTATAATAATCACCTGTATTTCTCACGCATTAAAAGTTTGATATCACATTCCGTTCAAAAGTTATCATGAACAAACTGATATCTCGCTAAATCGACTCTCATAGACTCCTAATTTAATTTGGTCATTCGGTAAATAATATACCCATGTTTGGTTTGATGTGAGAGCATTCAAAATTGGTATTACTCATAACTGTAATCTGCACACGTGACTTGAAATGTCTAACATTGATAATTGAAGCCGATATCTCCGTGGTTCTGGTATTGTAGTTCGTAGTTCCTATAATGATTTCAATGGCGCATATATATTCACGTTTTCACTGTTGGCAGCAAAAAATACCATTGCCCCATTTCTCTACTGAATGACGAATATATATTTTTAATGATAGAATATGTTTCATCCACCCTTCTATGATGATGACGTCACACAACAGAATACGTGTGATCAGGAATTATAATATACTTCTCATTATTTAACGTAACCATTTCGTGAATGTCCTCAGGAGATATACTGCCATTATGAATGCATCTTTCACATACATTCTTCATTGAATCTCTTCTCGTACAAAAAATTGCACGGATACTCAGAATAACAATATTAAAATCTGATCAAATCACAAATCTATTTGAATGTTTACATGAATAATAGATCTTTGAAATGTGATGTGAATGGAAAAAGCGAGGGGTGTGTTATCAACAGTGAAATGAAAATGGAATGAAATGTAATCACATGAACATGTTGAAATACTTCTTTGGATGAGCGAAGCGAAGACACTCAATCCGCCATACCCGAAAAAAAAGTGACTGTTTTTATTATTTATTTTATTTATTTTTTTTATTTTTTTCGCGCTCCACAGGTCAAACGAAAATCTGAGATCAGTTGAAACTTGGCATACAAAAGTATCATTATCTAAGTCGATACTGTGTGGTTTCGAGGCGCAATCGGTAGCACCACATTTGAGAAAACTCATTTTAAAGTTATCAACAATCCCACTAGAATAACCCGGAGGAAAATATTCTTGGAATAATTTTCATCAGAGACATCTCAGATTCTCAGGGAATTTCAATATAATGATTATTCACATTATTCCGAACTTTCATACAAATCGGATCAGCCGTTTTGATGTAAAAAAATATATGATGTAATTTTTTAAATCAACTCAAAGCTATTAAGATACCAATTGAATCCGAGCCACAGGTGTCACCTCTTAAATATAAACGATTAAAACGAAGCCTTCTTTATTATCATATTAATCAATAATGGAAAATAAAATGGCAGTGATGTATTTGGTTTGGATCTCAAGGTGTATATATATAATAACCAATCCAAAGATAAGGTGATATGTTCCAGCTCATCCATCAACGCGGCAACACATAACGCGTTCGCCTAGTCTTTAGGTAACTGATCAACTACTGATCTTGTGGTTTCATTTGATGAATATTATTATATTCCATTCCGGAACAGTGTTCCTTCTCTATTTCTTGTTATTGATTGTTCACATATTCATAGATAGCTGGAATATCTAAGAGAAAACTATCCAACTATATACAAAATTCATATCTGAAACACTGGCCACTCGGACAAATTATATTTTCCACATGACTTGATTGAAAATCTCGAAAATTGCAGATTATAATATATTTCAAAAATATTCCATCATGTTCCACAGACGATAGATATCAGATTAATTCTTTCGGGCTTTAAATTCAGAATAAGTATATAACCAAGATGAATAAGTTATTCCACCAAGCATTCGACTGTTTGACTAGAAGTGTATGAACGCACCAAGCTACAACTTCCAAGCAAAACTTACTGCATGTGAACATTCAACGAATTACGTCTTTTCCACCCTCTAGAATCTCGAGAAATAAGGGTAGAAAATTGTATTTAACGACAACCGGGACGATTCGCGCGCTTCCACTCGGCCTACACGACACTTATAAAACATTACTGCCCCCTAAAATAGAGATGAGCCAATTTGCTTTTTTTTATAGCACCCCTTCATAAACTCTGGTAAAAGTCGTACTATTTATTATCTTTGTTAGAGTAAATTGCTACTAAGTGGCTCATATTTAAAGTAATTATCACGCTGCTGACTGTTCTGGCGACATGCTACGGAAATGTGCACTGAAAGCACGTTGCGAGTGCTTCGTGATATCCAAAAGTTTGTTCATTATGGTATATTAACTCTCACATCACATTGGGAAGATTTTTCAAATTGGAGGTTAGCATTTATCAGTGATGAGAACGAATATATCATTTTGATTTATTCGAAACTAAAGAAAACGTGGCATATGCGCTGTCAGATGAGCCATTTATCTATGAGAAGTTTAATGAACATTTTTCACACCTTGACTCTTATGAAATATACTTCATTCTAAAACCATGAAGTCTAGAATGTCATGTGTCTCGGCAACACAAGTCTGCTATTAATTCTATTGATTTGTTAAAAATAATCATTCATTGGAAAATAATTTCGAAACGTCTGATCCGAATTGAATTCAAATTTGCTGTGAGTTATATAATTAATTCGTTCACATCCAATGAAAATTTGAATCATTCATAAGATATATTACTCCTTAATTTTTCCTCCCAGCCTGAAATTATGAGATTTTCACAAATTTTGAGATAGTGTTACTCAGAAATGATCTCACCGATTTGACATATAAACTAAACAGTTCTAAGTTGAATGAGTTTGCGTGTACAGAAAAACTTCATGTTGATCAGTAAAGCAGTGCTACATGCGCAGGACATCGACAGCCCTATACCGACAATGTTGAATTGGCACTTCGTCGGTACCTGTTCCCCACAAACCATGGAAGGTATATGCACAAACATTTCACAGTGGTTAATTGAAACCTTTGTACACTTTCACTGGAAAATCGAAAAAAAAAATTACATGTGATTCAATTTTTTTTCAGAAAGTGTCCTAAATAAAACATACATTTCTAAGCATATGACAATTTTCATTTTCCAGTGATATAATTATTAGACAAAATGAAAGCTCTACACAAGTATGGCACCTTTGTGCCTACATGTGGTGAAAATGTAAAGTAATTATCTTCAACAGTTTCAGAGATCCAGGTACCGGCGTTTGAAAAAACAATATTCCGATACTCATTTGAAAAAAATGTGTCAAAAATGAGTCGCATTGGAATTTGGGAAGTGGGCTTTCTAAGTGCCAAATGGAAAAATTCATATAATCAGAACCACTTCGAAGAATTTGATGGGTATTGCAGTATATTAATATTATTGGAACATTATACTATCTATTGGGTTTTAACGACGCACTGTAATGATTACTAAGATCTATTGGCGTCATTATGGTATCAATCGAGCGCAAAAAAATATATTGAAATCATGATAAATTAGCTGTCAATGTCCCCTCACCGAGTTATCAAAAAAAAAACGGACACAGCTCCAGTGGGATGGAGGTCTTCGCTTTCGTTCATCCAATTGAAACGTTTCATGGAGTGGTAGATCAGCCACTATAGCGCACTTGGTGATCGTCATTCAGAAGGCAGTGGTTCTTTTCGTCATGGACTGCTGTTAGACTAATTACTGGAATTATTCATCAAGAATAGTCCACGACCATTTCCTTGTCACTCACCAAAATTGCGTAGACGTATGATGGAACGATCTTCAATTCTTTACACACACTATCTCATTCATTCTAACCGACACCAATACATCCTAGCTATCACTGACTTGTAGTCAAAGTCTGATATCACCCAATCCAGTCAGCCTCATCATAGAGTTAGTGAGGACAAACAGAATTAGTAACCATCATAATCGATTTCAACTCCCAGTTAGAGCAACTGCTTTATTGTTGATTCTGACACAGAATTGAATATATATACATTAATATAATCACTCGATAGTTTGTTCATACAAATCTGAGTCTTGATTCACAATCATTGTTTGCCGAATGATATCGGGTATTAATTAGTGAGACATGATCAAAATCTCATCCCTCGATTGTTTCAAGACTTTCAGGCTATCTTGGAATCAATATAAATGATTATCCATAATGCTTTTTTGAATTAAAAACAATGGAATTTGACACCGTAAATCACGTATCTAGATTACATGGAATATCAAATCACTGAATTGGTTGGTTTAGTTGGTCAAGTTTGGGATTGTGAGCTCACCCCTCTGATGTCACGTCAAAACGATCCTACCTTCCATCCATAGTCTTAATTGGAAAACAATGATTTTGTATGAAGTTTTGATATTGTTGAAAGAAAAAAATTGCATAACCACGTCATGTATCTTCTCTAATTTGTTTGACCACGTATTAACTCATAGGTTTGATTTGTGATTCAATTTCTCAATCGAGATCATTAAAGTCGAGTGAATTTGGTGCGTGCGTGCGTGCGACCGTCCATCCATCCGTCCGTATTTTTGCCTACCTTGGATTGATAGATGAGTTGTGAACATCTAGGCATTGGTTCAATGGCTGAAGAGGGCAAGGAAAGTTCAGGGCGATGAGCTGGGAAAGAAGTGGAGAAGTGTTGAGATTCTCTCAAGTAGTAGCGGTGGAGAAAAGATGTAATATGTCTCTATACCGATGTTGAAAGAACGCGCGAGTGTCATTATTTATTTATTATACAATATTTATCGCTAGCTTGCATTTTATACGACTCTCTAGAAATACGACCGCTGTGCAAATAAATCCTCGCGTACTTTGGTTGGTGAAGAAATACCTTGTAATTCTTAATTATTTCTGAAATTAACCAAGAAGTCAAGCGGGTATAATGAAGATATAGGTTAGGTACTTGGAGTGATGAGAAAGAGAAGTGATTCATTGGAGTGAAAATTGCATATATATTCAAGTACTGATTATACGGGTGACTGTGTGTCAAAACAAGGTCTCGATTCAAAACTGATTTGAACACCTGGATAGCTCAGTTACTCACAGTTGGGTTGATTAAACTTGCAATTGTTTCAATTAATTAGTTAACAATATTGTTAGTCTTCCCGACTGTTTCCATGATAATTCAGATTGGCGCCAAAGAAAACCAAAATATTCATTCATTCATTCGTTCACGGTGATTCAGATGAAAATGATGTTCCTTGTTCCATGCATAGCATTTTTTGACCGTCTCACGATTTGGTTGGTTCAACCTGTTGCCATTCGTACATTTTAATTCACTCATTCAAAACTGGCGATTCGATCGATCCAAAAACCCTTGGAATGATATGCAGTATTTTCCTGCACGAATTCTTTGAGAACTTGAGTGTATTCGAGACGATCATCTTTTCAACTTGTTTTAATAAGCTTTTTCGAGATTTATAAGTATAATCATTCTCAGTGGTGGTTCAATTGATCGAGACTGGAAACTGTACTGTATCAAGATATATGAGGACACATTTAATTTTAATGTCAATTCATAAATCTTCTTATTCTTCATCTCATTCAAAACAGGATAACAGGAAAACAATTCAAAAGTGAATCAGATGAATACATGTGGATTAACATTGCAAAGTCCGAAAAACGAGAAAAAAAGAAGAAGCCCCCGCGTAAGAACTAAATCTTGTGTGCGGGCATAACTAGTAAAAGTTATTATTTATGATGTTGACGAAACTATGACAAATATTAATTTGTTGATAATTTGTGAGTAATAATTGACATGCATGACATGCATGTCATGTTTCATTGAAATTGTGTGCATCCGTTTGATTGGTGGAGTGCGGACAATAAAAAAAAAAATGAAAAAATGATCTCTCGTTTTTGCAAATACTGTAGAATCGAGCGTTTGCTTCTCTTATCCAGGAAAAATAATCCTATTTTCAATGTTTGAGGTTTTCAAGTATCTGAAATATTCCTCCAATTTGACTTTTTAATTTTTCTTCCCATGTTTTCATCTTATATTCTGACGCTTGTTCATACCAAACAGTGTAAAGGGATTCTGAAAGGGAAGCACTTTGCAGAGAGAACAGTCTATAATTCATGCGGACATACATTATCGTTTGTAAATGACACTCCACTTCTCATTTCGGCTCCAAATCTACAAAATCCTTTCATCACAGTTCTGTGAATATATCATGACGCAATATTCATGTTGTATAAAGTGTGTAGAGAATCCCAGAGAAGTGAATATTTCCTGGAAAAGTCTGTATGAGAATATTTGATTTCTGACTATAGACTAGAAATCGTTGTGATGTTGCCCGTTCGTTTGTATACACAAAACAGAAATGACTTTTGTTTGACTCAAGCGGTCAGTTAATAATGCCTGGAAACTCAAGTTGGACAAAGGTTCGAGACTCGCTCAAGGCACGATTTTATGGATGAGGGTAGCAAAAACTTCTATCTTACTTATCGAATCGATTAGATTAAATGCTGGGGTTAGGCGACGCGTCGACGACAGGGCTGAATCGAGTTGGTTCACCTTTCTAAAAAAGGAACTTCGTTCTCAAGTTTTTCATCGAAAGAACTTATTCAGAAGAATTGAGCTTTGTTCTATTTTTTTTTTCGAATTATTTTCTTTGTACATGGTATACAGGTCAGGAAAAGTAACAAATCAACGTGCCATTCTCTCTGCAGATTGATGTCATACCAAAATTTTGTGGAATCGCTTTCGAGAACAATCGGTCACACACGGTATTCTCGGATCTTTTTTCGGAAAGTTCTCAAAATTCCCCTGAGAATAACTCGGAGGGGAAACAGGCCTACTCGAAAAAACAGAAATCTTCAGAGAAGCTCCCAAATTCAAAGAGAACATTCGAACCATTCAAATCACTCTCGGTGAAATCCAAGATGATTTGAGAAGAAATGGCGAAGAAAACGCATTGAAACCTTTGATTTGATCGAATATCATGACAAAAAGACTGGTGTTGCCAGTGGTCTCATTACAAACATTCAACAGGTGAAACATATGAATATCAATAGGCAGCAGGTCGGGCTTTTGATATGTCGAGTTATCGAGTTTGCTGACAGAATATTCTCCGTTCTAGGTTTACCTAATTCCGAAATCAGCTCAAATCGCAAATAATGCGTTTTCCTAGTTGTAGTCTGGCCTACAACGGTATCGTTCTTCATAACAAGCTCCCCGAGAAAATGAAGAGACTGACTGACGACACGTTCAAAAGCGAACTGAAGAAATATCTTTTAATAATTTGTCCATACTCAATAGATGAGTATTTGAATGATGTATGACTTTTGTATCTTTTGTATCAATTGACTTATTCAATAACATGTACGTGTTCAACAGAATGAATAAACATTATTATTATTATTATTATAAAACTTCATGTGTCTTATCAAGCACTCATCCATTTCCAGCGGGTCAAACTGTTCGTCAGATCGAACAATGACTTCAATAACATAATCATTACATTGAGTGACGAACATATTTATGTCATAATTGTTCCGTGAGTGCATATCAGAAGATTAAATTGTGAGAAAACTCCGCACAAATGATGAGAAATGAGAGATTAGGTGGGCCTGATAATTCGTGAGAATATCCATTTGACCACGTAATAATGAGTGGATGATTCAGAATTTTCTATCACGTGCCGGGCCTGATGATTCATGATAATATTTGGTTGAATAGCTTAAGAAAAAATGATGAATTCAGAATTTCCTCATTGAATATCTCATTATGATATGGTCGATCTATAACCAATTCCATCACACCAAATTATCAACACATTCATAATGATTGCTCATGACTTCCCATAACTCCAGAGAAAAAATGATTGCTATAAGGTACTAGGATTCGAACAGCATCTTCTTCTACATAGTTAGGCATGAATTAAATCTATGAACAACGAGAGACACCATAGTAAACTGTTATTATCTCTCACCTCTCTTCTTCGGCGAAGTCAATAACACCAGTGATGACGCCGTTGACGTCGTAGAGGGCGTCGCTTCGGTTGGCGCCGGAATTTCTGGAAGCAGAGAAATTATGATAGTTCTCAAACAAATGTCTAGTATTTGTTAACGACTACAGGCTTCTATAAAAACATAATCGGTCTGGAAAGTGTGAACTTTGGACATGGTTCAGACTCGCTAACCGACGTTGAACTATTTCATGCACAAATATCATGTCGTGATAATGCCATTAGCCAATCAAGTGGTGTTTTTTTTTATCTCGAAGAAGTGGTCACGATTGCAATTTGATGTGGAACATCCAAGAGCCAGTTGGAATCAATTCATCGAAAAAGCGTTTTTTTCATTGATAAATTTAGATTGATAATCATAGTTTATCATTATTCTGTTATGACAGAAACACAATATTCGAATCAAAACAGTGAAACCTTCGAAACGGTGCTAAACTTGCACCTGGAATAAAAATCCATTTTCTGGTGGTCTGGAAATATATCATCAAAATGCCAAATCAGAAGATTGATTAGTTAAGACATGAGAAAAAAACGATTTTTTGTATACTTTTTCGGCTTACAGAACCATCCATGTTTTAACTTGAGCTCCATTTACAATGTCCAATTTCCCATCAAATTTCTCTGATTCAAGACTTGTATCACAGTTATTTGATAGTCTAATCGTGAAATTGTACCAAAACTAGCGCTTCCAATTTTCGTTTAAAAGGTTGGATAGCATTTCTTCGTTCAGAGCATGTCCTATTTCCATCAAAGGTTTTATGAGAATTGAGAAAACAGCTATGATGCTCGGCCTCTTAGATACCAAACAAACGTCATCATTTGATGAAATGTAATTGGATAGTCTAAATGACCTTCCAATATCTTGTATATAATTTATTGGATACAAGTCCTGAATCAAAGGAAATTGGACAGTGTGAATAGCACTTTATATAGGCTCTTGTCGAGTGATGTGTTACATCGTTGAGAGAGACAGACAACCAGCTATGGTCCAGTTGTGGTCATGTCCACCAGTTAAAATTGACCTATCACAATATTTGGTAGTCCACCAGTTCGCTGTATTGCTATGGTGACAATTGTTTGTCAGGTTTTAGTTGACAAAATCCTATTGAATAAATTTAACAATCGCACAGGTGGGTCAATATCCATTTGGAATGGAAAATCATTGAGTTTTTATCCAAGTGAATGTATTAAGATACAAGAATGATGATGGATTATTGATTAGTATCATTGTGAGGATGAAAAATGTTGAATCTATTGATTAATTTCACTCATGAATGCCATCAGTATCATTGAAATCGGTGATAGGATATTATCTCCACTTAAATATCGAAATCCTAATTGCAACATTCATAATTGAATCACTGTGCCTTCTAGGTGTTATGAGGACCGTAGACAATTTAAAGAGATGATATCCATTTAAATTGAATCTTCCATACTAGAAAGATTTTATTCAACTATCAAATTTGTATCCACATTCACAGAAATAGTAAGTGGCTCTCAAGCTTTCACAACATTCATTTCAATTTACATCTTTCCAGACGGTGAAAGTGAATACGAAAACAACATTCGTGAAAGTGAATACGGAAACCCTTCACATAGTAACGAAGTATATAATAACTAAATCCTGCATAAAACCACATTCGAATGGAGGTCTTACACTCTTGTGTTGTGGCTTTTTAACAGCAATACGTATACGTTCATTAGCTTTTCCCGTGTTATATCCGTGCACAACTATTTCAACTTGGATGTGGGCCCGTTGTTCGCTATAACCGAGCACGCGTATTACAGCTCGCACTTTGCGATAATGTTTCACATTCACCTGGCATCAGGTTTTACAGGTATTAACTGATGTTGAGATACACTCTGTCGTTATCAATAAAAAACGAAATGATGAAACAAATTGAGCACTTCAAAACGACACGGTATAAATGTACGTTGTAATTAGGTTTACTCAGTTTGTTAGATGGATAGCTTCACTATGTATTAAGAGTGAAGTAGAGAGGACAAACTAGTGCTTTGTGCGAGACTTCTAGTTTCGAATGCCACATCTAGAAGTTCACATCGTTTTGTGAATGAGCGAATCAAGAATTCGATCTCATTTTTTTTCATTCATTTATTCATTTTCTTCACCTTATACTTTTTCAAATACATCCGTGCTTCACAGGTTGAACAGAAATACAAATTGGGTTTAAATTTGGCATACACAAGTGTAATAATTTGATTCGATGTTCGATAGTTTCGAGGTGCAATAGGTTGCCCCACTTTCGAGAAAAAACATTAATTCTTGAATTCTCTGATGAGAATAACCCGGAGGAGACAATTTGGAGAAAGATGTTCACTTCGAATGAATTACGATTTTCACAGAATTTCAACATGATGTTGATTCACACTATTTTGAAGCTTAATATAGATCGGATCAGCCGTTATGATGAGAACAAATTTCAATGTATTTTCATTTTGATCAATCAGATCTATCGAGATACCCTTCGAGAATTCACGCAACGGGTGTGAGCAATCAGATTTTAGAACGATTAAAATGAGTGATGAATAAAACAGGGGGGGCGGTGACATAATTGTTGTGAAGTCAAGCTGCATATATTCATATTTCTATTAAATTCCGTATAAATATGCCTATATCGCTCATCCAACAACGGATAAGCCTAAGTTGCGTTTTCCCAGTAAGAATCATCACACATCATACATATATGTATCCGGGATGGAAGAATACTAGGTAATAACTCGTACAATCATCGATAGTTAAGAGAAAACTTATCCGGGCATCAAATATTTGATGTTTTTGAAATATGTAGTCCTGTTTAAAATTGTAAAAATCGCTTTGGGGAACTTTCAACTCCCATATAACAGTCATACAAATATGATCTTGATATTTGTATTTGTCGTGTCGACTTCTTCTATTGTGAATACAGGTAATATATCAACAAATCACATCATTATCCGAAACAAGAACTCTTTTCTCAGACAACAACGCATTTCTCTATAGAAAATCTTCTCGACCCTCAGCTGAATGCTATTCAAGATGGATTATGTCCATATAGTCGTCAACAAAATGCCTGAAACCGGTATCCAAAGTGGAAATGTGTATTATCGATAGCGATTAGTCCTGGCGTATTCTGTGGCTATTTTCTTATTCAGCAAAAGTTCACTTCTTTTGGCATGGCATACACTTGACTATTTTGACAGGAAATATTGAGCCAAAACCTCGGTAGTTTGGTCAGTTCAGACACTGCTTCAGAAACTGAAGTCACCGTTGAAAGAAGTAAAAAAGTTCTCAATTGTAATCCCATTAATAAGTTATATTGTGAAATATGTGAATTGTGTACCGATTTCCTCGAAAGAGGATTGAAGGAATAAACACTACCACTAATACTAAAAGTGGGTTCGAGTCTCGCATAAGGTTTTTGTGAATCCTCCCACTTATAATCACATCACAGTTCCATATTCATCTGCTCATTCGCATCCCCATATAACCTAGCTGTTGGTGGGGTCATCGAGGAAACAGTAATCAGGAAATATTGTTCTTAGAAATATAGGTTTGTAAGCTTAACAGTGAAAAATGAACATTTAGTGACGGATATTGTATACCCATTGTTAGAGCTTCAGTTAACCCTTCAGTTTATATATTGTTGAAGTTCCAGTTAGCACTCTGGGTCATTTTTTATTGAAACATTTTTGTGTTCGGTCCACTGTCAATACCAATGCTGGTAATGTCCGAATAAATCATGAAAAAATGTTCATACGTACAACGTGTTCCCGGGGTAAGTGGAAGACTTCTATCTGCGGCGGAACAATAATGGTCACACACAGGGCTGTCCTGGAAACGCATTCATGTACGAGATACTCAGCTTTGACTGAACCCAGACTTCAAGATAGCCATGTAACACTTGTTGTCTAAGGCCTGGTATTACCAAGTCCAGTTAGCCTTCATCTGACAGTTCAAACTTGTTATCACCATGGTTACCCATGCTATTTGTTTTCACCAACTGTCAGATAAATACTAACTGGCCGCGGTGATCCCGGGCCTTGGAATAATACCGTTTTTCTGCTATTTTTCTCGATATTATTTTCCAAAATCATTCAAATCGTACGTACAGGACTGCATTCCCTGGTGTCAAAGTTCATTGTATTTCATTCGGGATAAGTGAAATGTAGTGATGAGATCACTCTTGTGGTGTTCCTTCCAGACGATCCTACTAGCATCCATAGCCTCAACTGGGAAAAATCCCGATATATAAAAAAAAAAAAGTTTCAACTAAAAAGTTTCTGATGGAAATAATTTGATGCCGGCTGTTCATTATTCATCATAATTGTGCATTACTAGGAAAACGCTATATACGCGTTGTTAGACGAGTGGAAAGTAATAGTATGTCGGCTTCGAGTGGTACCAATTTAGCACATTTCATGTTTATTCTTCAGAATAACTGACCCAATCAAGCTGAGAATCTCCAGAAATGTGTATCGAGAAGTAATTCAACTTCACACAAAATTTCATTTTTTTGGAAAATAATTTTTTTTCCGCCGTGTTATTCTAATGGGTATTTTTGAAATTTCTGAAATTCATAAAAATAAATGTTACCACCCGATGATGCCACAAAACTATACAGATCTAAGTTAGATGAGGAAACATGATGAAAAAAAGTTTGAAGTTGATAGCTGTAGCCGTTTGACCTGTGGAGAACCGACAAAAAAACATAGAAACAAAACAAAATAAAAAACATAAAAACAAACACCAATTTTTTTCAGTATGTCAAATTGAATCCTTGCTAAAGCTCTTCTGATTATTGGGTGATCATCACTATCATTCATTATATTGTGTCATTTGAATTCACTGCTTGAATAATCGCATAATATATATCTATATATTATCGTTGTTGTTTGCATATATTTTTGTCTATTTGCATCGTTCTGATTATTTATTCTTGTAGTTCTTTCCCTCTTGAATAAGTTCATACTGGTTTATCCATTCTTCTCCTTTCCCACACACAGGCTTCGGCTTATGTGGGTCTTGCTTCAATTTCATTTCATTTCATTTTCATTTTTCATTATATAATGTTTTTCAAGATACATGGATACATAAATACAATCTCATAACTTTAAATCATTGAAAAACAGAACCCACATAAGCCGAAGCCTGTGTGTGGGAAAGGAGGAAAAGTTGATACATTTATCTTGAATATATACCAAGAGGAAACGGTTCTCAATATGATATTGGTACATAAATATGTATAGGCTGGCTTAATTTCATGTATTTAGAGAGAGAAAGGTTGAATTTGATAGTAAATTATGAATTATGTTAGAAAATTCGGATGGTTGAAACAGAATGTTATTGAGGTTCAGTTCAATTATACTTGGACTGTTGTGGTCTAATAGTGCCTATAAGTGATCAAGATAGTTACTATCTGATATGGGGTGGTAAGATCGCCCTTGTGGTGCCCCGTCCGAACGATCCTACTTTTCATCCTTAGCCTTAATTGGGGAACAATGATTTTGTATCAAGTTTCGATGTTATTAAAAAAAAAAAAAAAATCAAAAATAGAATTCCAAGAGTCATGTCCAATGTCATGAAGCCAGAGAATCAATTTTTGCTTAAATGAATCATAGTTTATTGATGGAGTTATGATTTTAGGTGAATTATTGAACATTTTCGGACCAAGATATGCACTTTGCCTTTGTCCCAGTGATGTTGACATTTTGGAAATTTTTAATTGACCATCTGTCGTCGACCTGGTGTGTTGCACTTGATTGTAAATGGTGAAAATATTTTTGTTCTTAAAAGTGTGAACCAGTGAAGCTTTAAGACATAATTTCCCAACACTGTATACTTCAATTTCTTCATAGACTTCATTAGTGGGAAAGCTTCTAGGGCGTTTTAGTATTGTTTTTAATATTGATTTCTGAACCTTCTCTAGTGGATTGAGGTGAGTCTGGAGACTTCCACCTCAAACTAGTATTGCATAATGAATATATATTTGGATAAATGCATGATATATTATTCTCAGAGTGGTCGGATTCAAGATTGGCCTGAGTCTATGAAATTTATAACTGATTGTTCTTAATTTATGTGGAGTTGAAATTATGTGCTTTTTCCCATTGAGGTGATCGTCATGGTCACACCCAGGTATTTGGTATTAGATAGATAGATATTTATTCCATTAATCGACATACAAATAATACATGATATCAATGACGCAATAAGTATTTTAGGAATTGGTATAATTAGTAATTGGAAGTTCTCATATTTGCATAACAACTGCACGATTGATCCTTCACTGAACCGGATGATGTATGCATTTTCAGACTCACATTCTGTGCTATAAGATTATCGTAACACAAGAATGGTATGAACACTGCTTATCTGAATTCAGTGATGGTAAATTTGTATTCAGCCACTGGTATACAAGTCGGAGTCCATTTTCAGCTATTATTCTGGTCTCATCAAGCGTGTTGACAAAACAAATTATAGCAGTGTCATCAGCAAATGAAATCAGCTTGCCACCAGTTTCCAAATTACAGAGGTTATTAATAAAAATTGATAAAAGTACCGATCCCAACACAGTGCCCTGCGGAACGTCAAATTGTATTTATCTAGGTTTACTCAGCTGATCGTTAATTTCAACAAATTGGGTTCTACATGAGAGGTAGCTTTTAAATAAACCTAGTGTATTTCCTCGTATACCACGAGTGTCTAATTTGTGCAAGAGCGATGAGTGGTCAACCGTATCAAAAGCCTTCGCCAGATCCAAGAAAACAGCAGCAGTTTTGCGTGACTTATCTAAATTATCTGATATATCAGAGGTGAGAGCATAGATTGCATCTTGGGTACTAGTATTCACTCTGAATCCAAATTGTGAGCTTGAGATTACATCATGCTCCTCAAAAAATGATACAAGTCTGAATTTAATACATTTCTCCAGTACTTTAGAAAAATAGGTGAGTAGCAAATGGGTCGATAATTTTCAAGCTTAGTTCTATCTTTTGGTTCGAGAATAGGTTTGATTTGAGCTGTTTTGAATGTTTCGGGGAAAATCCTTTTTTTGAGACATAAATTGAATATGTGTACAATTGGCGTGAGAATATATATTTCAATAGCTTTAATAGTCAACACTCCGATATTATCTATCCCACAGGCATAATTGATTATTATAATTTCTTTTTTCATTCCCAACTACTTTTTACAACAAAGTAAGGTAGGTATTTCACAAGGGCACAACATGTCGACTTGATTTTGTCAGTCTCAAGTCCTCTTTTTCTCTCACCTCTCCTCTCCCGTCCGATTCTTCTCTTCCTCCCACTCTTCCATCTCCACTCTTTCCACCACCTCCCTCCATTTCTCTCTCTATTCTCTCACCATTTACCGCTCTCAACTTCATCCCATACCTCTCCTCTCTCTTCAACAGCTCTTCTCACCCTCATCTTCCATCTCTCTCTAGGTCTCCCCACTCTTCTTTCATCATTATAATAATATTAATCAATATTATTATTATTATCATTTTTCATTCAACCAACCAATTCAATTGTATGTCTGTAACGAATTAATTTATATCAAGCATTAATATTGAATGAATAAATTATAAAATAATTACCGTAAAGCCTGATGAGCCCGTCAGTGTCGCCTATCGAGTTCTTGGCGACACACTTGTACCCGCCGAAGTCGGCCGGCAACAGGTTCCGGATCTTCAGCATCATGTACTTGTTGTAGCCGTTATCCATCGACACGGCCTCGTACTTGTCACCTGCGCAGTCACAACAGTCATTGGTCAGAGGGGAGCGCAACAGGCTGATGATCATTGAGTTAAGCAGGGTTTCCAGTGCCGATTTTTTCTTGTCGTCCGACACGATTTTTTCTACTGACCAATCACAAGCCAGTATTCACCTAAACAACATGGCGGTTCACGACACCGTTCCGGTACCGATTCGGTGTCGTGATTATTGACTCAAACTTCAACTTTCGTCGGCCGAAACTACGATTTTACCGGAATTAATACCGCGATTGTTATTGACTGCTTGCTTTGTTAGGATGTATATCGAACAACCGTAAGAAGGTGAGTAAGGCTATGGTTATGACGTCACGAAAACGTCACGGTGGAAGCGAAGTGGAGACTGACCTGCCAGGAATCGTACCGATATCGTGTCAGACGAAAAAAAAAAAATTAGGAACTGGAAACCCCACTTTAGGGTGATTATATAAGCACGGTGCCCATGGTAACAATGATAATCACGATTTGTTTTGAATATATTAAGGTGTTACCAGTCTTCTCAATGCTAGAAATTTCCATCCAGGGGCGCATTTCAATACGATTTGATTTCAGTGATGCGAGAGCAAGATACAATGAGGATTGCGTTGGTTTGCCGCCGGGAGATGGTATCCTCACTTCCTATCCCTCCCATGTTGAAAATATGTTCCAATTCACGGTCCACGTTCGAAGAACTATTGACCGTGCATATAGATAAGTGGTGATGAAGGTATTCAATTCACACAATAAAGTTGGTGCACTTTTAAAAGCAGTCATCAAGTTTGCCAGCTCATCAACCGTTTCTACAAAACAAACTAGATACAGCAGTGATCAATATTTCTCAGGAAAGTACTCACAAAATGGAACGTGTTCTCGAATCAGTGGACTCATCATCTCCAATCGGCAAACCAATGCAACCCCCAATACATCTTGTATAAGAAAAAACAGCAAACAAGCAGTATCATCCCATAATGATAATTCGCGCACAGACATCTGAATCTTGAGTTCAAGTTATACTGTGTTCATCCTGTACATGTACATGTATGCGCCTCAGGGTGCTTTCACTGATGGGAATGATCAAACTTGAACTGTGTGGAAGATACAAAACCAAAAAATATATCATCTAATGTGGACAATATTTTGAGAAATTGCCATTGAGTCAAATTGTATAATATCACTCAATATTTCTGGCATTGCTTTTCATCTAATAGCGTATCGTTATATAAAAATAACACCCACTACATTGTGAATATCTTTAAAGCATCAACATTGTTCGGAAAGATACTCTTCCACACGATGCGATGCAGTTTCACTTTCTTCAGAACAGAAAGCCAATAATACAATCGTTCATATGTAGGGGTGAAACTGGAAATGAGACGCCGTGGGTAGGTTCCCCTTGAATCCTTGAAGTTGCATAGAGATGATAAAATAGCCGAGGTTGATATGATTATCAACCTTCTGAACGACCTTCACTCATGTATAGTAGTGGTAGGCTCACCCCAGTTCAGTATTGTGTCAACACAGAAGGTTGTGTGGAGAGGTACATTAGTATCCACAAGAGAAGGCTCGAACCACCTGTTTCCTAGTGATGCGAGATGGAATAGACGGTCGATCGGAGTCGTAACCTCTTGTGGTTAGAAGTACAACATCAACTTTGAAAACTTTTATGTTCATATTTAGAAAGTCTGATTTGAATAACTCTGTTGAAAATATATGAAAATACATTATTCAACACGTTTAAATTAAGAGATGAGCGTGAAGTGAAATTCAATTCCACAATAAGGATAATATTTGTGTTGGTTTGCATGTCTGTTTTCTGTTTAGCTCACCGGGGGTGAGACAGAACAACGACTAGACATACTTCTTTGAATCTCAGTCTGATACCAGGAAAGATACTCCTGAGATGGATAGAACTTCCATTGTGGGAGAATGTTGAATCTGAATATGAAAGAGAATAACTCGCAGGAGAAAATATATGGATGAAATTGAATATTTTTTCCATTCATCAAAGTTGAAGCTTGTTGCTGAGATGATGAAATGTGGAAATGAAGAATTGTACAATATTAAAATGATTCTAATCAGCGAATGTGTTTTTTCTTCTTTTCATTGTCACAGATGATATTAAATAATACACGTTTTAATAATGGTTATACAATCTAACTTGATTGCTATCAGGCTTATCTGTGGTTCGAAGAGATAAAAACAGAGACATTCACATACACTGTGATTGACAACGATGATAAATTAATAAGAAACCCATACCTGAATGATAATGAATGAATAACACTAAGCTCATACCTAAATGATGAACTCTCACTCGATCCAATTCGATGAGCTAACGGTTCAATGATGATGAACATGAAGATGAAAATGGATATGAGCCTAATTTTGTTGATGGAAATTAGAATGAATGAAATAATAATTCATGTGGATCCTACATAAGGCAACCAATTCGGAATTGATTCAGTATTCCTATATTATATCTACGTATTGGGTTTTCGTCTTCGACAAGAATCAAAATGAATGACAATGAATAATAATGAATAATGAATAATAACCAGGCAAACGCGTTATGTGTTGCCGCGTTGATGGATGAGCTGGAACATATCAACTTATCTTTGGATTGGTTATTATATATATACTCCTTGAGATCCAAACCATTACATCACTGCCATCTTATTTTCCATTATTAATTCATATGATAATAAAGAAGGCTTCGTTTTAATCGTTTAAAATCGAGTGGTGACACTTGTTGCTTTGATTTAATAGGTATCTTCATAGTTTTGAATAATCAACAAAAATTACATCAAATATTTTTTACATCGAAACGGCTCATCCGATTTTAGTGAAAGTTCGAAGTAATGTGTATCATTATTAGATTAAGATTCTCCGAGAATTTGATTTCTCTCAGATGGAATATTTTTCACTCATTTTTTCCTCTGGGTTATTCTAAAGGGATGTTTGAAAACTTTGGAATGAGTTTTCTCAGAAGTGGTTTAACTGATCACGCCTCAAAACTATACAGTATCGACTTGGATAAGGATACTTGTGTGTGCCAAGTCTCAACTGATTTTGAATTTCCGTCTGACCTGTGGAGCGCGAAAAAAAAACAAAAAAAAAACAGGGACTCTTTTTCCAGGAATGACGAAATTGAGTCTTCGCTTCGCTCATCCAATAATTAATAATATAATAATGATAATAATAATGGATGATCAATAATGATTGATAATTGATGATCAATAACGATTGATAATTGATGATCAATAATGATTGATAATTGATGATCAATAATGATTGATAATTGATGATCAATAATGATTAATGAATGGTGATAAATGATTATTGAGAATCAATAAATAACTGTCAACATAAGTAAGTAATCAACGTACATGAAATTATGTGAAATAAACCAATGATGGAAATTCAAATTCATTTCTCAATTTGAAAACAATTCGAATTTCAAATGAATAAGATACAATGTTTTGACGAGAACTTTTTTCTGCATCTCAAGAGAAAAACAATTGGAACGATTGAAAACTTGACTGAAATGTCAGCAATATCAACAATAACAACCAAATCTAGAGATACGTGTCAGTATGAAAAATATGAACTTACAAGATCAATTTCATTGAGCAATTACTTATATTTTTCTCTGATACTCATTATGTTCCCATCCAGCCACATTTCAAAGTTGTGAAGAAAATATACTTCAGTCTCAGTTTTCCATACGTTCCCATATTTTATTGATCACTCTCCATTATGAATTCTGGTTCGGATAACTAATAGCTCGTGACCCAAGTACAGACAAGTAAGACTTTGCTAAGTTTTCCTAATTCAACTTGACATTGTACAGTACTTATCAAAAATGAAATGAATATTTCATAAATACGCGATAATTGATTCATTATTCATAATACTACAGTTTCATCAAAGAGCTTATATTATTAACATATAACTTCAAGTTTTCTTGGACAAATAATAACGGCAAGCACTCGACTCGAAAGTTATAGTATGAAAAAGTCACTTTACGTATTTCAAAGTGTGCTATTTTGACTGACTGGGAATTAATTAATTCAAGCGAGTGTAACAAAGAGCGTATATGCAGTGTTTGATGAAAGATCATTTCTCAAGAATGAAGATAACAAACCAATGTCTGACTCTACCAATAAATCTCTTCTCTTGGTTGTTTGCCCGACTTCAGCATCAAATTTATTTCAAATCTTAACAAACCAAATTTCAAATCTTCCTAATGATTCAGAAATGTGAAATGTGAAATGTTTCAATGAATTATCGAAGAAATCAATACACAATATATGAAACATATGAATATGATGTACAAATGTGGTCACAAATACCATTCTTTCCCAATCAAAATCGTGATTGGAGTGGCATCTATCTGATAAATACCACAGTTATTAGAGTATATCAATTGATAATTGTCTCCATTATGTTGACAGTCAAACCTCTTCTCCGTAGGTAGAAGTACATCTCCATTTATCATTCATTCAATTCATTATTATCATTATATTATTATCATTAATCTTCTGCATGTGATTGATTTAATTGTATGTCTGAACAAGTTGTTTTGCACCATGCATCAATATTGAATGAATAAAATAAAATGAACAATTCAATAAGCAACACCCAAGGCCACAAATTTCATGCAGTTTTGACACTGGTGCGCATACGTAAGTTTCACACAATGAAATACAAAACTGGATCAACTTCAATTCATCTGATCTCACTGATCTAATTGACCTAATTTGAACAAAACTAACCTTGTCTCTCTACGAATATTCTCATACATATATTATTATCATTATTATCATCATTATTATCATTATTTTGTTCATTCTTACACGCTTTCGTCAATGTACTTCATTGTATTGTTATAATATTTTATTATCAGGAAGGTATTTTATTTTTTCATTGCATTATATTTGAGTGAATTGTTATCATATATCTCCACAGATGAACCCCATGAGGGTTTCGTGGAACCTCACAAGAGTACCCTCCATTGTTGTAACGCTTCTATTTGGAATCAATGAAAAAATATATATATATTAATATTTGATTATTCAAATATTTATATTATTTATTATAATCACTGAATTACAATTCGGCTTCCAGAAAGGCAAAAGTACATCTGATTTGTTGGTAGAGTTCTCTGATTTAGTTAATGATAGATTGAATAACCATATGCACATAATTACTATGTTTATAGATTTCTCCAAAGCGTTCGATACACTATCTAATGCAAAATTAATTATAGCTCTTGAGAATATTGGTGTAAGCGGTCCTATGCTATCTTGGTTCACCAGTTATTTGAAAAATATATCTTTTTTAGTTGAAGTTGATAATACTAGAAGTGAATTAAGATCTTTCGACACTGGCGTGCCTCAAGGTTCAATATTGGGTCCTATATTGTATTTGATTCACGTTGATGAAATGATGAAGTGTCTAACATTCTGTCAAGTTTTTCTATATACCGATGATACTGTTCTACTATCAATACACAAAAAACTAGACATTTCGTAAAACCGTATGCAAATAGATTTCAATCAGATTTTAAAATGAACACATGACCATAATCTGGTTTTAAACGCCGGCAAAACCAAACTGATACATATTTGTTCATCTTTTAGCGATTTGAAATTTAAACCGATGAACATTATATACCATACCTACAGTTGTCTACACAATCTGAATAACGATCAAAGTTGTGATGATTGTAACGAATTGATGAATCAAGTGGACAGTCATGTTTATTCAGGCGTAACAATTGATCAACATTTCACATGGAGGCCTCATATAGATATTCTTTGCAAGC
Source organism: Brachyptera risi (assembly GCA_964007535.1). NCBI lineage: Eukaryota > Metazoa > Arthropoda > Insecta > Plecoptera > Taeniopterygidae > Brachyptera > Brachyptera risi. The sequence goes on along the minus strand of OZ023328.1, from coordinate 15,163,907 downwards.
GTCTAAGATCATGTGCTCTTCAGCTATATAATTTGAAATTTATACTTCCTCCTGATGTTAACCGTTTGATATATTATACTTCTCTTGCCGAATCAATAATTGCATACGGTGTTCTTGTTTGGGGTAATGCATCGTCGGTTCATATCAATAAAATACTTTCTCTTCAAAACAATATGATCAAATCCATCGTCCCATTGGATTTAAAAAATTGAAATTAAAAGATAATTTCAACGCACTTCATCAAAGTACTAAATTACTACCTATTGATAGATTCTTCCTTTACAAATTTATATTGGAATTTTATCACTCGGATCAATTCAAAACCTTGTATTCAAATCCTTCTAACACAAGATCGTCTCTTTTAGGAAACATAGGCCTATATCGTACCAAACTTTAATAATAAATACGGTAAGAGGAATTTACAGTACTCTATCCCAGCAATTTTCAATAGAATACCTGGTCACTTAAGGAACTTGAGTTCTCTAAATCAAATGAAATAAGAAATGAAATGTAATCCGCTTGAAACATTAAATGACCCTTCTTTAGATGTATTTAGTTGAATTACGGATCAGTAGTGAGCTAGTCTATTCAGATTTGATATCAACTCGGTTATTTTAAAGCAAGACACATATTCATTCATTTCCACAGTGAAGCCTCGGTTACAGGCTTTGTGGAGGTTTTTGTGAACTATATGTAATCGTTATTTTGCTGAATAAAGAAATATATAATCATCATTATCATCATGATTATTATCATCAGTGAATATACAGGAACTATCCGGTGTAAACATTGAAATGAAAAATGGATTTGGCAAAGTTGTAACTTATAGTGAATTACCATCTTGAAATTTGAAAAATCGAATGCTATTATTATAGCAATATCTTTTACGACCGGATTGATATGTTTTATTCATTATTAGAAGAGGAGTGAAGAAGTATTTCATTCGTTTTTGTAATATCGAGTTGACTTGCTGCTATCCAGACATTTTTTGTGATGTGTATGCATGTATGACAACTGATTAGTAGACCCACAGACAAATCTGTTATGACTTTGTGGGTCTAACACAATTGTAAATAACACAGATTTTGTGTAATGAAAAATCTTCTGAGAAAATAAAAATGAATATTATTATTATATACATTTTTTCATACATATTGGATCTAACGACGCACTTTACTGATGGCCACGATCTGTTGTCATGAGTGGATGATGAATGGGATGGATGAGATGGAAAGTTATTTTATTAGGTGGTTTGGATAATGGAAAGGAGTCGGTCAGGGCCTGTTGTTTAGGAACTATCCCAGTGATAACCTAAACGACAGAGAATAACCACGTGAAACCCCTGTCAGGATGGTCGACCATGATGAGAATCGAACCCTGGTCTCCCGAATGACAGAGCAGTGTCACCACTCGGCTACGCGTCTCGGTATATATATATATATATATATATATATATATATATATATATATATATATATATATATGGATATATTGATATATATATATATATATATATATATATATATATATATATATATATATATATATTGATATATTGATATATATATATATATATATATATATATATATATATATATATATATATATATATATATATATATATATATATGGGATTGTATAGTTATGTCGAAAAAACATATATATTTATATGTATTTTTCGACATTACTATACAATCCCATATATCTTGATATTGGATCGTATCCAAGAAGTTTAATTATCACACATATATATATATATATATATATATATATATATATATATATATATATATATATATATATATATATATGGATATATATTGATAAATATATATATATGAATATATATATATATATATATATATATATATATATATATACATATATATATATATATATATATATATATATATATATATATATATATATATATATATATTATATTTATATATATATATATATATATATGAAAAAATATATATATATTTATATATATATATATATATATATATATATATATATATATATATATATATATATATATATATATATATATATATATATATATATATGCATACATTCATATACATGAGTTATCATCTACCTAGAAACCATGAGAATCAAGTATTTGGGACATGGGAAATTCGCGCCCATAGAAACTTCACATTCATTCTGAATCATAGTCTCAATTTATCATCCATTAGTGATATTTCATCATCACCATTCTTCTCGAAACTCATATTCATTATCTTTCCATTATTCCAACAGGTTATTCTCACTGATAATTATCCTAATGACGACGCAACGCCTCCATCCAGTAGATACATGATTATTAACGACGGTAAAGACTTTGATGAACACTTGTTGCGGTTTCCTTTTGTGCAGGACAATAAGCCCTTAAACCGCTCCCCTCCTTCCCCGTTCTTCCCACAACCCTGCGCCGTACCGAAATGCTCTCTATTACAGAATGGCTTTCATGTGGAACCAGAAACTTTTTAGTATTTTAATTGCACGCATTCTTCACATTCTTCGTAACACGATGTAACCGAACGCGTCCAAGCATATTCACCACTTTTTTTTTGTGGAAAAGAAAACGGCGCATACCTTTTAAGTCATGCGATTGTAAAAACGGGTGACGTTAAATTACCTCTGGGAGAAGCCGAAGCATTCACAATAACGGATCCGAATGATCTAAATCAAATATATTCCTATTCGGTGATGTAGTTCGGAAAAGAGATAGAGCTGAGAAGAAAACTGAGCAAAGCGTAACTCAGTCAGTGTCAACATAAGATATACACGATGATGCACTTTGCATATTAACATAATACAGCGGCTATTCGGATAAACATATTGTTGTGAAATTGCTCCTCATCGTGCAGAGAAGTATCTTATAGAATAATGTCGATGCATGATAACCGTTCCTAATATTTCACGTGTTATTTGTATGTAACGGTAGTATTGTGATGAAGATTTAGATGTCGGAAATATCGTGTGTCACAGTTACATACAAATGATCTTCTCACGTTTGTAATGATAAAATCTGGCTCATCAGCATCTTCCCAATATTGTCTGCATCAGTAGTTCTATTTTTCGATTCTGTATCTTTGATGCATATATTTTCATGCTCGTTCATATATTTGAAATTACTCTCACGATGAGTGTTTGCCCTGTGGAGAATCAGGATGTTTTTCATCATCATTATCATAATTTTATTTTCTTCCGGAGAACATAGACCTATACATTTCATGATTCGTTTTGTCACATGTATATAACGTTAATAGGTGAATGAAAAACAGTCATACAGATCAAAACAAATACAAACCTTCAGTTTCACATGGACAACGATCCATTTTCTCAGATAATTCACATTCATACTAACATCACATAGTCGGTTGGAAACATCATTGAAAACTTTGAAGCTTGAAAACATAATATACACAATGTAACAATCTCAGCGTCTACATAACACGTGTTCATGGTAGTGGCTCTGAAAGACCTCTACATACCTTGGTTACCATTGTGAAACTTGAGAATGAATGAGAAACCATTCATTGAACGTCACAAGAGAACAGTGTAATGTGGCCAGAGCACCCGTTATAGTTGTGAATCGGTTGAAGTTCGGTAGATTACGCAAAAAGTCTCCATAATTTTGATACAACATTCTCCTGAATATTTTCTCCACACTTGACCCTATTGGCCAGTTGAAATATGGTAAGGAATGATTGATTTTTGGACTTGACCTGAATAGAAATGATCCTTCTCAGCACTATCATTGAAAACTCTCTGATTTTGCCGACAGAAACTGTATTCTAGAACAGGCTAAGTTGAATTTGAAAAACTGATTGAATTTCAGAATTCAGATATTAAATGTCTAGAGTGAATGAATGACAGTTAATACACAAAAAACACAAAATAACTACTATAAAAAATATACTGAATTCAACTGGAAGAAGTCATTGATATTTTGTCCGCATATCAACGAAGAGTAACAGAATTCAATAGAACAATGGATTTTTCTCAATAACATCGAAACTTGATACAAAATCATTGTTTCTAAATTGAGGTAAAGGATGGAAAATAGGATCGTTTGTACGGGGCATCACAAGAGCCATATCACCACCTCAATGGAATACATTGATAATGAGATATCGTAGATAAAGACCAAATGATAGAGAAGGAATTTGAGAGTGGATGAAATGATGATGTGCAAAATATACTGTGAGAAAAGAATTTAAACCTTGCCAAATAGGTGTGAAACATCACCACTCTCAGTCAAAAACAAACATTAGCTCACGTCTTATAGTTTGGTTGTGATCTTTGGCGATATACAATCAGTTCACAACTATCTTACCACCATGGAATCAATCTTACAATCTTTCAATATCGAATTATCAACATTTTTGACATTTGTTATCTTCATCTTTCGAGAGATATTCGTGAATATTAATTGAATTGCGGTGTCAACCTTTCGAAATGTTGTCAAAATCCATTTGAAATATCCCGGTTGGGAATTTCAGTCACTCAGATTAATCTCACGATGTTCATCTTCATACTCTAGAATGTGATAGTGGGGCAATTTGGAATCACGTTCACAGATAGTTCGACAATTACATCAACGGAAAGAAGGAAGAAAAATGAAGTTGGGATCACCAACTAACAAATGCTGGGCCAGCTTGACCGTGAAGAAAGGTATCTTGATTTGCTGAGATAAATATGAAATTGAAATTGATAATGATTCTATTATCAAGTAAGAAATTTCGAATATATCATGTCGCATCAAAATATGAATTAGGAATTCATATTCAATCAAAATTGAAAGAGTCGAATTTCATGTAGGCATGGCACCTCCACTGAATTCAGGTATAGCCCACACGAGACAATAGTGTTCACTGGGATAATTCAACTTTCAATTGTGTGTCATTGGAAAAAACGATACAATTTAAGAATGAACGACAGTTTTTTTCTCCAGTCACGAATTAGGAGTGTGACGTGCGAGCTTTTGAAATCAATTAATACAACTGCTACAAGAACTTGGAGCGTCAAAATGAAGATTTCATTTTCATTATCACATGGCACTTGTGAGACCTTGGTTCAATTTATCATAAATTATGAATAATAATGGGAAAATTGTTCTCAGGCGATGGAGACGTTCTCTCATGATGTTAAATTGAACAAACCGATGGAAACCATTCAGAAATACAAATTTCTAGGAAAATTGTACAGATTTTTCCACTCTTATATTCTATTTTCATTCGAGAATTAACATATTCTGAAATATTTTATTGACTCTGCTATCATGAAACATATATATTTGTATCAACGGAGGTGAGAGGTGATGCACCAAAATGACAGTCACAAATGGCACAGCTATATTTGTGTGGCTGAAATATTGAGGGTATCTTGATTTTTCAATGCGAGGCTCACTATAAAAAACGAAGCCACATCTTTAAAAAGCGTTGAGTCTTCATAGTTCTAATGAGATTATTAGAATACTGAAGTTTCTACTATTTTTCTGATGGTATGCAACTTTCTCCTTCCGTGGATAAGTACAGTACGTGAATACTCATAGTGATTTATTTCTAATGAGTCAGAATAATGCATAATTCTGCATTTAATTCAGTATGTCTCGGAACATAATATATTGATACTATAAATTCTCGAAACAGAATTCGAAATTCACTCTTCCTTAAAATACAAGTATCCTTCTGTGTGGAGCACTGTTACTTCGCAGCTCATATTTTCCATTCAAAGTATTCATTCATATTTATTATTCAGATGGACTCTTTCAACTGGGTCGGTTGCCATGAACAACACTGAATAAAACACCCGAAGAACATTGTGAAATAGTATGGAAATGATAAGACCCGAGACAAAGTGAGTGAATAATGACGTGAAAATCTTCAACTACCTCAGCTAGAGGTGTTGGATCTTTCACTGCTACGTGCTGATCAGAGTTCAAATTATATTGCAAATCGAATTGTATGCATGAAGAACTGGTGTAAGTTGTGACGCAAAACAACATGATATTGACAGTGGTGTAGTCGTGAGAAATAAAGTGCCAGGGCAGTGGCATCACATTTGCAACGGCACTGATGCTGTCGTGAAAATAGCGATGTATACACCCCAAAATTTCGCAAAAAGATTGATATGTGATTCAAAAATCAGTCAATTCAATTCAGTTTAATTTTTCAATTTTTAAATCAATTTATTCGTGTTTTGTACCTCTGAATTTGTAACACTTTCACACTTTCACATTTTCATATAATAAACCAAAACAAGAAGCCCGCGTAAGACAAAGTCTTGTGTGCGGGCTGTCTTATAAAAATAAAATGAGAGTGAGTCGGTTCGAAAACTATATAACTTATATATGATTGAACTTAAAAAGAAGAAAAAAGAAATGCAAAAATAATGTATCGGCCACTAATACAATATTGGGCACAAAACAAACTCTTCTGGGGAAATTCCAATCAAAGTGTAAGAACCTTTCGACACACCTAAACACCTACAGTAAAAACTAACAAACAAACAAAAAACAAACGAACACAGCTATTAAAGTTTTAAAAATCCATCAGTTTCAATATATAGGTATTTTCAGTGATTTCTAGCTACCTGCTTAGTGCCTTTTTAAACGAGTATTATAGTGTACTACATTTTCTAATATTTAATGGTAATTCATTGTTGTTTATTTGTGTTTATTGGTTGTTCATTGACCCAGGTAATCTGCCTGTTTCTGACATAAGAGTTTATTCATTTCAGGTATACTCACAGTAAATGGAAAAGTGGACATGTTATTTAATCCGGTGATGTGGGTAGGTGGTATAGTAATTACTTTATATTTGTCGAAATGTTTATACGTATTAACCAAGATTTCCTACAGAAAAATCTGTTTTATGCCCAATATCGTACATTCTTTGAAAATTGATGTTGAGGGGAACTGATAGTGCTTTTTAAGAATAACTTCAAGTAGTATCTTTTGGATAATTAAATGATAAGAGGGTGAATTCGATTCCTATTTGGCGGTGGGATATCCCCCTACAAAGACAGCAAGAAGACTTTTTTTTTGTAGTCTCATTTTGTATTATTTTTATTGTATTATTTAATTTGTCTCTTGGTTAGAAATAGAATGGAGGATTACCAAAGATCAGCACCCTACGCCGCCCTGCCTCCGCATTGGAATTGAAAGCAGGGCTCTGCCTTGCCCCCCCCCCTCAAAAAAGTACCAGGATACCGCCTTGGACATCTCTGGCCTCACTGCGTACTTGAATATTGGATCTAAGTGTAACAATGATTACACAACTCAGGATCCTTACCACAAATGCCACTAGCAATAACGTCCCAGACTTTGCTAGCTTCAAGAGACTAAGACTTTCATTAGTTCTTATCCACAAGTAGACTCAAGTATCATGGCGAAGTGTCCAGTATTTGTGTATAACCATTGTTGTCAGCACAAACTCCCGGCACTGCTCTTGAGGTGAACTAAGATGAGTCACATATTTGCGTTTCAAGAGACCGTGACTATAATTATCTATAATAATCATTGTTTCAGCTCTCCTAGAGAACGTTATCCATTCAGAGATCTCAGTCTCTTAAGAAGTGGAGGAAGTGGCATTCCTGTACGATTCAAAACTGTTTTGAGATATAATACCGCGATGAACGACAGAAAAGCAGTATTATTCTCCACTAACGTCATGGCCACAGCCACCTTGAATCTTGGGTTTGAGTCAAGACTGAGTTCATCTTGTAGATGCCCCTGGAGCTAGCTAGGCCTGATACGTTATTTTGAGTGTAGTCGCGACAACGCAGTTGCCAATCCATTGGTACGATAGCTTCAATCCAAAATTGAGAGCATTCATCAAATCTTTTCAAGAATAGCGTGAGCGTATCATATAGTGCGTGCTAGGAGCGAGCACATGCCGTGCGATGACTCACCAGGCACGATCATCTCCCCATCCTCGTTGGTCCAGTAGTTGACGGATGCTGGATACGCCTCCGAGTTGCACTCCAGAGACACGTCCTGACCGAGATACGCCGCCTCCAGCTGGTTAGGGATGTCCAGCAGCGGGGGAACTGGGAAAAACAGGAAGCAACAACACTTCATTATCCGGTGGTTTGCAGGAGACTGGTCATTTTTTAATCACAACGAAATTTGGCTCAAAATTATTGTGCCACAGTTAAGGCTATGGATGGAATTCATACCATTTGACAAGACTCCACAAGATGATTTTCAGATATTCTGATTCTTCAGAATTGAAAACGATGATTTATATATATGTATATATATATATATATATATATATATATATATATATATATATATATGTATATATATATATATATATATATATATATATATATATACAGATATGTATATATATATATATATGTATGTATATATATATATATATGTATATATATATATATATATATATATATATATATATATATATATATATTTATATATATATATATATTCATATATATATATATATATATATATATATATATTCATATATATATATATATATATATATATATATATATATATATATATATGTATATAAATATATATATATATATATATATATATATATATATATATATATATATATATATATATATACATATATATATATATACATATATATATATATATATATATATATATATATATATATATTTATATATATATATATATATATATATAAATATATATATATATATATAAATATATATATATATATATATATATATATATATATATATATATATATATATATATATATATATATAAATATATATATATATATATATATATATATATATATTTATATATATATATATATATATATATATATATATATATATATATATATATATATATAAATATATATATATATATATATATATATATATATATATATATATATATATATATATGATTGCATCAAAACGGTGATGAACGTGATGATGAAATTCAGTTTATCTGATGGAAAAAAAGGTTTATCCTACCGATATGTCAATTGTCATCCTCGTTCTAACTATCTACTGATTTTGTTGAATGTAAAGGTCCAACTCATCACCCAACTGTTTCTCCCGAGGAAAAATCGGATTTCCCACTTTGTTCTCATTATTTATTTCCAATACATCATTCCAACATCTATATTGTCACGATAATGAAGCATCGTTGCAACCCCGCATACGTAAACAACAGTCTATAGTCTCATTCCTACTTCATCATCGGATGAAAGACCATGGGTCTATATGGGACTATATAGTCTATAGGTTCTCATGTAATACATAGGTTATCATGAAGGAGGAATGAGACTATAGGCCGAAATTGTTTACATACGCGGGTTCGCAACGATACTTCATTATCGTGACAATATATCAATGAATCACCAAAAAATGTGATACATTTTTGTGGATTGGGTATTGACAGTGTTTATAAACATTGTAATATCGTATTTCATCTACCTTCAACTATTTTTCCCCCGTGTATTGTATTCCTGTGTCTGACAACAGCATATTACCCGAAAGTAGTGGCATTCTCATCCATGAAGATATACACAAATTATGGTTTCATTGTTCATCACCCCTGACGCTATTAATTTTCAATTTACTCTCTCCGGATCTATTCCATAAACCTTGCGTGTTCGAACGATATAATTCGATAAACCTTATCCCTGGAGAATAACGACTATGTGTCGAGTTCCTGATGTCATCAGGAATGACATTTAAATTATAGTATAGATGCTGGAAAATGTTCTGTTTTCTTGTTGGTTGTTCACTGAAAAAAAAATCCAAGCATGTGCCGGTTATCTGTCATTTTATCAAGAGTCGAGCATTTTTAGTATTGTGAGTTTAACTTGGATTGCTGTAGTGGATATTCATAGAATTGCATTGGAATGTAAGTAGATGTTAGTCACTACCGTACCGCTACATAACATTCATATTAACATTTTACTGCATAATTAATATGAGGAAATAAGTACAAAAGCAGTCGGAGATAGAATACTACTGGATAATTAGCTCAACAGTATAAATACGTAGAGAAAAAACATCATATTAATAATATAATCAGCGTGCTTCTCATCTTTTTCATCCTCATATTTTTCTACCAACTAGTTGATTTCATTCTCCACATCTTCGAAGGTAATCTCACAATGTTCTCATAATCTATACATTTCTAAGGTGACATATAAATGGAGTGGATACATATTCTCTCGTCTCTTAATAATCATAATTCCATCTGTAAACAACAAACATCCAACATTTTCTGCTGGAGCTTGAATATTCATCACATTCTGTATTTATCCTTCAAGTTTGTTCATTTTTCTCATATATACATTCACCACCCAGAAAATTGTGTGTTCATTCACCATGAATCAATATTAATATATTAAATATGTCTATTTGCATGATACAATTCTAACTAAAGTTACTAAACATAGAACAATCAAATATTAACTCATTCTACATGATATTGATTCAATATCCACAATATAGTCATCTATGTTGTTTGCATTGGCATCCCTCAGGAATCCAATATCATACAATCAACGTTTTTCGTGGTTAGCCACACCGTTGCAATGCCACCAGACACACGCATCCCTGATTACACCAACAATAATTGGAATTATATTCGACGTTATCGGAAATAACAATTATTACACATGCACTAGATCGATGTGATTTGACTTTTATGTGAAAGCGCAATGTTTGACATTATTACATTAGGTAATTAAGGAAATTCTCAATGCCATTTTATGGATTCGATATCTAGATTCAGAAATAATTATGGAGAAAATGAAATCAATTTGTACTGTGTTCAGTCTGTTGGAATATAGGACCCTAACTGTCGAAGGAATAGTTCAACTATTGGAGTATTTTAATTACAAAATGAAATGAAAATAAAAGTGCTTTGTGATGTGAATATTGAATATATTAGGATTTTAGTAGGCACTTGGTGACGTTCACTCCGTTGATGGGATTCGTGTTCTCTAGCAGGAGATCTATTTTTTTGTGGGAGGTCTTTGAATATACAATATTGGGATCATAATGATAATCATGATGAAATCACTTGATTGCTTGAAATCAATAGTGATCAGAGAAACCTCACACTTCGTAAGTGGAATGTGATAAATCACTCAATGTTTTTCTTTTTTTCTTTTCACTTCAACTACTTTATTACTTTAAATGATTGAGAAATACGTCCGAATTTGAATTTGTACTTTCAATTCACTACTTTAACCCACAGTTGAGCCTTTTTTTCTATGGCTTTGTGGATGTTTTTTTTTTGTGATTGTGTTTTTCTTTCTGTATCAGTATATTTGATCAATAAAAATAAAAATATATATCATATTATCACCTGAATTCACCATGAATGAATTATTTGCTGTCGTGGACTGAACGATGGTATCAGATATGATGATGTGAGAATCAGTGAGGGTGTAATATCACCGATGGAGGTGTGAGAAGGATTTGTGAGAGGAATGATGAAGAAAATAGTGACATAGCGTTTGGATAAACGAGATATCTTTGGCCAGACCACATGCGAAAATTTGAAAGAACTTGATATATATTACTGTTACAATTCATATCAAAGGATCACCATAAATATAGGTCAATGAGAGTGAAGATAGCAAGAGATCAGAAACAATAGAGAAGTAAGTTTTGACAGTTGAGAAAGAAGATGAGAAAAGAATGAAGATATAAAGATGTCTCATGATCGATATGTCATTTTTTTGACCATTGGATCATATCATATACAATAGTGAGGAGTCATCACATCATATCTTCAAGTGAGACAATTGGAAAACTTCCAAATGCGTCAGATAACGGTCAGTGAGAGTAGGTTGATATTTTAATTCAATTCAAGATTTTCAATATATTCAACATATAGAGAGATTATAGATTCATCCACTCCAACACGAATGATAACTTTTCTAATGATCCCGAGTCATTCTCACACTTTCAACTGTTTGTCAATTGATTTTTTTTTCACTCAGGATGGTGATATAACACACGTGATGCCCCTTCCAAATACGCCAGAAGACGGTCAATAAAAGTGGGTTTGATATTTCAATTCAATTCAAGATTGTAAATATATTCAAAATATAGGGAGATTATAGATTCTTGCACCCCAATATGAATGATTGATTTTTTAATGATGTCAAGTTCATTCTGTCACTTCTCATTGTTTGCGAATTGAATAGTTTGAATTGTGAAGAATTGACCAATGTGTAGATGGGCGTGACTTATACGAAGCAGGTACAATTTTAGATACCTTGATTGGTTATTTCCATATTTCCCCTGCTTCATGCACTGTCTCTTGATTAGTTTTCATATTTTGTTTTGTGACATCACGAAGGCGGACGATCTACATCGGTCAATTGTTTTTTTTTTTTTTTTTTTAATAACATCGAAACTTGATCCAAAATCATTGTTCCCCAATTAAGGCTAAGGATGAAAAGTAGGATCATTTGGACGGGGCACCACAAGGGCGATCTTACCACCTCATTTTGAATATTTAAAACTAATGAACTTCAACACCAGGGCTGCGCTGTCGGTGAACATAACTTTTCGCCGCAGATAAAAGTCTTCCAGTTTCCGAAAGTCCGGAACACATTATAAGTAAAAACCGTTTCTGTGATATATATCCGGACATTATCAGCATTGGTATTAAAAGTGAACAAAACACACGAATGTTGATATCTTCCACTTTGAACTAAGTCTCTTGGGCAATGATCACTTCTTCTCATTAACAGCAAATGTAAAGTTTGTCATTGTACAAAATGGAAAAAAATGAGTGATAGGCCTATAATGTCATAATTCGGTCTATCACTCTACTAATTAAAGGTCGTGGCCAATTAGTACTCCATCCAAGCATTTGCTTCGAGGACTATGGGAAACCACGAAAAACCAAGTCAGAATGGATACACAAATGTTTGTTGGTCTTTTTTTCTCTCAACTTCTTCTCTTCTCTTCTTCTTTTTTTTTAATTGTGATCATTTTATTCAGGATGGTGAGATAACCAAGGAGGTTAGATACTAATAGTACTAGTATCCAACCTCCTTGGAGATAACCCACTTAATGCTCCGTCCAAATGATCATACACAGTGTCTTTCGTGTTTTATCACAGTGAATCTGTGTCAGTGTCGTGGCCGGTATTTTTCAGATCGATATTATTTTTATCAAAGGATCTTTATTGCTGGCGAAATTCGGCGAAAACTTGGAAACTACTACTGAAACTTTCATAGTATTTCTCATGAGACTTTTTGTGTTATACAGAGTTCATTCATTTTTTCAGCTCCAACAAAAAATTGTGGGTGAACAATTCTTTTTTCATAATCAGTGAATTTTTCATCTCTCGTTTTATCAATCCCCATCTCAAACATGGAAACTATAATTTTGTGTCAAATTTTTGATCCCGATGATGACTGAAACGTATGTGATATTAATTCATCATACCAATAATATCTCACACTAACAGAACGTACAAAGCAATTCATATATTACAATAATCGTATTGAGTCTGTCATAAAACCAAGCTATGATTGCAATCGCGAGACTATCTTGGTTATTGGCTTTGTTCTGGAACTCAATTAGATAGGAACTTATTAGGTAACCTCGATTCGGTTGTTCATCAGTTTTGACGGTAGTTGCAAGTATATCAAGTAATGTAGATATAATTGCAGCGCAAAGAGAAGGAAACTAGAACAGCTGATCAAACTTCTACAAACTGTCATTATAGTCATGTTCATCACTTACATGATCAGTACTGATAAAGATGAACATGAATATGTATTACTCATGCAAATATATCTCTCATCTTGAACTCCATATTTTGCGTTCGCTCATCATTGATTTGATTGACCATTCACAATACAAGTTTTGATATGAGTTGATGACATAAATACTAGGGTTCGAAATCAGGATATGACTGAATAAAAAAAATGTATCAAGATATCAAGATATTTTGTGAAAGTCTTTTCACTCATCATAGCTTCCTAGTTTCATTATCACTCACTCATCTGTACTTTTAAGTGACAAAACTGTTGATGGGGTCGTTGATTATACAATGATAATCCAAAATATTGTTTGATATTTCCTCATCAATGAAGCTATGTGCCCCCATTTATCATTCACCCCCTTTCTAAAATTGCGAATCAATCGTTAAATTTGAAACTTCAATTTTGCTCATGTGAGAAATGCTTCTATCCAACCACATCGGATAATCTTCACATAAAAAAGATGAACACAAAATGTACTCATTTTAGCATCAAATATTTCAGTTACTGTGTCAATTAGCAGAAGCTTGTTGTGCATAGGTGCGAACAATATGTATTACAAATCTTTGTATTCGACTCATGTGAATTGATTAAAATTGGGTTGATTTGGGTTGGGGAATGATGATTAGAATCTATTGGCGTCGGTGAATAATATATGAAATCGTGTGATGATGAGATGAAAGGTTATCACACTAGATGTTTCTGGATAGTGAGAAGGAGTTGGTCGTGACCTGTTGTCAAAAAAAACATCGAAGTGTCAATCCGAACGGAAAAGAGAAACCACAGAAACCCACTTCAGGATGTTCGACTATAGCAGGAATCGAACCCTGGTCTTTCGAACGACGGTTCAGTGTGTTAACCATTCGGCCACTCGTCTCAGTGGCAAGTGAATCACGAGTCCGATTCAAATAAGTTCTACAGAATCTGCTGTTCATCGTCATACCATGAAATCATTCTCGAGATTTTCGAAGTTTTTTTTTTTGCCAACACAAAACGATAACATTTCATGACCAAGTAGATCCTATACGCTTTCTTGTGCTTCAAACTGAGAGCAACATCCTTTGATTTGTCAAGTTGTTACAAATGATGAGCAAACAGTATCACATTAACATCGTATCATCATGTCATTGGAGTTGAATTCCACGTGATACTCCGTCTGTCCGAATGCGAGGGAAGGAGAGAGGAGGAGACATCGGAGAAAGACCGTGAGTAGATATGTACCGGTATATGTTAGTGGAGATCGAGGTAGAGAGAGGTGGATGGTTGCGTTCTGTTTCAAACTCGCGGAAAATAGCTCTGCGTGGTATTTTTTTATTTTCTTCATATTGGGTTTAACGACGCACTGTAATGATGACTAAGATTTATTGCGTCGGATGAATGATTAATGAGATGATGGAATGGTGAGATGACTAGGTTTTTATGGGTAATGGGAAGGATAGTGAGAAGGAAGCGGTCGTGGCCAGTATTGTGGGAATCATCTCAGCATTAGCCTGGACCACAGAGGGAAACCACTAAAAAACCCTGTAGAGATGGGCGATAGCAAGGATCGAACCGGGTCCGATATGCCCACTACCTCCCGGGTCACATGGAGCAAGTGCGTTAACCACTCAGCTACCTGTGCCGGTCCGCATAGTAGATCATGTGAAAGTTAGTGATATTTATAACTGCTAGATCCAGCGGCAATTGTAATTACTCTCGATGAAGTATCATTTAGCTAATCATCGGCTGCGATGTGTCAACAATATGAGTAGATTTTCTCAAATAATGATAGCCATTCACTTCGTCGATCAAATTGTCTCACTCGAGTAATGGTGGTTTTTACCAACCTCTCAAATTCAAGGAATATCGTCAAACTTGGAGAAAGTGAGAAGTATCTCCTGAGTATCCTGAGTATCTCCTGAGTATCCTGAGTATCTCCTGAGTATTCGAACTGATCTACTGAACTCAAAACTCAGGTTTGAGATGAACCTTCGATTAAATTTTCGGTACAATCAAGCTTCGAATGATTTCGAGATGACCGTAATGTTTCTTTCTCTTCACAATGATAATTTTTTTCAAAATAAGTTCGAAAATTTTACACAGATACATCGTTTTTCTATTAAGGTGAGATATGTAAGTGTGGCATGATTTGATCGGGGCACCATAATGGGGATCTTATCACTCCAAAACATGATATAAGATATTAAGAACAAAAGCACATGGAGAATGAAATAATACAAGAAGACGAAATACAAAAACGTTCTACGATCTTTGTTGTTGAGAGTCCATGGGAGTTGATTCAGCGGAATATTGTTTTTTTGAGTATAACTTCTGAGCGGTATGATGAATCAGAGTTATGGTCAAGAGAGAAAACATACATTTCGATACATCCAAGATGCTATAGATTATAATCGTTCAAGCGTATGCAGCTGAAAAAAATTTCACCCGTATACGCTTGACAAATATGCGACATGAGCTCTGTAGTTATATTTTATATCTTGAAGGTGTGAATTTCATCTATGTTTCATATTTCTTGGAATTTTTATTGGATGAGCGAAGTGAAGACTCAATTTCACCATTCCCGAAAAAAAGTACTCTTTTATTTTTTGTTCGCACTCCACAGGTCAAAGAAAGATCCAAAATCAGTTGAAATTTGGCATACACAAGTGTCCTTATCCAATTCGATACTGTATAGTTTTGAGGCACACTCGGTCAAACCACTTTTGAGAAAACTGATTTCAAAGTTTTCAAAAATCCTTTATGAATAACCCACAAGAAAAAATTCGTGAAAAATATTTTATTCGCGAGAATTTAAATTCTCAGCCAATTTCAATTTAATGATGAGACACATTATCCCAAACTTTCGCTCAGATCGGATGAGCCGTTTTGATGTTAAAAAATATCTGATGTTATTTTTGAAAATCATTCGAAGCTATTAAGATACCAATTAAATTCAAGCAACAAGTGACACCACTTAACTGTGAACGATTGAAACAAAACCTTCTTTATTATCATATGAATAAATAAGGAAAAATAAGATGGCAGTGACATAATGGTATGGATCTCGAGGTGTATTATATATAAATATCCAATCCAAAGAAAAAAGTTGATATAAGTAGCTCATCCATCAACGCGGCAACACATAACGCGTTTGCCTAGTATTCTATATACCGTTGACAAACATTATATTTTGCTTAATCGACTCTCATGGACTCTCAGCAACAAAGATACGTTTCAACACTCTCACAGTTCCTTTCCGATTTCTTTCCGACCGATCACCGGGATCGAATATCGAAGTTCTCAGATGTACTCACATTGTACTTTGATCTGTATCCGCTTGCTGATCGACGGCGCGATGCCATTGGACGCGATGCACAAGTACGCGCCCATGTCTCGCCGGCTCACTCGGGCGAAGTGTAACGTGTCTCCGTCCACGACCGTCTCTGTAATCAGACATGGAACTGCTGTCAGGCATGGAACTGCTGTAAGGCATGGAACTGCTGTCAGGCATGGAACTGCTATCAGACATGGAACTGCTGTCAGGCATGGAACTGCTATCAGACATGGAACTGCTATCAGACATGGAACTGCTGTCAGGCATGGAACTGCTGTCAGGCATGGAACTGCTATCAGACATGGAACTGCTATCAGACATGGAACTGCTGTCAGGCATGGAACTGCTGTCAGGCATGGAACTGCTGTCAGGCATGGAACTGCTACCAGACATGGAACTGCTGTCAGGCATGGAACTGCTGTCAGGTATGGAACTGCTGTCAGACATGGAACTGCTGTCAGACATGGAACTGCTGTCAGACATGGAACTGCTACCAGACATGGAACTGCTGTCAGACATGGAACTGCTGTCAGGCATGGAACTGCTATCAGACATGGAACTGCTGTCAGACATGAAACTGCTGTCAGGCATGGAACTGCTATCAGACATGGAACTGCTGTCAGGCATGGAACTGCTATCAGGCATGGAACTGCTGTCAGGCATGGAACTGCTGTCAGGCATGGAACTGCTGTCAGGCATGGAACTGCTGTCAGACATGGAACTGCTATCAGGCATGGAACTGCTATCAGGCATGGAACTGCTATCAGGCATGGAACTGCTATCAGGCATGGAACTGCTGTCAGGCATGGAACTGCTGTCAGGCATGGAACTGCTGTCAGGCATGGAACTGCTGTCAGACATGGAACTGCTGTCAGGCATGGAACTGCTATCAGACATGGAACTGCTATCAGACATGGAACTGCTGTCAGGCATGGAACTGCTGTCAGGCATGGAACTGCTGTCAGACATGGAACTGCTATCAGACATGGAACTTTTATGGAATGAGCGAATGCGAAGACCTCCATCCCACTCTTATGATGCTTCGTCTGTATTTGTTTTCAAGCACTGCACAAGTCGCACGGTTTGACCGATCAACATGCACATTTTTCTGTACCTGTTGACTCATCAGCTCAGAACTGTTAGTTTTTGTGTCATATCGGTATCTTCCTGATAAACATCATCTCAACATTTCTGAAAATGTCATTAGATTTGGCTGGGCGAGAAAAAATGTCAAAGTAAAATCTCTTAAAAAAAATGAAACTTCCTCTGGATGTGAACACACTAATGATACACTTTATTGAGATTCTGTTTACAATTTTACCCAGACGTTTTTTCGAAAATAATTCATCGAATGTTTTTATTAGATGAGCGTAGCAAAGTCTCCATTCATCTCACTCTTATAGCGCTTTGTCTGTGTTTTTTTTTTTTGTTATGTGGGCACTGCACAGGTCGCAGGGTTTGACTGATCAACATGAAACTTTTTTTTTTGTACGGGCCAACTTTTACAAATTAGAATTGTATAGTTTTTGGAATGATCGGTCGATTAGATTCTGAGAAATATCATGTCAAAGTTTTTAAAAATCCCATAAGATTAGGCTGGGTTAGAAAATGCGAGAAAATGAAACCTCTCCGAAAAAAATGAAGAATTTTCTGAGTATTCAAACATAAATGATACACATAATCACCATTTTGTAAGCAATTCGAATCAGCCGTTTCGAAGAAAAAAAATAAATTAACTGTTTTTATACATCAAATATATGGAAATGAGATTCACCAAGATTTACTGCTTCCTAGATTCGATATTTGCCCAAGCATTAAATATTCTTCATATTCTTCAAGTTGTGTGGAATACCAGATGAGATGAAGTACCAATTAAATTAAGGACAAAGTGTGTAGAATACCAGAGTCGATAAAGTAGCAAATGCAGGACTGTTATTATACCTTATTCAGACATCTCGCTCATCTTAAAACGCATATTTCGCGTTTGCCTAGTTCAACACAATGGATAGAAATAATAGCATAATCTTTGCTGAGATCCACGGCGTTATAGATTCGATATTTATCCAATGGAGTTTAGATTCTATAGCAGTCAAGATGTGTGAAGTTTTCAATTATATTTCATTGACATGTTTCGCTCATCTTACAACGCATATGCTGCTTTCGTCTAGTCATGTGATCACTGGGTGAACGCAGCATATACTTTGTGAGGTGAGCGATATATCTATTGGATGAGCGATGGTGAAGACTTCCATACTTCTCCCACAGTGGTATGTGTGTGTGTTTCGTACGTCTGTGAGAACTGCACAGGTAACACGGACTGACTGATCGACATGAGCTTTTTTATGGTCACGCACACTCATCCAACTTGAAATTGTACAGTTTTGGGGTTGAACAGATTGACCCGTTTTCGAGAAACGGCATCACAGAATTCCCCAAAACCCTGTCAGATTCGGCTGGGTGAAAGAGTTTGAATGATAAAATATCCCCCGGACACGTAAAATTCATTCATTCATTCATTTATCTTCATCATTGAGTTTACCGACGCACTGTACTGATGACATATCTATTGGCGTCGTTGAATGATATATAAGATGGTGAGATGATGGGATCGAATGTGTTTTTAGGAATTCTCACTGAATAAGAACACATCTGTGATACACATTTTTGTGATTTGTATGCAATTTGAATCAGCCGTTTAGAAGTGGATGATTCAATCATAATATTTTGTTGATGATCAAAAAGATAGAAAAATGAAGCAAAACTATGTTGCCAATATTCACTGCTTTCTGGACTCTTCAGTTTCTGAATGAAGTGAATTTGATGTGAATAAATGTGTGTAGAGCAAGATGCATAGAGGGCTTGTTTGCGGCCGGGAGATGGTGCTTTCACTAATCTTAAAAATACGTATCAATCTATGAAGACAATTATGTGTAATATGGATCACTGCTCTATCTGGTGGTGTTTTGTAAATTTGTAGAAACTTGATGTGATGCCTTCTCTATACTTCAAATATTGACATCTTTGATGCAGTGCATGTTGGCATCTAAGATGCAGTGCATGTTGGCATCCAAGATGCAGTGCATGTTGGCATCCAAGATGCGATGGAAAGAAACAAATACGCTAGGCTCAAGAGAAAGAATATTTATCGATAATGCAATTGAATTAAATATGAATACTTATTCGTTTGGGGCAAGCGGACTTCTCACACGATTCCGATCACATATATAAATCGTCCAGATGTAACTTACCAGTAATATAACTTTTGTTACTATATTAATTACTTCACAGTTTGGATGATAGACAATTATTTAACCTCACTATCTCCGTTTTACTTCTTACGAGACTGTTTCAGACAACTGAGCAAAAGTGAACGTCATTACACGTGTATTTGTGAACAAAGTTAGTTCCTTTCATCACTACTACCTACGCACGGTCAAGAGTTCTAAATGCGCGGACAGAAATCGTGACATATTTTCAACATGGGAGGGATAGGAAGTAAAGATACCATCTCAAACGGGAAAACGCAACCCTCAATGCATCTTGGTGTAGAGTTATCGATCAAAGTTCATATAAATAAATTACCCATCTTACAACGCATATACTGCGTTCACCCCTTGAAAATAGATAGATATTTCCGTGGAAGTGCCGGGTTTGATGTTCGCATAGCCCTTCCTCCAGAGTTTTAAAATTGTTTTTTCACTTGAAATAATTTTTATCTCAAGTTGGCTAATCATATGAGCGATAGCTAAGACTTCCATCCTACTATTATGGAGCTAGCTGTTTGTATTTATTTCCGTTTTTATTTCGTTAGAATTGCACTATGGTCATACGATTCGAGTGATTTTCATGAAACCTCATCCGAAGACGTGATCCACTTCAAAACTGTATGGTTTTGTGGCTGGATGTTTTCAATAATGTTCTAGAAAAACAATCCCAATTCTTTTAAAAAACCTCGTACGATTGGGCCGAGCAAAAGAGGTTGTGAATGAAATGCCTCCAGAACAATTCATATTCTCATAGAATGTAGATACATACAAGACAAACGTTAGCACAGATTTTCCATGCAATCGGATCGGCCACATCGAAGAGATAATTAAATGATTCTGTTTCTTTCAAATCAAATTATTGGAAATAATAGCTAATTCAGAATCATTATATATTGGTTAACGGCTTTCTGGACTTCAGATCATCTCACTTCATTCTATTGGATATTGAAATCCATCCAGTTTTTCAAGATTGAAATTATCATCATTACAGAAAATGCAATGAGAATGACTGTAGGTGATGATCAAATCCCCGGTAATCATGATAATGTAGGCCTCTGAACTACCGGTGGTGAGTTTCAGCTCACAACGAATTGATAATCTGTTGTTCCATGTTGAACCAACACATTTTCATTGTGAGAAATGAATTTTTCATACAAGCTGATGAACAATTTCATCCGAGTTTAATAGATCCAAGGTTGATCAAAGATGAAAAAGAGAAGAGGCCATTGGATGAGGAGAAAGTAATAAATGAAACTCGAATCATAATGTAGTGAAATGAGGAATATAGTTTTGTACGAGGTCCTAATCAGGCATCCACATCAACATGGCATGGCCAAATGACATGGAAATCAAATATTGTGATGATAATTATAATGATGATGATTTGTTCATTGCATTGATTCATCATCATGATCATTTCACAGGATAATATTTACTGATTGTTTATTAATGTTAATAACTTTTTCATCTGTCAATTTTTCACCATCTACTAGACTATGCTACATTTTCAGAGCACTTTCCACTTCCATACTTCTTTTTATATATATTCATTTCACCTCTCATCGTTGACTTGATTGTTCACCATTGTTGAATGGATTTTTTTATTTGTCTATCACGGTCCTCATCTAATGAGAAGTTTGTCTTATTCACTTCTTCCCCTATAAAAAGAAAAAGATGTGATAATCATGGCTTCAAGAACGTGATTTCAGAACAAACAGTGTAACTGATGTCCACACATTTTGAAAGATAATGAATTGAGTGGAATGATCCATTGTTTTTGATAGAAATAACTATGATATTTTCAAAATCAACAGATTCAAATTACATTGAAGGTAGGTTCATGAAACTTCATTACATTTTTCTTCAAGATTTTTCTGCTTGCTTCATCAATCGACCAACTGAGAAAACTGAAAATATCGCAAGATCGAATCTAAAGAGGAAAGAGAACGTTAACAAGTATTCTGAAAGTTAACAAATGTTGAATATTATGAAACATTCAAATTTCATATGATACGTTCGAAAGTGATACATCATTCATCAAGTTCCGATAGTTACTCAATACTATCGACTTAATAGTTCAGTTTCCTGTAGAATTGCTAGAAATCGGATATCATCATATCGATATTGCTATGTAAGTTGATATTGTGAAAAATGTAACTCGAAATTGGAGAATATCTGTGTAGTTGATTACTTTCATGATTTGAATCATATTTCTATTTCAGAATGCAGTTTCAGCTCGTATAACGTGAGTAACACGACACAACTTTACTCCCATGATGAAATGAGAACGGAATCAAAATGATCAATTCGAAGTTCCGCGAATTCATGTTTTCATTCATCACTATATCTCGTTTCACAATCTCGTGCATCTGTGGTGTTACTTGAGAGCACACGGAAGTTTATTGAATTAAATATAAATTCATGTTGATGACTTTCTAGGTGACAGTTTTATTTCACAACAAAACGCAGATACAGCAAAATTCTTCTGACCTTTCTCTCTATCAACATCGACACTTGATACAGAATTGTTGTCCCCAATAAATTGGCTTTGGATGAAAATGGAATCGTTTGGACGGGGAACCATAACGGCGATCTTTGCAACCCATTTAAAACTCACTTAAAAAAAAAAACGATGAACATTGACACAAAAACTGTGACAATGAATTTGAGATGCATTTTCAAGTTTATCTGAGGGTTCAAAAGTCCAAAACACATCAAGCGTATGAACAATTTGTGTGAAATATCTGGAAATTACAATAATTGGTATTGAGAGTGAACCGAACACACGAATGTTCATAATCTCCAATTTGAATCAAGCCTCTCAGACTGAATCATCCTGTCAAGAGCAGAATCACATTTTAATCATGTCAGCAGAATGATATGATTCGAAACTATCATCCTTGGTTCACTTACACTTTTTCGAATGAGTAGCTAGAATGATTACACTATTCAGCGATACATAATCAATACACCATCTTATTTTTGAAATTTACTTCAATATCTAGTTTAATATTAGAACTATCATCCTTGGTTCACTTACACTTTTTCGAATGAGTAGCTAGAATGATTACACTATTCAGCGATACATAATCAATACACCATCTTATCTTTGGAATTTACTTCAATATCTAGTTTAATATTAGGACTATCATGACGTATTCAATAGATTCATTTTTCCATCTAGCTTATTGATTATTGATCGTCGAATGAATTTTCTGTTATCCTTCATCACCAAGAGTGTCGAGACCTGATGCAAGATAATATATGCAAAAATGTTACCAATTCGAATATTTTCCTCTTCTTCCACATCGTAAGAATTATTGATATCTGAATTTTCACATTGGTGAAAGTTTTATATCATATGACCTACGACAGCTATCACCAAGAAGAAGATTCGTCTCAGTCAACCTTATCACACATGTCAACATGTCACAGTCAACACAGGCATCCTTGAAAGTCCATGGAAGTAGATTCAGTGAAACATCAGTCTGTTGTGATGACTTTCGAACGGTATGATATATCACAATTTCAATAAGAAGCAAACATGTATTTCCAATACCTTGAAAATGGTATGAATCATAACCATTTAATTCATATCGCACAATTGGCAAGCGTATTTACGGCTGAAAATGATTTCTCTTCAGCAAACCTTTACGTCTGAGAGATGTTTTTTTCAACGGTATGTCTCTGACAGTGATGCGATATGCGTTAATGAGTCACAGTTCACATCATGCTGAGAGTAAAGAAATATACCTTCGGTTTTTAACGGTTAAAATTTCGATATCTCATACTGTTCGAAATTTATCTCCAACGAACTGATATTTCACTGAATCGACTACCATGCCCTCTTAAACCCTACCAACAACATCACACAACCAGAAACATAACTACCAACACAACAACCAAACACATGACTACCAACATACGGGGAGTGAAGTTGTAACTAGGTTAGTTTGTCTGGCAAACATCAGCTATGCCATGTGATGACACAGATGCGAGCTGTAACCCTCTCAGCGATGCGATTAGTAAGGTTATTGTGAGATACAATTAAATACACTGTCATGATACGGAGCGTCGGAATGGTTTTCTTGTTAGACTCTGAGATGGATACGTGCTAAGAATGTCTGGGAGTATGAATCACTGAAATCTGTCTGTTTGTTTCTATAGCTTGCTTATAATCTGATGAGAAATGTTAGCATTTGGAAGTTGTATTCGTTGAATAGGGTTGATAATGAAATCTCTTTATTCACTCTCCATGGGATGTTTAATGTTGAAAATCTTCTCTTCTTATATATAACACTATCATAATTTTGATATACAATCATTGTTCGACATTGAGACAAGTGGTCGAGTGATTGAAACACTGAATCTTCATTCAGGAGGCCGGGGTTTGATTCCCGTCGTTTTCGACCATCCTGACAGGGTTTTTTCGTGGTTTTCCTCTGTCGTTCAGGTCAAGACTGGGATGGTTCCTTAATGATGGACCACGATGGATCTCATCCAACTATCCAGAAATACCTGACAAAATAACTTTTCATCGCATCATCCCACCATCCCATATAATTATCATCCAGTGACGTTTTTGATCTCAGTCATTGATCTCAGTACTGTGCGTCGTTGAACGCAATGAATTGTTAAGATTTTGAAGCGACACCTCTCGGTTGCTAAGACTTCGAGGCGGTCTCGTCACCAATATATCACTTCTTAGAATTAATGTGTGGTCTCGTCAGTGAAATAATACATAATCATTCCGAAAATATGACTCGACTATTCGAATATTATTATCACTCGATTATTCGAATACAAATTCACTCGACAAAATATAGACCATGTCCAAAAGAAATAGCTGACGAGAAGGCCTATACTAGGAGTATCCGGATCATTCACATTCGGATGTAGATGATACAAGTCAAAATGATGGCAAATATTTTCATATCTGAAGTTATTGTCATCACATTGGGATTTGGACCACACATTCGCTTCTCAGTTGCTTAGTTCTAGTAACTGTAGTGAATCGTCTGCTGATGAATCGTGAGAGACTTTCACGCCGTGATCTTTCACGCCGTGATCTTTCACGCCGTGATCTTTCATGCCTTGATCTTTCACGCCGTGATCTTTCACGCCGTGATCTTTCACGCCGTGATCTTTCACGTCGTGATCTTTCACGCCGTGATCTTTCACGCCGTGATCTTTCACGCCGTGATCTTTCACGATCAACGTTCTGATATCTGTTCTGTTTGATCGATAGAGAAGACACTTTGTCCATACTGAATTCTTATCAAATACACATACTGAATCGAGCAGTTAACTACTCGCGAATTTGACCTGATTTTCAGATTTCAAAGTTCCAGGTGATTTCAGGGATTTCAAGAGATTGCGGGCTTTCAAGAAATTTCAAGTGATTCTAGGGATTTCGAGTGACTTCAAGAGATTTCAAGAGATTCTGGATAGTTCAAGAGATTCCATGAATTTCAAGAGATTTCAGGAATTTTATGTGATTTTGGAGATTCATAAGGATTTCAAGAGCATTCAAGGATTTCAGGGATTTCAAGGATTCCAAGTGACTCCAAGAGTTGTCAGATGATACGTGGGATTCCAGTAAATTCAGGAATGTCAAGTGATTTCAAGAAACTCGAGAGATTTTAAGTAATTTCAATGGATTTTAGGATTTTTCGATTGGTCTCAAGAGGTTCCAACGAATCTCAGGAATTTATGACATTTCAAGTGAATTCAGGTATTCCAATAGATTTCAAGGATTTCGAGCATTTCAAACGATTCCGAGTGATTTCAAGGGATTTCAGGGATTCCAAAGGATGTCAGTGATTTCAAGGGGATTTCATTGCAAGAGTGTACACTGGATTTCTGGAGTTGTTAACACCTCGCATACGATCGACCACGCAAACTTTCAATTTTTTTTTTTAGTTACATCAAAACTTGATACAGAATCATTGTTGCCCAATCAAGGCAAGGGATGAAGAATAGGATCGTTAGGATTAATTATTCCATTCCGTTCACCGGCTCGTTCCAGTATCAGAAATCCAGGACGCACGCTGTCAAGTCAATACATTTTCCGTCTCATTCTTTGCTTATATCATTCCGATCCCAGTTTCAGTCCGCTGAACAATACGTTAGTACGGAATTTTGATGGAATATGCGTGGTAAACTCGGCACATGATTGGCCAGCCGAAATATCAGGATATTCGCGAGTAATCTTATATCGCCTAATATAATAATGATAATAATAATAATAATAATAATAACAATATAATAATATCCTTATTGTTCCAGAAAGACCGAGTATACAGGTATGGTATTGGACAAGTCAACGTACCAATCAAGATGTATTGAGGGTTGCGTTTGCCCGTTCTCCTGGTGACAAACCAACGCAACCCTCAATGCATCTTGATACCAGTCATAAGAACACCACATGTCTTCACGATATTTAACAATATCAACACGATTAAATTGAAATTCTTCACAATGAATGAATTGATGTGGAATCATTGGAACATGATCACTCAAGTCATATGAATTCAATCACAGTTGAGATAAAGGATTGATCATTCCTCCTATGGAGAATATATATGAATAAAAATGACATTGAACAAAATTCTCAGCTAAATGAGGGAAACAAATCAATGATATCGTTCTTTATTGTTGATCTGATTTTTGACGCATTTTCCTTGTAATATAATTCGGTGAATTATTATGAGAAATTGAGCCTCCATATGAACGTCTCGTAACAGTGCCATCACACGTGATCCTATTATTTCGGTGGAAAACCACTTAAACTAGTAAATTGCGTTATGCACTCAGAGAATACTTGCAATCAAATAAACACTGTCATAATCTGGAGCAAGTACACAAAGATTTGTTGTTGTTTGCTAAGCACTTGCCGGTTATTCGCTAAGTATGAACTATTTCAGACTACTCAACAGTAAACTGCGGTAAACTGGTAGATCTCATTATCCAAGTATCGCGTTAATATCATAATGATTCCATACGTAAACATAATATATAATTTCTAATACACGGACCAAATTCATGCTGTGAAATGCGGTGAATGTTGATGACATATAATATAATTGTAATACATGTCGCGTATAGCATACACAGATATAAACTATGAAATAGTGTAACTTATGACAGAATGCACTCGTATTGGAACAATACTATGGGGAAACGATATTAGTTCCGGCGTGGAAGGTTGTAAAACGGGTGTCAGTAGCCAGTCAGGAGACCAGGGTTCGATTTCAGTTATAGTCGACTATCTTGACAGTATTTCCGTAGTTTTTGATGTCGTGAAAGCATGAGTAACTTGACTCTCTATTCCCCTAGTTTTCTCTGGAATCAGGAAAATGAATTTCGTGATCATTGGTTAATATCCAGTTCCAGACTTGCGATGTGATTAAGAAATTCAGATAAGTTCACAGGTCCACATGATTGAGGAGGAAGTTAATCGATGAGTTACAGAAACGATCGTTCATAATGATGAGGTAAAATTTCTTTGGTATAATCCCAACAATATCTTGAGTGAATTCAAGGAGATTTGATATATTTATTTCACAAAACGTAATTATGATGATATCACAATTTCCCATTTTCACCCAATAGTAATTTAGACCGTCATTGAATGAACTAGAATTCGATTTCCGTCATAGTCGACCATCTTGACATTTTTTTCGTCGTCTTCTTCTGTCGTTCAGGTTAATAATGGGATGGTTCCACAAGGCTACATTGAAAGTTTATTTTTTAGATTGATGGTTTATAATGATTCATTAATTGGATGCTGGAAAAATCACGAAATTCTCTGGAGTGGTTACAATCATATTTTTCCTCACATCGATCAATTTTTAATCTCACTTCTCATATTTCAGTGCGATTAACTTGTATGCTGATATTTTCAAATGCAGTTACTTTAAAATATTGAATTTCAGATTCCTGGTACCGGAATCTCTGGAACTATCGAAGATAATCACCCCAATTTTTTCCTTCACATGCATATATAAGTATGCCATACTTATGTGAAGATTTTTGAGTTTCCATTTGGAATAACATCGAAAGTGAAAGTTGTTGTTCATGCTTAAGAGTGTTGTATTATTTTTTGACACATTTTTCTCAGAAGAGATGTGTATTTTTCATTCCATCTTGAAATTTCCCAGTACATGTTTACAAATGTCCTATGTAACCACTATGGAACTTTCTTGCATGTCAATCTCATTGAAACAGATACTAAAAAAGTATACATCCAACATTGTCGGTATGCGGCTTGCAATGTCCCCTTGGAAACAAGTCACGACCGACTCCTTCCCACTATCCAAAAACACGAAATAGAATTACCTCTCATCTCTTCATCTCATAATATATAATATATCACCGTCGTCAATAGATCCTAGTCGTCAAAACAGTACGTCGTTAAACCCAATATAATATATATATATATATATATATATATATATATAAATATATATGAATATATATATATATATATATAAATATATATATATATAAATATATATATATATATATATATATATATATATATATATATATATATATATATAAATATATATGAATATATATATATATATATATATAAATATATATATATATATATATATATATATATATATATATATATATATATATATATATATATATATATATATATACCGCCAACTGTGAAGTTGCCATGGTTATCATATTTTCACCACCGCCCGTTTGATGAATCAACACGTGGGATGAGGGTAATCTTGTAAATCTCTGCATCGGACCGACGCTTTGACGAGTCTATTAGGTTCTCTTTGATTGGTTTCTTCAGTAAATAAACTACCGTGAACAAGAGCCACGTCCCACACAAGGCCCACTCAAGTCTCAAGTTCTGATCAAGAGAGAACATCGTCCGTGATTACTGTAATGCCATACTTGTATTCACGGAAGATGGAGGTCGACTACCAAATGAATGAATGAAGATAATTCGAAGTGGGTGTTTTAGATTGGAAGGAGTTTCTAGATTCGTTCTAGTGGTGGTTGAATTGACGACTAGTGATTGACCCGCCCACAAACGTCACAAAACAAAACATCCAATGAAATGGGCTGTTTGTTATGTGGGAAGATTGACATTGCCTATCAGAGTGTCTATAAATGCCCACATGAAGTATAGATCAAGGTGGTCTGCCGATAAGCCACACCTGTTACTAGTGG
Source organism: Brachyptera risi (assembly GCA_964007535.1). Lineage (NCBI taxonomy): Eukaryota > Metazoa > Arthropoda > Insecta > Plecoptera > Taeniopterygidae > Brachyptera > Brachyptera risi. Next base: position 15,134,334 of record OZ023328.1, on the reverse strand, counting down.
TCGATCATGATTACATAGTTATGGATGCACATGGTCACAATGCAGTTATGGTGTCAAAATGCGTTGTTTTTCACTGGAGATATTTTAAATGAGGTGAGATTGCCCTTGTGGTGTCGCATTCAAACGATCATATACACTTCATCCTCATTCCTGATCGGAGAACAATTAATTCTTGGTCATCAAGTTTTGTTGTGGATGAAAAAATGAAAATAAATTAGTTCAGAATGAATGTGTATAGTCAGCTCAAGTTTGTTTGAGTTAGATGAGAATGACTTTGGCTGTTAGATTGGGTTTACTCAGATAAGTTTGGACTAGACGTGAGACCAGCAACAACAATGTCGATATGTCGTAACATGGACCGATAGGCCGATAAATAGAGGCTGTCATTGTGGGTATACACTGGAAAAAATCAACATATGCGTTGTTAGATGAGCGATACGGTCATATTGAATGATCGAATTTGAATTGAATTGAATATTTATATGAACTCTATATTGGAAAGATATTAAGACACATCTTGATATTGAAACTATCAGGTTACTGCTTTTCTGTTCCATCTGCTGGTCATTTCTAACATTTCATGGGTGTTATGAATTTGTTCCACCTGTTGCGCTTCTCAATGGAATTCAAAATCAAAAATCGCATTGGGATTTGAATCTTTAAAATAAATGGTCCGATTACTGGAAAAATATGGAGTGATGTGACATTTTTATGAATAATTTTCTGTGAATTCAAATACATCTGAATATAATATATTCTTCCTGGAATTTTACACTCGGGGTTATTTTTATGGAGTTCCACAAATTTCGAAATAGTCTTTCTCGAGAATGATTCAACCGATTACGCCTCGAAACAGTATAGTTTATCGAGTTGGTTCATGACATATTCGTGCTCAACCACTTTCGTCACAGTTTCCATTCAGCCTGTGAAGGGCGAAAAAATGAACACTCGTTCTTGCATGCGGGTTGGTTTTTTCCGTTCACCCTAAGATCTCGCTGCGTAATATGAGGATTGAATTCGATCAAAAGATGTGTTTGTGATCCTTATCGAGAATTTCATTTAGAAAAATGTCACCACCAATTCACAATGTAACGAGAACATACGGGTTTCTATATTGGTAGATATATTTATGTTTTCGTGGACACGAGTATAGCACGTTTATCCGAGAGCTCGACCGAAAACAGAGTCAGGTTGGTGTTATTCTTCGCAGCCTCCAATGCTTTTATCACCTCAATTTTTCTTCAAAGTTTCCGTTTCATTCGAACCGAGAGAGTGAAATAATTCACCACAAACAATTCTTCATTTGATTTTTTTTTTCACAGAAATATCATCTTTCCCTGATGTATCCACTGAATTAATTTCGGTGAGCTCAACTCTACAATTTATATGAACATTCGTACAATGGTCGATATTGGAAAGTATGAAATCAAGAAATAATGAAAAAATGGAAAGTATCAAAAAAACATACACAAACATACCTCTCCTCATTACAGATAAATATATTTTCACAATCTTGAATTTCTACCCGGAAGCTGTGATTCTATGATAAATTTTTTGTATGGAGATTCATTCATATAAAGTCTGCAAGTTTGATAAAAAGCTATCGTTGATTCTACAATATTCACACGCAAAGCACGTGGCATGTTTATTCTCTTTGTATTCAGTGAAATTACATCACAGATTGTGTATCGAGACTTAGTGGTTGCTTTATAACCTTACATCATACTTGATCTATCGTCTATATAAGCTGACACCAACAGAAATTCCCCATGAAGTTGTTTGTAGAGCAAGAAAATTTACTCCCACTCAATACTAATGCTTTACCAGTACTATAGTCGATAAAGCAGTTCTACTTCTTGTACTTTCTGGCCATGCCACTTTATCGACTCTGTCAGTGAGCAGACGTGAATGAATTATGAGATGTTCCATCAACGTATTTGAATTGTCAAAGGTATCATTGGAATTTGTTCGGAAGATGTGTACTTGAATTTGTGATCACATTTCAATTTACGTTACACTTGGTTCACATCAATTCGTTCATTCAGGAATGGAAATTCCGATTCTCATAAAATCTACTCACACCTGAATTCAGCCATTTTTTTTTTCTCTTAGTGGGACTATTCGTGGAGTTGGTGTGTACATTGTCCTCTAGTCTCAATGCTTGTTCATTTCAGGATGATTATTAATCGACACTTTCATCGACCAATTGACCACTTGATCGACCAATTTATCTGATCACAACCGTACATTTCTACTAGAGTAGGAGGTTTTCCATCGGTTCAACAAACAATAATACTTGATAATACTTATGTTGATGGCCTTGTATCACGCGGAAAAAAGTTTTATATCGACCTGCACAAATGTGGAAACTGCTGACTACATATAATTCCGCTATAACTTGGAGAAGTTGACGTTTTCGGAAGGTGTAGTTTTGTTCATCAACGTAAACTTTGTCATGCAAACTCACACCAACCTGAACATCCAAAATTTCCGTGATATCTGTATTTTTCATTCTAGATGACAATCTTTTTTTCATGAGAACAAGTATACTTGTTCTCACGAAAGAAGTGGGACGAACACGAATGCCAACGTAACATATGTACAATTGTGACAACTTATTCCATGATTCTCAGAACAATACGAACAAAACAAACCGAATCACAACTTTCAGAAATGTTGAAACCTTGAAGTTGCAGTGAAATTCTACTATAAAAGTAACGCTTGGTCTGTACGTGCCTGCGTGCGTGCATCTGTGCGTGCTCGGAAACGCTGCCGAGTTGGGAGCTTGGCGGAGAGTGAAAAGGAGAGAGAAACGAGGAGAGATGGGAATGGAGGGGGAAGGGGGTAGACTGGGTGGCGCGGTGTGAAGACGATGACGCATGATGCAGTGGGTTGCTTTAAGAACATTGTGGAACGTTGTCGAACGTCCTTATGTTGTTCGTGAATGTGCTGTGAATGTGTGAGAGTGTGTGAGTGTGTAAGTGTGTGAGTGAGTGTGTGTGTGTGAGTGTGTGAGTGAGTGAGTAAGTGTGTCAGTGTATGAGTGAGTGGGTGGATGTGTGAGTGTGTGTGTCTTTGTGTGAGTGTGTGAGTGGGTGTTTATGTGAGTGTGTGAGTGTGGGGGTGCGTGTGTTGAGTGTGTGAGTGAGTGAGTGAGTGAGTGTGTTGAGTGTGTGAGTTTGTGAATGAGTGGGTGGATGTGTGAGTGTGTTGAGTGAGTGTGTGTGTTAAGTGTGTGAGTGTGTGAGTGAGTGTGTGAGTGTGTTGAGTGTGAGTTTGTGAATGAGTGGGTGAATGTGTGAGAGTGGGTGAGTGTGTAAGTGTGTGAGTGAGTGTGTGTGTGTGAGTGTGTGAGTGAGTGAGTAAGTGTGTCAGTGTATGAGTGAGTGGGTGGATGTGTGAGTGTGTGTGTCTTTGTGTGAGTGTGTGAGTGGGTGGTTATGTGAGTGTGTGAGTGTGGGGGTGCGTGTGTTGAGTGTGTGAGTGAGTGAGTGAGTGTGTTGAGTGTGTGAGTTTGTGAATGAGTGGGTGGATGTGTGAGTGTGTTGAGTGAGTGTGTGTGTTAAGTGTGTGAGTGTGTGAGTGAGTGTGTGAGTGTGTTGAGTGTGAGTTTGTGAATGAGTGGGTGAA
>OZ023328.1:15048204-15125704 GCA_964007535.1 Brachyptera risi | reverse complement strand
CTATCATTTGGCTAAAATCTGAACAACTTACATAGTCTTATGTAGTCTTATCTAGCTTACATATGTCACTTGTCGACTTTGTCAATGCTTATTTCGAGAGAAGTATCCCGTAGCAATCAAATTTTGAATGTAATTTTCCGTGTAAACCCGACATCATTCTCAACTAAATCCAATTGGCTGTGAGCCTACTCATGAATTTCATCTCGAAATCTCTGTCATCATTCATAATAAAGTTTTCGAAAATTAACCACGGCAAAAATTTAATAATAAAAGTGTCGAAATTTGTTAGAGGTTGCCACGTCTACCATGATGAAATTCTTTCGAACATTTCATTTTGTATCAATTTTAAAACTGTGCAGTTCAGATTCTGCGTGGCTCACTCGTATCCACGTGCAAATGAGGTCATCTCTCGGATAAAAAACTTTGCAAGCTCAATTAATCATATAATCTCACCACAGAATGAAAAATGTAATGCTTTCAAAAAATGCAGTTCGTTCCACATATAGTAAACTTCATGCTGAGAAATTATAGTACCCTAAAAATACTCAGCTTCATAAATATGATGGTGATAATTTTTTGTGTTTTCATGTTGGTAGACGGCTTTTTTCTTTTTTTGATCAAGGATATCACATATAATCTACAGTCAGTAGACCGTATGTACATGTCTACTTTAACTATTGTAAATGTAAATTTATTAACTTTCCCCGTCAAGAAAATTGCATTACCGCCTACATACCGTAGTAGTTAAGCATTACAGTCTTTTACCCCATTATAAAGCTACGTTGTGCGTGTCTGATTAGGTGGAGAGAAACTTTAACGTATATTTCAACCCAAAGTGGGTCGTTTTAGGCGTTTAAACAACTTTCAAACGTCTAAGATCATTTGAACGAGTTCAAATTATCGGAAATGTTTGGTTATATTATTGTATTTCCCCGAATTGTGTAGAAGGATCATAATGCAAGGAAGTTCGAGAGTTTTATGAAGAGAGAAAAGGAGCAGTCAGGTTTGTCAGGATATAATAAAAAGAAAGAGAAAGAACAACTGCTGTCGGATCGGTTGATATTTCTTTCAGGAGTCGAAGTTGTGTATCAATTATGTAGTCCGCAGCGTTATGATAATAATTATGGAATTGATCAATGTAGATGGGCGTGACTTATACGAAGCAGGGGAAATTTTAGATACCTTGATTGGTTATTTCCCTATTTCCCCTGCTTCACTGTTCACTTGATTGGTTTTTAAATTTTGTGACATCACGAGGGCGGACGATCTACGTCGGTCAATTGAATTTGAAAAACTTAAGTCCGATCGTTATTGAAAATTGGACATTAGTTTTCTGCGGACTGTCACCTTGGTCAATGAGCCTCCACGATCACCCAACGTTCATGATTCACGGCCATCTAGATATATGCTGTGCCTCCATAATACATTTATCCACGGAAAGAAAAAATATGCCATACCATTATAACCAACGCAAATATCATCGTTAAATGTATATACCTGTCGTACTTTCGTATAAAGTGAACAGTTATTCAAAAAGAGATTTATGAGCAGAAACACAAAAACGACTTTCCAACGCTTCATAAAGTCAACGTTTCATTTTTTCTCAACAGTCACTGGAATGTTCACATTCATTTTGTTCTTGAATGACCTTCTTTTGTGTGTACCAGGAGTGCTTTCGTCTATGTTTTCAGAACAAACAATATTCAACCATTCAGTTGAAGTACGGTTGCGGTCACAAAGAGTGGTCGTTCTAGCTATATTAAAATGCACCATGGAAGAAATATACCGATATCATAATCACTTAAAATGGTAGAAAATGTTCATATCATCAAATTATCCATGCAATAAGGATAGTTTGTAGAAAAGCGAGTATTTGGAATATTAGTAGATTATAATGTATTTGAACTCTCAATTTCGGAGCATTTTATATCACGGTGAGTGTACTGACTAATATATATGTACATAATTATGATATACATCTATTAAACGTCATGTAATATCATAAATGTTCAAAAGAATTGTTATGTTACTCCATTCCTTTTTCTACCTGATTCTTGGTATAACATTTTGATGTTTGGTTTCTAAAGCGGTTTGAAGTGAAATGTGACGTTAGGATAAAGCAACCTGTCAGATGGAAATAAAAGAACAACAAAAAGCAGAGCTTTATTATAACACGCGGAATATGAAACTGTTATCACATGAGTTTCATGTCATTTTTTGTTAGACTAATGAACAAAACACAATATAATAACTGGAGTATAAAAACGGTTGGCCGCTCGGCACTTGTTTTTACCGAATAATGTAGATGGAAAGTATATTGCCGAGGCTATCACTCGAGGAGTTGTACAGTTGAATTTAATTTCAGTAGAGATTGAACCCGACCAAAGCATAGTCCACGTGAAATAAGTTATGCACGGTGGTAGAGATTTTACTCTACGCTACATTTGTTTTTGTATAAAAACAACTTTTTCATCGCAATCTACACAGCCGCAGGAGTTTATTGCATAAATTATTCAGTTGGAAAAAAGCTTTCGAAATAACAAAAAAATGTAGCTTCGGCAAAGGTTTCATTGATACGCTCGCATTTCATCATTTCATTCTAACAATTTGATTTTTGTGATAATATTTTCATTTGATTTTACTCTCGTTAAATGTGTGATGTATATTTGAAGTACTATATCAATATTGAATCGAGGTGGAACACAAGTTACTCGAAATGAATGGTATCATCAATATCCGTTAGGTTACGGAGTTCTCCGCACAAATATGGTAAATTGAACTAATAATTCAAAATTTTCATGCATACATCCAAGTCCTTTTCATTACATCAAATCCATTCATTAAAATGCAGCAATGAAGCTATCGTGTATGTGATTTTCCAATCTTCTTTATCCTCTGTTCTGTTATAAGTACTTTGCATAATATCATCATTCCATGTCGAATCGCTTTGGATGTTGGAAATTTCATTAATATATTTGTATCAATTATTCCAACTTTGACTTACTTGTGGCTGTGAGTTTCGAGTATCGAGTGTATCATGAATCGGAGAGAGCATTTCAGAACGAATCAATCACATGAATATATAAATGAGAGAGTTTTTTGTCTGAAAATAGTCAAGAAATTACCTTCAGTCCACATGGAATTGTCTACTAAATACGTATTCAAAGTTAATCTCTCCCTTTAATCTGCTGGAGCTTAGAATCATGATTAATGAAGCCAGATTCCGAACAGAAGCTGATGTTTTCAAATCAATTCAACAGGTTTGGAAAGTAATTGCGCATTCTAACTGTCATTGCAGAATCTTCTGCCATTTTTCCAAATGATATGTTATTGAGCCGTCAATGAAATACATTGAATATTGGGTAGATCAAAACCTGCATTGATGCATAATAATGCTCAATGACATTTTATATTCAACGTCCGGACTGTTGGTGTTATATTTCGAATTGAGGGATTAGAAAATATCGAGTGTCACAATTAGGGATTATATTGAATCATTTCATATATGAGACTCAAAGATCGGAAAACACTCTGAGGATATTAAAATTGGACCATGTGTATACACCAGATTAACGAAATCGTGACATCTTTCGGAACGAACCCGATATTTTCCGGATCCAATGTGGAATGCTAACAGGTAATTTGACGTAAATTTCAGTACAGTTGACACATTGAAACGTTCAGTTTGTCGTCACAGCTACTAACACTGAGCACAAAGAAAGAAAAATATTGATTCAATCACTACAGAAGTTAAAACGATGATTCAAATTTGGATATTCTGAGATTTATCTATCCGTATATAATTAATATCTCAAAGTGATTGAATTGAACTAATTCAATTCCGGTGAGGTCGACATGACCTTCAAGCAACATAATACAAGTGTAAATAATGGGGAGTGAGAATTCCAGCTATTTTGCGAGATACTCATAATAGAAGATTAATTGCCTTCCGTTCCAGTCAGAAGGAATGCTGACATCCAGCCAAGGTGAAATTAACTGATCACACAGAGTTCGCATTACTTTGAGGTGTAGTTTTGATATTTTTGCTACATTATATTGTATTTTGACAATGATCTATGTGAGGGCATATCTTGTTCTCAGGATTTTCAAGACACTTGGTCCTGAAAGTCTGAAAGTCACTCATCATAATGTGGGAACCTTGAAAGAAAAAATGGGGGCACGGTCATCAGGATGTCATCAACGTCTGGAAGGCTCTGGAGGAACAAGACAACTCACTGCCACTTAGTGACTCTTGCATTCATGCAGGTACACTTGGGGGATCTGCTTGCAGGACAATTCTCACGAAGTAGAATTAGGAGATTATAGTAGGGAATATCGCATATTCAAGCTACGCCTTTGACGTTCTGATACCGACAATGGTGTGTTTCCGTCGTCGGCAGAGCTACCTTTCTTCGGAACACAATCCTCTCTGCCAGCTATCAACAATTCTTTCGGAAGAATGGAATGACAGAAAATTCAGATCATATTCCAAAGTCACAATATTTTTTTTTGCCGACGGAGATCTTCACATGAGAAATGGTTGAAAGCTTATAAATAGTGTGATTCACTCCAAAATGAGAATACAACTGATTATAATCTGAATTTAAATTCTTCTGAAATATGATAATCCTGTGTCTCTACCAACTATTCATGAAACTATGGAGAGTCGTACAGTTTTCATCATCTATTTTATTCATTCAAAGATTATTAAATTTGTATAATTTGCATAAAGTTGCTCACAATTCTTAGCCTCTCAGTAATAACTCTTAACATAAATCAGTATACACTTTTATATCTGCATCAGAATGATGGAAAAAAATATATATATACTGAAATAATACTAAAATCCGACTGTGACAAGTGGAAGCTTGAGAATCTAATTCAGTTAATTCAAATTCCAGTCATTATCAAAACGCCCGGTCTTGTCATGCTGTCATTTTTCCCCGTGCGCCTCGTTAAACACGTAACAAGTTGGACATTCAATTAGTGATTCCGACTGCGTCATTCATTCACAGCCGACACGTTTTACATGAGCCTTCCATTCGTGCTCATTCCCACATTATTGTCGAGTTCCAGACACAGTTATAGGTTTTGACTTTCAATACAGGACTTTACACACCTGCGTTCATGGAGGAGTCCATACGTTGGCATCGTGGAGTGATGAGTGGAGTTGGGGTCTTGGTTATCATTTTATAAATAACATCGAAACTTGATACAAAATCACTAATCAGGCCAATTAAAGCAATGGATGAAATATGGAATCGTTTGAAAGAGGCACCACCGAGGGTGATCCCCGAAAAATCACAGACTTATCAAGAAAATACCAGATTGATGCCAAGTATTGAGATGTATTTGGATTGATGGTTGGAGCTCGTGGCACTATTCCTGAATTTTTATGCACATTTCTGGATGACTCCAAAATTCCAAAGAAGGTTCTGTTACATAATTTTGTCATTTCTGTATTGAAAGATTCAGTAATGATTCTACACAATCGCTTATATTCTTTCGATAATACTCATAATATATATTTTTTCTCTATTGTTCAGTTATATTTACTTAAGTCAGTCATGATTCTACATAATCGCTCATATTCTTTCGATAATACTCATAATATATAGTTCTTATCTATTGTTCAGTTATATTTACTTAATTTCATATTGTTATTCTTGATTTTGTCTCGTAATTTTTTGAAATTTACATTCTTATAAGATTCTAACCAGTATACATTTGTGTACTGATTCATTACGCTGCACCATTTTGGTATCCCGCAATTTGCAAACAGCCGTCTGAATCAAAACTTTCTCTCTGAACATGAGATAGCTCATACAACAACAGAAATCCCAGAGTAATGATGTCAGGGTTAGAAAACAGTTTGAACATTCAATTCGTTTGGTGTGTTGATTATGAACACATTTTAAGAATATATAACGGATCTAAAAGCAATATGATGTTATATATTGGGGAAGGCGAAGCTCAAATGGTTAATCTGATATATTTAGATTGCTCTGTTCAGTTGATACAGAGAGATTTCTGATGGTTACCGTGGCCATCATGCTTGTTGTCGACCCGATGTTATGATTCTCTGCTGTATGGATATAAGTTGCGCTCCTCAAAACGCCGGAAACTCTCTGAACCATAAACTGACTAGGACTCACGAGGATATGAAATTCTTTTTTTTTGTTAATATTTTTATGAAGCAAAAACTCTGTTCATTATAATTGAAAATACCCCTATTCCATGGGGGGGGGGGGAAGGTCTGTTTATTCCACTCGCGCTCCACAGGTTGAAGTGAGCTACGAATTGTTGGACTTGATATACTCGAATGTCATCATTTAGTTGGATACTGAATAGTTTTGAGTCTCAATCGAGAGCTTCACATGAAGAAAAAGCATTACAAGATTTTTGGAACAATCATGAAAATAACTACAATTAAACATTTCTGAAACATATCAACTTCGAATTGATCCACATTATTCCAACATTTCCACTCATGAATGATACACATAAACCTAGAATTTCAAATACATCGAATTGGCTGTTGTTGAGAGAAGAATCCTCATGCAAATCTTTCAAATTGATTAGGAATCCGAAAAAAAATCGGTAGGTGAAACCGTTCGAAAAATAGCTGGCAACAAATATAATAGGAGAATTGTGATCTGATAGTTGCAAAATCAAGGTGTATCTATAGCTTACCGTTACACCTCACATGAAAATGACCATATGATACATTTTCCTGACGTGGTCAATTAGCATTCATAACAATGGTGAACAGCTGTTCAAATTCTGAGACGAGTATAATTCTCACATTAGTTATCCGAATACTGAATGGAATAAACACAACATTGTTGTATTCATGATATTGCTGCGAGATATTTATTTATCTAACCAAGAAATGATAAATAATTGATGGAAGAGAATCCGAGAGGTGATTTGCTCTCAATACTCTTCGAGATCCAAACTATCGTCCGACTGTCAAAGTTCGATTCGAATTGATATCAATGTACTGGCCAGCACTTGGAAACTAGGTCAGAGTCTGACAGACGTATTTTGATATCAGGTAGCTGTTGGGACCCATAATCCGTAACACATGGTATATAACACAGACGTGGTAGGACACTCGGTGATGAATTGATACACATAAGTATGTATGAATATATATATATATATATATATATATATATATATATATATATATATATATATATATATATATAAATATATATATATATATATATATATATATATATATATATATATATATATATATATATATATATATATGATGATTAAACTTCTTGGATACGATCCAATATCGAGATATTTGGGATTTTATAGTTATGTCGAAAAAGATACGCCTCGACCGGGATATCCCGGTCGAGGCGTATCTTTTTCGACATAACTATAAAATCCTATATATATATATATATATAAATATATATCTATATATATATATATATATATATATATATATATATATATATATATATATATATATATATATGAACAAAATGAATGAATGTATATATATATATATATATATATATATATATATATATATATATATATATATATATATATATATATATATAAACTTTTGAACTTTCACGACTCATTTTATAATAATGATATATATTTAATAGGAATATTAAAGTCGCGTATGAAATTGTGAAATATTTTTGATATCTCTACGTTTCAACCATTATGTTGTGGTCTTTTTCAAGAGAATTATTGAACTGAATAATTGAACAGTTCAATAATTCTCTTGAAAAAGACCATAACATAATGGTTGAAACGTAGAGATATTAAAAATATTCCACAATTTCATACACGACTCTAATATTCCTATTGAATATATATAATTATTATATATATATATATATATATATATATATATATATACGGATAAAAAAATTAGGAAAAAAAAAATATATATATACATATATATATATATGAATATATAAATATATATTTATATATATATATATATATATATATATATATATATATATATATATATATATATATATATATGAATATATATATATATATATATTCGTATATATATATATATATATATATATATATATATATATATATATATATATATATATATATATATATATATTTAAATATATATATATATATATATATATATATATATATATATATATATATATATATATATATATATATATATATTTATATATATACATGATGAATAAATGTATATATATATATATATATATATATATATATATATATATATATATATATATATATATATATATATATACAGGGGCTTCGGAACACTTTGAAAGTTGGGGGGGGGCAAACAACAATCTCAACAATTACTACCCGTGGGAAAATAATTGGGGTGCTATACATATTCAATAACATTCAAGTATTTGACTGAGAAAAAACAAATTATCCATACACAGAATGTATATCTTGTGTAGGCAAATAACATCATCATCCATCGTGCGAAGCCTGTGTTCTTGTGGGAATATCATGAGGAAAAATTATACAAAAATTAAAAATAATTTACAACGCATCAACCATCCAAAACTTGATTATACCTCGAAAAATTCTATAGGAAAGTAAAATACTCTAATCAATAATGTGCAATAAGAGCTTCTTGCTCACGCAGAATAGGCATCGTGTTGCTGTGTAAACTATTGTGTGAACCGACCTAGCAAGCTCCAAACACACTTCGTCGGTAATCGTTGCACTCGACAAAATCTCGCATTACATCGTCTATGTTAATTGAGTCCAACTGTGTCTGATATGCATTTGTGATGCAGAGGTGGTTAAGGCGTTTTTGAGTCATTGTGCTGCGCAAATAAGTTTTCACTCTCCGGAGCATAGAGAAGCTTCGCTCTGCTGTAGCTGAGGTGGCGGGGACGACCAAAAGCAGATTCAATAAGTGAATGATGTCGGGGAACTGTTCCCGTGTTTCTTGGTGAAGCCTCTGGAAATGTTCCACCACATCCCTAACAGTTTTGTATCCAGGGATTATGATGACTAGCATTTTCTGCTGAATCAAGAATCGAGTGGGATCGATAGAATACAAATCGAGAACCTGGAGAGCAGAGAATCATTTGAAAATATTTGTCCAACATTTAAATTCATATATTAGTACACAATATCGTGAATATATATATTATCTTTACCTGCTCCAACTCGGTTGAATTTAGCGTCCATTCCTCAGATCGTGCCAGTAATGCCTTTTCTAATAGCATGTACTTCTTGAAACCAGGCTGATCGAACCTACGAGTTATCTCGGATGTGATCAGATCGATGGCTTCGTAGAAAATGGCCCTGTGCTTTTCCTTTTCAGTCATTTTGTGTGGAGGTGTTAAATTTGTGGGATGATTCAATCTCATAGGTGGTCGCCCTGTGCGCTTCTCTGTTGGAATTGTTAGCCTGTAAGTGTCTTGTGCTCCTTCCATTCTATGCCATAGATCAGAGAAACACTCGCCATCTCTCATTTCTTCAAACTTCTTCAGAACCATGTCTACGGCTTCCTTAGCGCCAGCAACGGTTTGGGTTTTACCCTGAAGCACTAGACTCAGAGTCTCCGTCGGCTCGAATATGCTCGCACATATCAGAAAACCGAGATACACCTCGCTCTTCTCGAGTTGATCATGAATTCCTCTAGCTCTACTGGCTACGTTGTCACGAGACTCAGCTAAATCAGCCAAGAACTTGAGAATGGCTGGATACTGTTGAATTACTCCGTTGATGGAGAGCATTCTTACCGTCCATCTAGTCGGGCACAGCGGTCGGGGGTTGCCGTTTCCTTCAAGCCCCAGTGATGACTGTATATTTACAAACGACGCCATTCTCTTGGGCGAGTCCTTGATGATGAATCCGACGTCATTCGCCAAATGCAAGCAATGCTGAATCAACTGCACATTTTTAGCTGTATCTTGTAGAGCAAGATTTAGACTGTGATTACTACAGTGTACATAGAATGCTAGTGGTTGAATCTGCGCTAGTCTAGCTTGAACTCCTTGCCTCAAACCAGACATATTGGCACCTCCATCATAGCATTGACCTCTACAATTTTTAAGGTCCAAGTTCAATCTTATACAGGCATCTTCAATCAACTCAGCAATCTGTTTTCCAGAGGTGTCTGCAGTTTCATACAATCCAAGGAAAAGCTCGTCAGGTTCTAGGGTGCCAGGTCGAACATTCCTAACACTTAAAGACACCTGTTCTTTGGTAGAGATATCGCTAGTTTCGTCCACAATCAAACTGAAATATTTTGTGTTTCGAATTTCGGCGCAAGCGTTTCTTAAAACGCGATGTGCTAATAGCTCGATGATCTCGTTCTGTACCTCAACAGAAGTGTAGCTTTTTTTGCTATTCAGTAATGTGTTTAGTTCGGGTACGTCCTGTCGTCGAAGTTGCATCAACTGATAAAAGTTACCAGTCTCACTTTCATGCCCCCTCACAGCAATACCTTGGCGACATAAATATCGCATTGTCGTCAGTATACATCGTAACGCTATTCTGTAATTATTCTGCTCAGCGCATTTTTGTTCGGAAAGCTGAGCAGTGATTGGAGTCGACTTCAAGTTGCTGAGAGCCAGTACTGCACTAATATGGAACTGGCTTTTCTCGTGATGTGAAAACCGTTTTTTCTCCATCACCTTCTTCCAGTTTGTGACGCCATTTTCTGTAAAGGCTCTCTCCACTTTCAAGTTTGAAGGCACAAGTTTGAGAGAAATAGCCTTGATACACAGGAAACACAGAATAGCCTGCTTCGACCCGTCATAATGTAGCCACTTGAATTCTTGGAACCATTTTTTCTGAAATAGGTGTGCTCTACGGTTGTCTCGATAAGTTGGAACTTGATCCGGTTGAAATGGTGACTCTGGTAGTGTCAATGTTGGAAGTGTGATGTGACTGTTGTCAACCAATAGTAATGGTTCGGGTTGCGGCACAGAAGCTGGCAGTGATATTTCGGTATCTTGAATTGGGTATGGAACAATATACGTCAATTAGCCATACTAGTTATATCGCTGTAATTCGTGAGACTATAGCGTAACGAATTAGTGCTTCACGTTAAGGGGAATGTGCACTGAAAAAAATCTTTTTTTCCCTTTTTTCTTTTTTTTTTTTCACTCATTATGTTGTTTAATCCAATAGTTGTACTGTCCTAGAAGTTTCAAGTTGTTACTCTTTCGGTTGTATTTGAAAAAAATATTTCAAAATTGCTTGCAAGCTAACTTTGCCTCCTTTCCCTGAATTTTAAACATTGATAACTCAGAAACATTTTTAGCTACGCTTTTGTTGTTTCAATTCCTTACTAGTTTTCAATGGTGAGACATAGAAAGCTGTTTTTTTTTATTATGTTACTAATTGATTGCTACACCAAACTTGCGATTCCAAAAATATTTTGAAATCATAACTCATTCATGAAATGTAATTTTCACTTGTAATTAGAAAAAATCCAAATTTTAAGAAAGATGTGAAATTCAAAAAATTGAAAAGTAGGTCACATCAAATATTTTCCAGATTCAAAATCGCAATTATTATTTTTGAAACACAACTCAACAAGATAAAAAATAAATACAATTTTCAAGTGATACCACAAAAATTAAGTAGGCTTTTTTGTAACTCATTGTTATTTCAAGCTTTTAATTGATAAAAAAAAAAAAAAAAATCAAAAATAGAAATTTTAAATTTTTATATTTTTTTCTACTATATTATTGACCATATCCCAAAATTTCATACCAATATGTCCCATACCCCTAGACTTTCACTTTTCAGTGCACATTCCCCTTAATCGTATCGAGCTTCCGATCCTATATCAATTGATGACCGAAGGTCTTGATCAATTGAATTGATCAGACTTCAGTTATTTTAGAAAGAAAATAAATTAGTTATCCCCATTTCATAATTTCACACGGTAAAATTACTCAACAGCTTAACAGCTTGTTTGTTACAACTCATTAAGAAGTAAGCTACCCACTCTACTATCCTCAAACTATACTTTATTTGTATTGGGTTTTAAGACGCATGGAATGAAGTTAAATAACTCTGGAATAACTGTATTAACTCCTAGATAACATGAAGCGAGTGCGTTGAAAACTGAGCTGAATGAAACCGGTCCCAAACCATATAGTTTTCTCTATGACAATCATGACCTTGTTTCAGTAGTTTGAACAAATCTTGCCGCCCTCTCATGCTCATCGTGATACAGTTTTATTAATTTACTCACCAGAAACAGCATCAGATGCATTATCATTGTTATCTGACGATTTTTCATCTATAATAACAGAAGCCGCAGGCGCATTGTCGGCAGTGTTCTGTTTTTTGAAAAACTGTGAAATTACAGGTTGCTCAGCAGTACTGCGTTTCTTCATTTTTATAAAATTACTCTTCTATATAATAATACACAGGTCACACCGGGCTATACACACCACTCACAATGTACATAGAAAACACAAAATTCACTCGAAATAAAATACACATATCATCTATTATCTACATCTATATTATCCATCATATATTATTCGATAATTATTGACAAAACACTACCACAAACAACACTAATTAATTTATCTTGAGGACTACCAGCACGGTCAGGTCGAGATGGAACAATGAAGTGAGATGGGCCTCTTGTGTTTACACAAACCTCCCCATACGCATCTTTAAAATAAGCCTATTCTCATTGGCTATTGGTGATGTCACCAGGTACTGATGATTTTCTTCGAATGCATTAGCTTGGTAAGCACATGGTCATTTTTCTCCACTATGACAACACATGAAGAGGAATGATCGTATGAAAAGAAGTAGACAGGGAAATTCTGTGAAATATGTCTGGAAATAATAAGATACAGGATGGATGTCAGGAACTAGGGATTAGGCCGAGTCAATAGCTGTGAGACAAAGGGTCCCAGACGAAATCTTTCATCTGGTATCATACAAATGGACGATCTATTCCATGTAGCGTATGCATTCTTGAAGTACAATCTGATGAAAAAAAACTAAAAAAAAACAACGTACGATCCGTTCCTCGTTACCAATAAAAAGATACGCAATTCCGTTAAGAGTTACTGCTTGATGAAAGAAACGCGTTCCTTCAGTCAAGTTCCTACCCAACTCTGGTGACAGATATGTATAGGCCCGATTAACATTCAACAATCTATGAACGTATGATAAGTTAAAGAACGAATTAAAGTGAGAAAAATGACAGCCAATTTCAACAAAGTGGGTTTCAACAGGAAACACAAGACAAATTGAGTTTTGCAAGACTTTTTTCTTGCCCCCCCTTGCCCCCCCTTGGCCAAATGTTGGGGGGGGGCAATGCCCCCCCTGCCCCCCCGGTTCCGACGCCAGTGTATATATATATATATATATATATATATATATATTCATATATATATATATATATATATATATATATATATATATATATATATATATATATATATATATATATATATATATATATATATATAGTTTTGTCACTTGAATCATGATTAACGCAACCACGTGTCAAAGATCCATGGCCACAACATAGAGAGAGAGAGAGAGAGAGAGAGTAGATATATAGAGTAAACTCCTCCACTATATGACCGCAACTCATGTGAATTCCTGATGCAGATTCACCGTTAGTTCAACGACCCCACCAACAGCTAGGTTATGCTGGTCAGATTATCTGTTGGTTCAACGACCCCACCAACAGCTTGGTTATACGGGTCAGATTCTATGTTAGTTAAACGACCCCACCAACAGCTAGGTTATACCGGTCAGATTCTTGGTTAGTTAAACGACCCCACTAACAGCTAGGTCATACGGGTCAGATTCTCTGTTGGTTAAACGACCCCACTAACAGCTAGGTCATACGGGTCAGATTCTCTGTTGGTTAAACGACCCCACCAACAGCTAGGTTATACCGGTCAGATTCTCTGTTAGTTAAACGACCCCACTAACTGCTAGGTCATACGGGTCAGATTCTCTGTTAGTTAAACGACCCCACCAACAGCTAGGTCATACGGGTCAGATTCTCTGTTAGTTAAACGCGACCCCACCAACAGCTAGGTTATGCTGGTCAGATTATCTGTTGGTTTAACGACCCCACCAACAGCTAGGTCATACGGGTCAGATTCTCCCCGGAGCTGGAAATCATGAGGGTGAATTCTTTGATCTTTCAGTTTCGCGTTGTGATATAAGTTCGAATAACATTTTGAACAAGATTATTGTTATTTTTGACGTTAACTTGGTCACCCAATATACTCTAATCTGGCCAATTCATGAGGGATATTTTCCGCAAATAACATTTCAATGTGGAAGGAGTGAAAACTGCGTGGATAAATTAGGCGGAGAGGTATTATTGAACATCTGTTTTCATGTATGGGCAGGTTATCTGGTCTATCATTAAGGAAGGACAGAGGTGAAAACACTAGTTTTGACATTATTTTTTTCATTTTTTTTTTCATTATTTTTCAATTTAGTCTTTCATGTCAACTTTCATATAAAAATTATCTGAAAGCTGTGCGAGTATCGAAACCATATTAAAAAAAATATTCTAACGGTCAATACAGCACAAAAATCATGGAAAATTCTTTTTCACATGAAATTATCTCTGCTACAGTTTTTCCTACACAATTGAGTGTGAGAAACATCTTTTCTCCATATCTATCCGTTGGAATGTGTTGAATTTATTTATGAATTTTTCTCAATAGTATTCGAAGGGAATTGGGTATTGAAAACCGAAACAAATTAAAAATGATGGTACAGTAAAATAATGAATATTTGGTAAATTTTCAAAAAAACAAAATAAAATTTGATGAAACTTCAAAAATATCTAACAGCAAAAGTATCAATGTGATGTAGAAACGAATACCCATTATCATGCGTTGGTTTGCTGCGATTAGATTTAACTTCAAATATCGAAATTATCTGTGTTGGTTAACCAGGAAAGGTGTTTTCTAGGAATTCCAGAATGTATACAAAAAATATACAAAAACCATACCAAAAATACAAGAATTGTATTTTTTCAATTTTTCAATTTTTTTGTGTTACCTGATTAGTATTGTGTAGTATTTTGACACTGTTTGATATCATACTTTAGATTATAAGATTTTCACCTCTGTCCTCCCTTAACAATGGACGTTAGGACTCTTGATACGATATGGAGATACCATTTTTTTTTAATAACGTCGAAACTTTATACAAAATCACTGTTTCACAATTCAGGCTATGAATGAAACTGATCTGATTTTTACCGCGATCACATGCGTATTGGTTCATAGCTAGTTGCAAAGCTCTGGAACGCTGTTGCCCATACATCTTCACGATATCTGTAATCCAATATGTGACTCGTGAAATTCTCATCAGCGATTACCAACGATCACAGCCAGTAAAACATATCACTATACCATATAGCTTACCATCAACATGTATTACAAATATTATCGAATCTACTATGTAATATACTATCTATACTACTATATAGCACCATACTATGTAAGATACTATAATCTAGTGAGATCCATTTTTCCAAAACGAGTTAGTGTTGGTGATTCATAATCAATTTCGGTTTTGGTAGTTTTCTCTTGAATCCTAAATTTTATTCATGTTTTCACCGTCTCTGCTACGAGCTACAATATTCATAAATGTTTCTCTTTTGACAGCCCGCACTCAAGAAGTTGTGCTTTCATGCGGGCACCTGTTCGTTCTATCGTCTTCACTCATATTTTGTCTCAGCAATGAAGAATACATTCAGTTTTCATGCATTATATGCAAAATATGCATTAATTGTGCACAGTGGAAAGAAATGAAATTACAATTGATTTGAATCGATCTCTGCGATGGCTTTCTATCACATTTCAAATGTCCATTTCCATATCGCTCAGCCAACAGCGCATGCGTCCTATTTATTAGATGAGCGTAGCGAAGATTTCCGTTACATATACTGAAAAAATCGGGCTTCGTTTGTGTGACTTCTTTTTTGTGATTTTGTGCTTGACATACAGGTCGGAAAAAAAAATCCAATCAACTCAAAACTTCATCTACATATTGATATCATACGAGAATATGTTGGAATTGCTCTACAGAGGAATCGTTCGCATGGTTTTCCAGAAAGAAAAAATCGGAAAGTTTGGAAAAATCAAGGGTGAAATACTTAAGGAACAAGAATTCCTCAAGAGCTCTCACATTTTCACCGAATATGAATGAACATTTTCAGGGATTCTTGCAACAATCGAATGAGAAATAACGAAAAAAACGCATTGAATACGCATTTTCACATCAATCAATAGATATTAAGGGAAACCAATTATTAAATATATAGCAACAAGTGTCACCAATTCATTTGGGATGGATGAAATGACGAGTGACAATCAACAGGAAGACCGTGGCATAATTGATTCCGGTAGGGTTCTCAAACATTTGAAGTGATCCAAAGTCTGTAGATGTATTGAGCCGAGAAATTATTTCTCATTGTGGATTTATATTCGTGATTAAAAGCAAAGTGGCTGACATCCGATGGCGTATTAGTGAACTGGGCGGAGGCAGACACTTTCAAATTATATACAAACAATCAATATATAATCACGATATTAAATACAGGATTTAAATTACTAAAATGATTAATTATCAAAATTACAATATTCATTACAAATGTAATATGTTATATAACAACATGACATCTAGGCCTAACTGCCTCAGGACGGCCATTCGCCCACTTCGACAGTGCTGCCACCTGGTTAGCTTTTAATCACGAATACTTCTAAGCTCATATCTTACATCAGAAATTCAAAATTTTCCTGGTCAATGGATATCTAGGTCTATAATCGGTCTATGTATGTCTACTACTATGTATGTACTATGCACTACTATGTACTATGTATGTCTATGTCGGTCTACTAGTCGGTCTGTAGGTCTATGTAGTCGACGACTCACCAACTACTTGCAGGTATCCCTGTTGCGTTTTCATCGGCACGGTGTTGACCTGGCACATGTACCACCCTCTGTCAGTCTCCTGGACGCTGCGCACGTGGAGGTACCAGGAGCGGTGGTCGTGGGTCAACGAGATGCGCGGGTCAAAGGTTATCATGTCGTGGTGGATCGACAGGATGGTCTGCGTGTCGATTCGAACCCACGCCACCTGCGAGCAAATTAGTCAATTAGTATTTTTAAAGGGAATGAAGTTGAATGGTTTCAAGGTGATAGGTAACTGTAACGGATTTTGAGGAGGCGTCCCCAGTCTGCACAGGGTCAAACGCTCAGAAACGCTAGTCAAACGCAACATAAGCGTTGTAAGATGAGCGAGATATCTGAATAAGGTATAAAAGTCGGTAAAGTAGTCCTACCTTTGCTACTTTATTGACTCTGGTATTCTACACACCTTGACGTATATAAAAGATCCTTCATTGTTGGGCCAATATCAATTCTAGAAAGCAGTGAATCTCGACAACCTGAGTATGCCTTTATTAGATGAGCGTAGCGAAGCTTTCCATTTCACACCCCGAAAAAAATGGGCTTCGTTTTTATGTTTTTTTTTTTTTTTTTTTTTTTGGTAATTATGTACGCGGCATACAGGTCAGAGAAATGAATCAATCAACTTGAAACTTTTTTTGAACGTTGATGTCATACCAGAATAGGTTGGGATTGTTATTCAGAGGAATCGGTCGGAAGGTTTTTCCGGAAAATAATCGGAAAGTTTGGAAAATCCTTGTAAGAATAACCCGGAGGAAAAATACTTGAGAAACAAAAATTTTTCAAAAGCTCTCAAATTCTCACAGAATATGAAAAATACTATTATACACCTTTTCAGAGATTTTTTCAACAATCGAATGAGAAATAATGAAGAAAACGCAATAAACGTGTACATTTTATTGAATATTTGGATCAATTGGTTTTGCAAAGTGTTTATGCGACAGGTTGCAGGTTACTATAAATATCAACAAGTTGCAGGTGAGGTTTTTGAACGTTTGAAGTAAGTCAAGGTTTGTAGATGTGAATTGAGCTGACAAGTTATTTTTCATTCTGAATTGCCATACTTCTAGGCTCATCTCACAACGCGCATCCCGCGTTTTCCTAGTTGGATGAGCGTAGCGAAGCTTTCCATTTCACACCCCGAAAAAAAATGGGCTTCGTTTTTATGTTTTTTTTTTTTTTTTTTTTTTTGTAATTATGTACGCGGCATACAGGTCAGAGAAATGAATCAATCAACTTGAAACTTTTTTTGAACGTTGGTGTCATACCAGAATAGGTTGGGATTGTTATTCAGAGGAATCGGTCGGAAGGTTTTTCCGGAAAATAATCGGAAAGTTTGGAAAATCCTCGTAAGAATAACCCGGAGGAAAAATACTTGAAAAACAAGAATTTTTCAAAAGCTCTTAAATTCTCACAGAATATGAAAAATACTATTATACACCTTTTCAGAGATTTTTTCAACAATCAAATGAGAAATAATGAAGAAAACGCAATAAACGTGTACATTTTATTGAATATTTGGATCAATTGCTTTGCAAAGTGTTTATGCGACAGGTTGCAGGTTACTATAAATATCAACAAGTTGCAGGTGAGGTTTTTGAACGTTTGAAGTAAGTCAAGGTTCGTAGATGTAAATTGAGCTGACAAGTTATTTTTCATTCTAGATTGCCATACTTCTAAGCTCATCTCACAACGCGAATCCCGCGTTTTCCTAGTTAGATGAGCGTAGCGAAGCTTTCCATTTCACACCCTGAAAAAAATGAGCTTCGTTTTCATGTTTTTTTTTGTAATTATGTACGCGGCATACAGGTCAGAGAAATGAATCAATATACTTGAAACTTTTTCTGAACGTTGGTGTCATACCAGAATAGGTTGGGATTGTTATTCAGAGGAATCGGTGGGAAAGTTTTTCCGGAAAATAATCGGAAAGTTTGGAAAATCCTCATTAGAATAACCCGGAGGAAAAATACTTGAAAAACAAGAATTTTTCAAAAGCTCTCAAATTCTCACAGAATATGAAAAATACTATTATACACCTTTTCAGAGATTTTTTCAACAATCGAATGAGAAATAATGAAGAAAACGCAATAAACGTGTACATTTTATTGAATATTTGGATCAATTGGTTTTGCAAAGTGTTTATGCGACAGGTTGCAGGTTACTATAGATATCAACAAGTTGCAGGTGAGGTTTTTGAACGTTTGAAGTAAGTCAAGGTTTGTAGATGTGAATTGAGCTGACAAGTTATTTTTCATTCTGAATTGCCATACTTTTAGGCTCATCTCACAACGCGCATCCCGCGTTTTCCTAGTCAGATGAGCGTAGTGAAGCTTTCCATTTCACACCCCGAAAAAAAATGGGCTTCGTTTTTATGTTTTTTTTTTTTTTTTTTTTTGTAATTATGTACGCGGCATACAGGTCAGAGAAATGAATCAATCAACTTGAAACTTTTTTGAACGTTGGTGTCATACCAGAATAGGTTGGGATTGTTATTCAGAGGGATCGGTCGGAAGGTTTTTCCGGAAAATAATCGGAAAGTTTGGGAAATCTTCGTGAGAATAACCCGGAGGAAAAATACTTGAAAAACAAGAAATTTTCAAAAGCTCTTAAATTCTCACAGAATATGAAAAATACTATTATACACCTTTTCAGAGATTTGTACAACAATCGAATGAGAAATAATGAAGAAAACGCGATAAACGTGTACATTTTATTGAATATTTGGATCAATTGGTTTTGCAAAGTGTTTATGCGACAGGTTGCAGGTTACTATAAATATCAACAAGTTGCAGGTGAGGTTTTTGAACGTTTGAAGTAAGTCAAGGTTCGTAGATGTAAATTGAGCTGACAAGTTATTTTTCATTCTAGATTGCCATACTTCCAAGCTCATCTCACAACGCGAATCCCGCGTTTTCCTAGTTAGATGAGCGTAGCGAAGCTTTCCATTTCACACCCTGAAAAAAATGAGCTTCGTTTTTATGTTTTTTTTTGTATTATGTACGCGGCATACAGGTCAGAGAAATGAATCAATATACTTGAAACTTTTTCTGAACGTTGGTGTCATACCAGAATAGGTTGGGATTGTTATTCAGAGGAATCGGTGGGAAAGTTTTTCCGGAAAATAATCGGAAAGTTTGGAAAATCCTCATTAGAATAACCCGGAGGAAAAATACTTGAAAAACAAGAATTTTTCAAAAGCTCTCAAATTCTCACAGAATATGAAAAATACTATTATACACCTATTCAGAGATTTGTACAACAATCGAATGGAAAATAATGAAGAAAACGCAATAAAAGTGTACATTTTAATGAATATTTGGATCAATTGGTTTTACAAAGTGTTTATGCGACAGGTTGCAGGTTACTATAGATATCAACAAGTTGCAGGTGAGGTTTTTGAACGTTTACAGTGAGTCAAGGTTTGTAGATGTTAATTGACAAGTTATTTTTCATTCTTAGATTGCCATACTTCTAAGCTCATCTCACAACGCGCATCCCGCGTTTTCCTAGTTTATATAATATATTTGATGATAAAAGAAAACAGTTGATTTATTTATTCTATTCGAAACGGTTGATTCGAATTGCATACAAAATCATGATAATGTGTACATTCGGGATAAAATCTCTCTGAATTGAATAAAATTGTCTGTAAATGTGTACACACACATTCACAGACAATTTTATTTCATTTGGAGAGATTTTATTCCGCAAATTTTCTTGCTCAGGCTTATCTAACGAGGTTTTAAGAAACTTTGAGATGATATTTCTCAAAATCAGTCTGACCGATTCATTACAAAAACTTCACAGTTTTAAGTTGGATAAGATTGCGTGTACAAAAAAGTTGCATGTCGATCAGTCAACCCCAGCGACCTGTGCAGTGCCCACACAAAAAAAAACCAAACACACACAGAGGCCTATAAGAGTGGGATGGAGTCTTCGCTCACGCTCATCCAATAAGTTCTCACCAGGGTAATTTCACATATAATTCATTATAAAACATGAACGTGAAAGGTGTGAATATAGCGATTACATCATAATATGCAATTAATATCTGAGTGCAAACACAAGATCTATTCTTTCTTGCACTCGGTAATATATTTTCCTTTTCATCATGTGTTGTTGTTATTTTTATTATTATTGTTATAATCTGTTATATCTGTTATGTCATTTGTGTTCCATGTGATCTTTTGTGTTGTCGTATTGTGATATGTTGATCATGAGAGAAGGGAAATAAATGAAATAAATACACAAGAATATCGATTGGAAATGCCGATGAGTCAATTTTATAATAACGAAAGTGTAAAGATCATTCGTATTAAACTGTAAGACTCGATATTTTTGCCATCGATTTTTAACTCAACGCGTTCCGTTACTCACAAATGACACGTGACATATCGTGAATATCAATTACAAATCGACATTACATTGGAAGATACTTTTTTGGTTGGTGTGAAGCAAGTTCACCGTGAAATGTCCACCTGGCAAGTTACTACGATCGTATATCTGTAATGTTGAGACTGCAGATGTCACGCTGTGGATATAGGCTCCTCAAGAGTATGTCTCTGTTGACCTATCGATTTCATGTAGTCCAAGTTCTCACAGTCCAGTATTCAATCAACCAGGATAATAAGAAAACACGATGCTCACGAATACGAATTGTAGGCCTACTGAATGCAATTTATTGATTTTTTTTTTGTCTGGCCCAAATTAATTGGTTATCTGGGTTTGAGATATATATATATATATATATATATATATATATATATATATATATATATATATATATATATATGTATGTATATATATATATATATATATATATATATATATATTTTTATATATATATATATATTTATTTATATATATGAAAAAATATATATATATATATATATATATATGAACATATATATATATATATATATATATATATATATATATATATATATATTTATATATATATATATATATATATATATATATATATATATATATATATATATATATATATATATATATATATATATATATATATATATATGGAGGAGACTCAATTCTCGGTTAGGTGCACCTAGGTTATCCAGGAGTGACTCATATCTCCACCCGATACCAATTGTTGTCGCATTCACCAGGAAACACCACACAGGATTCCAATTTATTTTCTGAATTCAAATCAGTAGACGATCACTATTTTGTTACTGGACGAATATGTCATAAGAAATGAAAATGCCGACCAGTCGAATGCAATATTCGTAATTCTACACAAATTAATTTTTCAAGTCATTTTCGTCTCCAAAGTTTGTGGAAACTGACCTTCCAAATATGATTGCTGAAGGCAGGTCACTCTTTCTGAACACCACAAATTAACTCTTTGGTGGAATGAGTTTCCGAGGTAGACGTGATAATACAGCTTGACCGAGAGGGCATTCGAGTAGAAGATTCCATATAATATTGTTCTGTTGTTCATCAATCACCTCACCTCACCAACAGGCTTGTATGAAGGTACGAATGAAAATAACGAAACAATGAAGTAATTCCATTTACGAATGTTTCCACGTTGAATTTTTGATTTCGCAAATACATTGCAATCCATTTATGACTCACTCGTGATTCAAGAGTATCTGTACTTTAAATATAATATACTAAGTATTTGTGAATATCTGTACATAACTTGAATATCTGTGCCAACGTTGATATTGTCTTCTTTTCAAATAGCGTGACTGCATGTTATCCTCCACTATTTCATCGTGCATTCCCTTCCAAATACCCTCACTGTGCCCTGCAGAAGTTGCAAATTCCATTTATCTCTTTTTTAATCCAACGATCCAAATAAGTTAGATAGTTATCAGTTTTGTATAAATTCAAACGAGAACGATCTGTGATTCCCGCGAGTTATTCAATATAATGCATTTCCAAAGTTCTGATCGGAAAACAAATGAATGGTTATTTCGGCTATCAAGCCATCTCCACCAATAATATGAGCATGGTTATTCTAATTCGTGAAATGTTTTTCAGTTATACTTGTATTCACCTAAAAATAAGGTATGTCTACAAAATGGATGAATCTTTCTGACAGCTCTGATGTAAATACATAATTTTCCTGGAGAAAAAAATCGCAACACAATGATATATTTTGTGATGAATAAAACAACAGAGAGAAGGGGAGGGGGAAAAAATACCAAGGAGAAAAAAAAGAAAAAATATGGTAGGAATATTCAAGATTGTCTCTCGTCCCCTCTGTGGAAGTTTGGATTGTTTTCTGACCCTGGCATCATTGCCTTGAGATTTATTATCTGTTTGATGAGTTATCTGATTTCCAATTATTCTTTGATGTGGTAACATCTTCCTTGTGGAGCCCCGTTCATACGATCCTATATTTCATCCCTCGCCTTCGGGAAACAATCCTACTTTGAGCCAACTAGTTGCTCGGCGTCATATTCGAGGTGAACACCTACGAGAAGTCCTCAGGACAAGAGAATATGAGATTTGGTATGGGCTCCATCAGAAGGGAGCTGGTGCTATACTCTATCAAGAATGCACACCTGCAAATAAATGGGTTTGTGGAAACGCTGGTTTGTCGGTTTCCGAATGCAGGGATGCATTGAAGATGACTGCGAATGTTGCACTTGTAAGAGTGATTCCCGGCAGAAGCCTGGACGGCATCCGCTGCAGACACTGCAGCGAGATTGAAACCTTGCCTCACGTCCTGGGCTTCTGCGAAAAAGGGAATCCTTTATTCAATTTACGCCATCATAGGATCAGGACTTTGATTGCAGACAACTTGAAAACCAAATACGAAGTAAACGAGGAGGTATTTTGTCTTGCTGTGGATGAGAGTTCAAGAAGAATATACGTCATATACGTCAAGAAATCATTTGTATAATCAACGTTTCAATATATCACTTTTAATTTTGTAATCACCAAATCTCCTCATTATTTTATTCAATCCTATTTTGTTTTTACATTTCTTCTACTCGATCAGTTCCCTTTTCATGTATCAATATTTGATATTTTCAATCCATTTCTCTATATTATTATATGTATTTTTTATACTGATTGCTATCCTGTTTTATGATATAGTCATGCAGGGACCAATGAAGGTTATTTTTTTTTTTATCAAGTTTCCATTTGGTTTGGAGAAAATATTGCTTCGACTTCAAGAATTGAACACATTTGTCTTTTGAATCATTTTGAGCAATTATATCATCCTGAAGTGGTTCCTCAATCGAGGCTATGAATGAAAGTAGGATCGTTCGGACGTGGCACTAGGAGAGAGATATGACAACACATAGAACTGCTCTGTCTGGGACCATACCTCATTCATCATTGTTATTAATCATTTTGTAATCTATCTATCAGAAAATTTGAGAGTTTTTGAGCTCATTCTCACCTGTACTTTGATGACAAGTTGTGATGAACTAAACTTTCAAGTCTTCAATTTTACTATTCACCAATAGCAAACTACCAACAACTTGGTTTGCACTTTTTTTCTCGTTTTCCTCGCTTATTTAGTTATTCAAATCAGCACTGATCACCAGTACACACGGGACCCGATGAAGTAACATTCTGTTTTATCGACTGTGCTATAATCATGCGATGTCGTTCACAACAGCTCGTGAACTAATCTGAATATTATTGTTTATCAGAACTGGTACATATTCGGAGTATGCTGTCCAGCTCAGCATATGGGTTTAACGGAATAGTATGCCAGCGTGAGAGAGTTACATAGTTCAAATTCTGAATTTGTAACCAGAATGGAGTTTGGTTTACTGATTCCAGAGTGCATGAGAGTCAAATAAGCGAATTTATCACTTTCTTGATGACTTTGGAACTGTGAGAAATATGCATATTTCAGTATCGCAGAAATATATTAAATTTATATTATATTTACGAACACTTCAAGACGTTATACGTTATAATTCTCAGCTCTTATTGCAACATTCAGAAGGATACAGCTGGATTATATGTCTTTGACTCCATTGAAAGCCGCAGCGTTCTAATATGGATCAGTATCTTAATCAAAAGCATAGTTCACGAATGATGAATACTAACTTATGGTTGTTTTCTGCCCTCACCTAGTTAATCCTCTTGAACTAAAGTGCTAGGGCTGCCTAGTTCCAAGAGGCAAGACTTTGATTGGTTAATGTTGACAAAAAAAGCTACCAACAATGACAATATATTGTGATACAAATTTCACGTTCTCTTGGACTGAATAATTCATCATATTTTAAAGTCCACCTCATAGACAGGGCTGGGATTTTGTGCTAACAACAATGGAAATACACAGAGACCAGACACGTTGCCATGACATGTAACTGTACTAGTACACATTTAACCAATCGAAGTCCTAGCTTTTTGGAGATAGCTGGCACTAGCACGAAATTCATGCGGTAAGGGTCCAGATGATCATCAAAGTCACCATCATTACAGTCAATACAACCATATAATGCATTGCCATCTAAATATTTCTCAAGCTTCTAAATACCTTTGTGAATGTTTGAATTCAGAGTTTATATCCCTAATGACATCGAAACATGATACAAAATCTTTGTTCAACAATTGAAGCTATTTTTGAATGTAGGGTCTTTTTGACGTGACACTACAAAAGGAATCATATTCACCCATTTCGATGATTTTCATTATATATGCAAACAATGTATTTTAACACCAGGACTGCGCTGTTTGTGACCATTCTTTTTGCCGCAGATGAAAGTTTTCAGCTTCCTCAAGTCCGGAATACATCTGTGATATATCCTGACATTGCCACAGCATCGGTATCAAAAGTGAACCAAACACACGAATGGTGATATCTTCCACTTTGAACTGAGTCTTTTAGGCTATGTACATTCCACAGGGAATGAAAGTATGGAGCCCAAGTTGGTATATCAAACCTATATCACTCTACTAATTGAAGGTCGTGGCCAGTTAGTATTTCATCCACGCATTTTCTTTGTTGACTTTGGGTAACCACGGAAAATCACTTCATGACGGATACAAAATGATGTTCCCGATTCTAATTTGGTTGATTTCAATTCCAGTGACAATCAGTCCAAATTTATTGAAACGACCGTGTTTCTGTCGTATCAGAATTTCGATATTTCATACCTCGAGAAAACAATCACCTACGAACCGATCCAAACAACGACCATGCGCTTCCAAGGATTCCATTTTTTCTTATTGAAAAACAGAACGTATAGGACATGCTTATACGAGAATGATCAGTCACGTGATATCCACAAAGCCCTAAGAAGCTTGACTGTTGATTGTATATTGAGAAATAATGGGAGAGAACATTGTGTTATGGGATAATTGAAACAAAAGTATCTTTAACTAGATCGAATGGAATACAAACTGAATTGAATATATTATGAAATGAACGAGGTGATGAGTTGATCAGTCGAAGTAAATAACACATATAACAGACAATCAGTGGAAAATTCGAAAATAAAAAAGAAAAACTATGTAATGAGTCTTACACAACACTTTTCAGCTAAGACAATTCACAGTCGAGTTAATAACCATTTCTTAATTTCCAATCTCATTGCGAATATTGATGAATATTCACAATTGAATGGCGAATATCATACATTTTGAAGTGGAATCCAATTCTGTTGTTCATGAGCAGAATGTTCCAAAATATATGCAGGGAAGCTTTATGAGCAAATGTTGGGGAGATGAATCTATGATGCATGTGGATGCAGCGAGTGTGATGCCAAAACTTCTACTAGATTCAACTTCGGAAACATTATTAGATGAGCGTAGCGAAGTCTCCATCCCACTATTATAGGGCTTTGTCTGTGTGAGTTTTTTTTTTTTTTTGGGCACTGCACAGGTCGCAGGGTTTGACTGATCAACATACAACTTCTTTTTTAGACGCAAACTTATTCAACTCAGAACTGTATAGTTTGTTATATGAATCGGTTGGACAGATTTTGAAGAAATATCATCTCAAAGTTTCTAAAAACCCCATAAGATTGAGCTGGGTGAAAAATTTGAAAAATGAAATCTCTTAAAATGTCATGAAATTTTCTGTAAATGTGTGAACATGATTGATACACATTATCACAATTTTGTATGCAATTCGGATCGGCCGTTCTGAAGAAAATAATTAAATCATCTATTTTTATTCATCAAATATAATTATAGAAATTAAAGCAGATTCAGGTTGCCGACATTCACTGCTTTCTAGATTCGGTATTTGCCCAACAATGAAGCAAAGACCTTAGTATCTAACTTCGTTAGAAGACGTAAAACTAAGCCTTCTAAGCGGCGACAGGGTGATGCTAGCGCACTTATCGTAGTGGAGTGAATTATTCTCTAGGCGGGCCAGTTGGAATGATTACCAGAATGCATTTTTCTCACACCTTCTTGGATCCACATAATTATCCAACTAATGTTTCTTTCAGAACTAGTATATTTCATGATTCATCAATATGCCTAGGCGGGCCTATAGTTCCATCATGAGTGGTCGAGACAACGCTATCTGTTATATCGCCGAGTGTTTTAATTATGTAATCAAGGCAAAAGTGAGGTAATTCTTCAGATTCGGGGAGAAACGGGAATGTGAGTAGGCTTGACCAATTGTAATATCTGTTCATTCGTACATATCCATACTATTTTTAATTTATCAGGAATCTTTCTATGAATGATTCACAACACGATAATCACGTCAGCTCGGTGTTATACGCATCGAACATATTGGTGGTGAAGCAGATATCTCTCTTCTAATTCACTCCACGGAGACAGGTAGCACTAGTGAGCAATGTCGCCAAGCTGTACATGGTAAACAAGATCAGTTTTACGTCTTCTAACGAAGTTAGATATTAAGGTCTTTGAATGAAGTCTTCTTTATTATGTATCAAGGTGTGTAGAATACCAGATTCGATAATATAGCAAGGGTAAAACTACTCCAACGACTATTACCTTATTCAGATATCTCGCTCATCTTACAACGCATATTTTGCGTTTGCCTAGTAGGCACAAATCAACATGTGGAAGTAGAAACAGAATGACCTTCTGAATGTTATATGACCGGTCATATGTGGCTTGATAACTACTGACTGTGCTGGGATATTTCTGACTTGTCAAACGCAGAATATGTGTTGTAAGATAAGCGAGCTATTGTAATTGGATGAGCAATAGCGAAGACTCTTATGGACCTTTGCCTGTGCATTTTTTGGTCATTGTTTGTTTTTGGGCACGGTTTGATTGATCAACATTGCACTTCTTTGCACACGCAAAATTGTACATCTCAAAATGGTACAGTTTCCGGGTCAAACGAGTTGAATCATTTCTGAGAAACGCCATCCCGAAGTTTTTAAAAAATCTCATAAGATTAGGCTGAGCGAGAAAATGACAACAAATCTTTTTGAAAAAATCGAATCTTCATCGAATGTAAACACATAATTGATAAATATTATTCCAAACATGAACACAATTTGAACCACTTGTTTTGAAGTGAATAATTTGATACATGTTTTTCGTTCATCAAATAGATGGCAATGATGACAGGAAAATGTTACCGAGATGTTACATGGCTTCCTAGATGCAATAGTTATCACATGACGTATACTTTTTATAGCGAGATATCTTTATGGAATATAATACGAACTCTACACACTTCGACTCATTTGAAATGTTATGAAATTCACTTTTTTGTCTTATTGAAAAAGAACATAGATATGGATATGAATAATGAACGGTCACGTGATGTCCACAAATCCCTAGAGAACCTGACTGTGGATTAAATACAAGAAAATAATAGAAAGAATATTGTGTGATGCCATGGTTGAAGTGAAAGAAACATCACAACGTCGAATAAATACTAAATGAATCAAATATGTTAGAGAATGAACAAGGTGGAGTTGAACAGTGAAAGTGAATAATAAGCATAACTTTAATAAACAATGAGTGGAAAATTCGAAATAATACGAACACTATGGAACACGTTTCATTGGCCTACCACACAATTTACAGTTGACTAGAATAACCACTTCTTAATTTCTAATTTAATTGCCTCATATTCGTCCATATTTCTTAAATTTACTGGCATTCCATTGGATGCCATCATTCATTCATTATCGAATCTAGGAAACCGTGAACCTCGACAACATCTTTCTGCTATTATTTCCACCTATTTCGTGAATAATGAACATGTTTGGAAAAATTCACTTCAAAACGACTACTTCAATTTGTGCTTAAGTTCGTAATAATATTCATCAATTATGTGTTCACATTCAGTGAAAATCCTCATTTTTCCAAGAGAGATTTCATTTTTCAAATTGTCTTGTTTACCCCAATCTTATGTTTTTCTCTTGGAAACTGCAAGATGACGTTTCTAAGGAATGATTCAACCGATTCGACCCAAAATAACACAGCACTAAGTTGGATCAATTTTTTCGCAGAAACAAAGTTTTGTGTCGATCAATCGAACCGTGCGATTGACCTGTGCGGTGCTCACAAAAAAGTCATACAGACAAAGCACCATAAGAAAGGGATGGAAGTCTTCGCTATAGCTCATCCAATTATTGGTGCAATTTTGCACGAGCTTCATTCTTCTCTAATTATCCAGTTTAACATTGTGAGCGTTACTTCAACTCTTACTGATGAATTTTGAAATTAGTTGGATGTTATGACCTTAAATATTCAACAATTCTCATGATGAATTCCATCTGAAAATGCCGAATTGTTGACTGTATATACGGTGAATAAAATCGTGGCACTTTCTATACTGCCAAGACATTGGCTGATAATCAAATTACCATATTTAATCAACGATGAAAAGGGTCAAGTTCATATAACAAAGTTAGAGCTACATTTGTGTTAATTAAAATCATTTTCTACATTATCAATTACTTTCTTAACTATCTTTGTTCCTTTCCTACCAAGTTCTGTCTAAACAAGAACTAATTTTGACCTCATTTCAAAACTGTTGGAACTTTGTATTCGGCAAAGCATATCAAGAAAGTGGTAAGTATTTAGTTTCCTCGAAACTGAAAGTTCTAATTGCCATCAAGCTGAACAATATATACCAGTCCCTGTCTTGAACCGTGTTGCCTAGATGAACATGACCTAGTATAAGATGAACCCCACGTGGATGTCTATATGCAAGTAAGAGAGAGTATTAACAAGTCCGTTTAGCAGTTATCTGAAAGTTGATGGGAACAAATATCCCAGGTAACCATGACGATAACAGATTGTATCTGCCAGTTGGAGCTACTCTCA
This sequence comes from Brachyptera risi, assembly GCA_964007535.1. NCBI lineage: Eukaryota > Metazoa > Arthropoda > Insecta > Plecoptera > Taeniopterygidae > Brachyptera > Brachyptera risi. Next base: position 15,095,527 of record OZ023328.1, on the reverse strand, counting down.
CGTTGATAATACTGGACCTTATTCACTTGGTCAGTAGTGATTCGAGCCGATATTATGGAGTATAGATAATGGAGATCATCAATAATATTGACGTTACTCAACGACCCCACCGATAGCTTGATCAAATGAGGACATGAATGAGCGGGTGATTAGGAAAAGATGAAGTGATGGTATACGTGGAATAACCGGAACCAATGCCTTTTAAGGGACTCGAACCCACACCCAACGTGACTTCAGTTCCTAGCCCAGCGCACGTTAGCTGACTGAGCTACGATGAATAAATATCAAAGATGAAAATGGATAACATGAATACTCATTGTTAGCCTTTCCAAATGTATCTCCATAAAGTAAGAAATGAATCACAGATTTCAAATCAAAATGTGATTGAATTTATTGCTTGGATATTTATTGGAAATTTGAAGGCTATAGAATCATATTCTATGACTTTCATCATGAAATTCAATATGGAAGGGATATATTATCATACCTTGGATCGGAAATCTTTTATGACCGTTTCAAAGTGGAGCAAAAAATGTCACACTTCGATAATTCTCAAAAAGATGATATTGTGTAGCTCACATTCACAAAAAAAGACAACATCATGCCACCATGAGGAACTTCTATCACTGTCAGTATACTGTGATATGAAGAATCACGAGGCAGAATAGAGAGTGAGAGAGAGAGAGAGAGAGAGAGAGAGAGGAGAGAGAGAGAGAGAGAGAGGGAGAGAGAGAGAGAGAGAGAGAGAGAGGGAGAGAGAGAGAGAGAGAGAGAGGAGAGAGAGAGAGAGAGATAGAGAGAGAGAGATACAGAGAGAGAGAGAGAGAGAGAGAGAGAGAGAGAGGGAAGGAGAAAGATTCAAAATGGATCTGCATTGACAAATTCAACGTTGCTCGCTGTCTATTATGTTTGTTTGCACAATGTATATATTCAATGCAGTACAGACGACTATATGAATATATTCCTGAATATGTTACGTAATAGTAACATGTGACCTGAAACTCTATCAAAATATTACTTTTCTTGTTTGGAATAACAGTATTATTGAAAATGAAGAAGTTATTAGACAAACGTGAACGTGTCAAATATTTTTGAGTACACTCATAGTCACATAAACTTGTCAATCAGGTAACATTGAAATGCACTATGTGGAGAACTTTCAAACATCATGAGTATAAAAAATATGAGGGAAAGAAAGGGAGAGAGAGAGAGAAAGAGAGAGATAAAGAGAGAAAGAGAGTATATGTGGAGCAATTTGTACCTACGCGTTCACAGTATATCCTGAGAGATAATTGACGGAAATATGTGCGTCGATTATGATTTCAATTCTTATTCGGTGACAAAATATCTTATTTGAGAAGAAGTGTTCACATTGACGGATCAATATTCCCAATATAAATTCCTATGGTATATATAGGTCATCTCTTCAACACTATATAACTATGGATAAATATATATATATATATATATATATATATATATATATATATATATATATATATATATATATATATATATATATATTTAAATATATATATATGTTAACGCCGGTCTTTTGAGACCAGCTAGCTCGTTTTCCCTAGTTTGTCATTTGAACATGAAATCATTCGTTTGCGTCATGGAATGTTGTTTATACATTGCAAACCGTGTTTCTAGTCGACCTTCCTTTCTCATTGCTGGTTGGCTGGTGGGTTGTCACGCGATGTGCTGCATCCAATCACAGCTCGCCTTTCTCGCGTTGCCTGAACCCGTCAGGCCTCGCAGCTCAGTTCTTTTCCATACTCGATCCAGATCGGACGTCTCTTAGTCGCTCGTCAAGTGGGTGATTTCGCTCATATTCTCGACCAGCTCTTGTTGTGTGAGCATCTCCCGTCCTTCTCTACTTTGTTAGAGTTCGGACGTACTGTACATTATTTCGCATGTACGCAGTTGTTGTTTCTCTATTTTTCGTTCTTCTTGAGTCGTTAATAGGACCTCTTTCCATACTTTCTTGTTTCTAATTCTTCACATTTGTTTTGGTCTTTATCATTTACGAAGTTGGTTGTTTTGTTTTTTCTCAAGCTGTTGTTTCTTGTTGATTCGAATGGTGTGCGGGGACACCACTCAGGTTTGATCTATTTTGTTTCGCTTTCTATTTATTCTTTGATTTGGTCAATAACAACGTCAAGTCGACGTAGACCAAATACGTATCGTTTTGGGGTGAGGCATAATCCGAGTTTGGATTATGCTCGCCTGATTATTAATGCCAAGTCGGCACCCTCAATATACAGTCCACTGGTCTTTCATCGCCATCTCTAAGATCGGCGGTAACATTTTGGTCCCTGTGAGCCAAAGATTATTTTTGGTTCCAATCTCTCGTCATTCGTGAGGCGGAATCCATCTCCGGATTCTAATTTCGTTCTCTTGTCGGAATCCATTTGTGAATTCCATTCTTTTCACCACGCGGAGTCCATCTCCGGATTTCAATTGCTTTTACTTGTTGGAATCCATTTGTGGATTCCTTTCTTTGCACCACGCGGAGTCCACCTCCGGATTCCACAGTCATTCGTGGCAGCACCCGCGATCAGGCATCGCATGGGTGACTTCTTTGTCCTCCGCACTGAAACGGCTTCCACATAATTGGGTTTCCACGGCGCAATAATTTATTCTGGTTGTGTTTGCGAGTTATTATCAACAATTGTTTTAACTTGTTTTATAGACATTCATTTCTTGAATTATTTTGCGTTGTTCTTTTTCTGTGCATTTCGGCCGTATTTTCTCCGTGAGTAATTCACTTCACAAGTCTTCGATACTTGTGCTGGCTTCTTGGTTTTGCTTTGTGAATATTCATCCACAACAATGGCTTCAAAGATGGAGAAACAACAATCATTGTTTAAAGCCAAACGTGAGCGAATATTCACAGCGCTACAACGCTCGTATGATGCTTTCAAAATGCTTGAGAGTGACGATGCTTCGTCTTACAAATCTCGTTTCGACAAGCTTGACGTTTTGGAAGCCAACTTTGAAGGCATTCAAAACGAAATAATGGCATTGAATGCTCAACTTGACAACAGTGACGATGCATTACCGGTCGACGCTGTTGAAGCAAGCTTTGAGGAAATGCTGTATGCGACTCGTAAGCTGTATCTCGACGCCGTTGCCGCGGCGACGCCCAAGCCGCCTCCGCCGCCAAATCAAAATGGTTTTCAAGCCATCTCATTGCCGACAATTGCGTTGCCGGCATTCTCTGGTGATATTACTCGATGGACGGAATACTATTCGCTATTTAAATCTCTCGTCGACGAGAACAACGACCTGAATCAAGTTCAGAAATTCCACTATTTGAGGACCACCCTCAAAGACAACGCCTTGTCTGTCGTCTCCGGGTTTCCGATTACGGAAGCCAATTATTCTGTGGCATTGGATGCTCTTGTCAGTCGGTATCATAACCCTCGGTTGTTAGCCACCACGTATGTTCAACAGGTTTTAGAATTTACGCCTCTCAAAACCAATTCACATTCTGGGCTGCAATCATTTCTGAAAGTTCACAAAACTTCGATTGAAGCGTTGAAAGCTCTGAATATCGAAGATTTGTCAGATTTTCTGCTTTTCTCGTTAGCACTGACAAATCTCGACACATCAACGCGCAAGGCTTTCGAACAGAAACATTCTTCGCACAGCACTCCTAGCTACGCGTCATTGATAAAATTCATTGAAGAGCAGTCCAGGACGATGGAATTGTGTGGTCTCGACAAACAAGCAGCTAGCTCTTCAAAAGCTATTCCTCCTTCCACAAAGCGAATCAATTCGTTGTTAGTTGCGAATCCTCCGCCCGTCAGCTTTAAATCTCGCGAGCAGAGCAAATCAGCAAGCTCGACCACGAAACAATCTTTGTGTCCAGTCTGCAAAGGGGAGCATACTCTATACTCGTGTTCCGTATTTCGGCAACAGTCCGTTGACGACAAATACAACACGTTACGTCGCCTACAACGCTGCTTCAACTGCATGGGCGCTCACCTCAGACCGCAATGCACCTCTAAGAGTGTTTGCGTTACTTGCCAAAGTAACAAACATCATTCGCTGTTACACACTGCACGAATCAACCCCTTGACTCGTGGCACAACAGCAACCGAAGTCTCTTCTCCTCCGGAGACCACCTCGCCTCATCCTCAAACTCTCGCTTGTCAAGTCAAGACAAGCAAGCCAGTGCTACCCACAGCTCTGTTGGGCACTGTTCGCGCCTTGATCCGCGACTCTCACGGTCAACTGCAACCTATCCGTGCGGTTATCGACTGTGGTTCACAAATCTCTGTTCTCACTCACTCGTTCCTTCAGAAGCTAGGATTGAAAATCAATCCTTGTCATTCCGAACTCTCTGGTATTGGTCACGTTAGTGCTCGGGTACTCGGGACTGTTCAATGCAGCATTGCTTCCCGGTTCACCCCTGCAACCTCTCTCAGCGTACAAGCCTACGTTATGCCTGCGATATCGAGTCAACTTCCAACCACCACCGTTCCGCTTGAGGTGTTTGAACGTTATCGCTGTCTCTCTCTTGCCGATGACCGCTTTCATGTGCCCGATCAGATCGACTTTTTGATCGGCGCCGATTTATACCCTGATATTCTTGAAAAGTCAGGTGATATTGTGATGAGTGGCAGTCCATCTGCCATAAACACGGTCTTCGGCTGGGTGGTTTTGGGTCCTATTCGGTGTTTGGATGCCGAGTTCCAGCCTCCGCTCTCTCTGCTTGCTTGCACTGGTTCTCCATTGGATCGTACTCTTCGATTGTTTTGGGAATCGGAAGAAGTTTCACGTCCTCTTCAAGTTGATCCGGACGATGAACTTTGTGAGGAGCATTTTCTTTCTACGCACTCACGGAACCCTTCCGGACGCTATTCGGTAGCACTCCCTTTCAAGAACACATCCTCTCCTTTCGGATATAATCGTGAGGCCGCCCTCCAGAATTATTTTAGTCTGGAGCGGCGACTGAAACGCAATCCTGAGCATGATGCTGCGTATCAAGCATTCATGCAAGACTATATTCAATCGAACCACATGCAACTTGCAAGCACCTCTTCGAACTACGTGATTCCGCATCATTGTGTGCACAAGATTACCAGCTCCAGCACGAAGCTGAGAGTGGTATTTAACGCCTCTTCTCCAGATGAGAGAGGCGCCTCTTTGAATCAGCTGTTACTCAGTGGTCCCAAGCTTCAGAGCGAACTCCCGGGCGTTTTAACCCGATTTCGTTCTCATCCCATCGCAATTTGTGCTGACATTCGTCAGATGTATCGTCAGATTCTGGTCCAACCATCTGACCGCAAATATCAGCACATATTTTGGCGACCCAATGCAGACTCTCCAGTAAAAGAATATGAGCTCAACACGGTCACATATGGGCTCGTACCGTCAGCTTTTCTTGCTCAACGAGTGCTGAAGCAGCTCGTGCACGACGAAGGGGCTCCTTTCCCCAATGCTTCGCGTGCTTTGATATCTCACATCTACGTGGATGACATCGTGTCTGGCGCAGCAGACGTCGCTCAAGCTCGCATTCTTCAATCGGAATTACAGGCTCTTCTAGCTAGTGGAGGTTTCGAACTCCGAAAGTGGGCCAGTAACCTCCCAGAAGCATTGAGTGCACTTCCGGAGGATCATCTAGAGACTCCAGTCGTGTTTTCGGATGACGATCAGGGCATCAAGATCCTTGGTCTGTTCTGGGATCCCCGATCGGATGATTTCTCATTCCACACCTTACCTTTCGAAGGCGTGGTAACGAAGCGCACGGTCTTGTCGTACATTGCGCGCATTTTTGATCCTTTGGGATTCCTCACCCCGCTCGTATGCTGGATGAAGATTTTTCTTCAGCAACTTTGGTTATCGCGGGTGCAGTGGGACGACGTTTTACCACCGCTTCTTGCTCAAAGGTGGTTGGACGCGGTAGCCGAGATCTGTCTTCTCTCGAACTTCCGAGTTCCACGCACATTTCCTGCTTCACAAGGCATACATCGACTTGTAGGCTTTTGTGATGCCTCCGAGAAGGCCTACGCTGCGATACTTTACCTTCACACAACGAATCATGCAACTTCGCATATTAGTTTGTTGCGAGCAAGGAGTAAAGTATCCCCGGTCAAACCCTTGACCATCCCTAAGCTTGAACTCTCCGCTGCTTTGCTTCTAACGCGTGTGCTGAAAGATACTCTTCCCTCACTCAGCACTCTTGTCGTGGAGTCAGTAACCCTCTACACTGATTCGACTATTGTGCTCGCGTGGCTTGCCACCCCTCCACATCGACTGAAGACATTCGTCGCCAACCGAGTAGTGGAGATACTCGACAACTCCACTCCTACCAATTGGGCACACGTGGATTCCGAAGAAAATCCCGTTGACTGCGCTTCTCGTGGAATACTGCCTTCTCAGCTCATGGAATACCCGTTGTACCTCTCGGGTCCTTCTTTTCTCAGGAGTCCCCATGCTCTGTGGCCTATCTCTGTGCCTTCCACTGATTTATTGTCTGAATTGCCAGACATCAAGCCTTCCATGGTCACTTTGGCCACAACGGTCAAAGTAGATCCTCTCCTGGTGAATTTTCGAAAGTTTTCCACACTTCTCAAAGCACAACGGGTCTTTGGGTATGTAGTTCGATTTGCCCGTCTCTTATTGGCGAAACGATCCAAGATTCTCCCTCCTACGGGTTCTTTAAAACCTGTGGAGTTGCAAGACGCTCTTGAACTGATCATAAGAGTCACTCAAAACCACTTTTATGCAACCGAGATCAGCCAACTTGCCAAACAGGGACAGGTTTCATCCCGGATCGCTTCGCTGAAACCTTTTCTCGAACCCTCGGGCTTACTCAAGGTGGGCGGAAGATTGCGTCACTCTTCTCTTCCTGAAGAGGCTCGGTACCCAATCCTACTCCCCAAAGAAGCTCACCTCGCATCTCTCATTTGCGATGCCTTCCACCGAACATCGCTACATTCCGGCCCGAGAACGGTACAGGCGCTGATACAGCAGCGTTACTGGATCGTTTCTCTGCGCGGTTTGTTGCGACAGCGTATACACCAGTGCATTACTTGCCACAAGTTTCGCGCAAAGCCTATGCAGCCTCCAATGGCAGATTTGCCTCCTTCACGTGTTCAAGCTTCTCGCGCTTTCTGCCATGTTGGAACTGATTTTGCTGGCCCTTTCCAGGTCAAATCCAGTAATCGTCGTAAGGCACCCATCACCAAGGGTTATCTGTGCATTTTCGTTTGCATGTCCACAAAAGCGGCGCACCTAGAAACGGTGTCCGAGCTATCCACGGACGCCTTTTTGGCTTGCCTAGATCGGTTTCTCTCCAGACGAGGACTCCCGTCGCACATTTACTCCGATTGTGGGAGAAACTATGTGGGTGCTGCGCGACATCTGCGCGAGATTTATGATTTTCTATCTCAAGCTGAAACCTCCGTCTTTGACCATCTTTCTAAACGTGAAATAGCTTGGCACTTCAACCCTCCGCAAGCTCCCAACTTTGGAGGACTCTGGGAGGCCGGTGTAAAATCGGCGAAATCCCTGCTCTACCGTCCAATAGGGGACACACCTCACACCTTTGAGGAGTACGCCACCCTATTCTCCCGCATTGAGGCCGTCCTCAACAGTTGACCTCTCTGCGCCCTCTCATCTGACCCTGCCGAAAGCTACGACTTTCTAACTCCCGGACACTTTCTAATCGGCACCGCTTTGTTAGCTCCACCTGAACAAACGGTGCCAGGAAACCACTCGCATCCTGATCGTTAGGTACGATTGCGCCAACTGCACCAGGCCTTTTGGACGCGTTGGTCGTCGGAGTACTTGAATACGCAGATGCAACGCCGTAAATGGGTTCGGGGCTGTCCCAACCTGGCTGTCGGGGATGTGGTATTTTTCCACGATGCCACAAGCAATCCTTTGGCCTGGCCAATCGGCAGAGTGGTCGAGACTCACCCCGGGCTAGACGGCACCGTTCGGGTCGTCTCTGTTCGCACCTCAACCGGTACTTATAAGCGCCCGGTGAATAAACTGGTGTCACTCCCGACTTCCGAATAGTCGAGTTGATATTACTTCGTGTATTCTTTCTGTTCAAAGCACGCATTGGTGCTTTGATCATTTCTTCATGTTAACTTTCTTGTTGTTCTCTTTTTTTTCTTTTTTTTTGAAAATTCAGCGACCATTGAATAAAATGGTTGCGTTTTCTCCTCATTGAATCGCTCGGATCATGTGCGATTTCTTTGCTGTTCTCCGATCCAATTGGGAAGCAATCCAATTACTCGGTGAAAATCTTTTTGCTCACGTTGCCTATGAAGTTACAAGGCTTCTTACGAACAGTTTGCTGTACTAATTTCATGTTCCAAATTTTCCGTATCGTTTACCTCAGCTTTAAAATGTTCATTTTGGTGGGCGGTATGTTAACGCCGGTCTTTTGAGACCAGCTAGCTCGTTTTCCCTAGTTTGTCATTTGAACATGAAATCATTCGTTTGCGTCATGGAATGTTGTTTATACATTGCAAACCGTGTTTCTAGTCGACCTTCCTTTCTCATTGCTGGTTGGCTGGTGGGTTGTCACGCGATGTGCTGCATCCAATCACAGCTCGCCTTTCTCGCGTTGCCTGAACCCGTCAGGCCTCGCAGCTCAGTTCTTTTCCATACTCGATCCAGATCGGACGTCTCTTAGTCGCTCGTCAAGTGGGTGATTTCGCTCATATTCTCGACCAGCTCTTGTTGTGTGAGCATCTCCCGTCCTTCTCTACTTTGTTAGAGTTCGGACGTACTGTACATTATTTCGCATGTACGCAGTTGTTGTTTCTCTATTTTTCGTTCTTCTTGAGTCGTTAATAGGACCTCTTTCCATACTTTCTTGTTTCTAATTCTTCACATTTGTTTTGGTCTTTATCATTTACGAAGTTGGTTGTTTTGTTTTTTCTCAAGCTGTTGTTTCTTGTTGATTCGAATGGTGTGCGGGGACACCACTCAGGTTTGATCTATTTTGTTTCGCTTTCTATTTATTCTTTGATTTGGTCAATAACAACGTCAAGTCGACGTAGACCAAATACGTATCGTTTTGGGGTGAGGCATAATCCGAGTTTGGATTATGCTCGCCTGATTATTAATGCCAAATCGGCAACCTCAATATACAGTCCACTGGTCTTTCATCGCCATCTCTAAGATCGGCGGTAACAATATATATATATATATATATATATAAATAAATATATATATATATATATATATATATATATATATATATATATATATATATATATATATATAAATATATATGTATATATTTATATATGAGAATGGAAATTTCACCTTAAATTGCATGTTATGAATATTTTGCCGTGTGACCTGGATTCAGGAAAATCAGGTAAGCATCAACACCTCTTTAACGATGACGAGCCGTTGTTGGGCGTTGCATGTCTTTCCACTGAACAGAACAGGTCTTCGCGTGAAAAAGTAAATTAGAAAATTAGTTTCATCCCAAGTACATTTGTTGAAAAGTTTCATCCAGACAGATGAAACAAAAGTGATTTTGATATCTATTTAAGTGGTCTAGGAAGTCGTTGGCGAGTATCTATCGGGCTGGAATAGCACGTATAGAACACGATGTAGTGATACCAACCTATTTCATCATATCAATATAGAGAAGGTGCTCCGACCCAGATCATCAAAGTGTAATATTTTCGAGGTCAGTTTCTGAGTCCAGGGTCCGGATTGCCTGTAGCGCAACTATCGCTCTTCTATCGAACTATTTCTAACAACAATGTTCAACAATGCTATATACGGCTTGAGCCCGGTTTCACCAATCTTAGTTAGGGTACTAATACACTAACTATTAATTTAAGGTACGAAAATAACGTATGTAACCAATGGTGATAACAAGTTAAGCCACTAACTATTGCCTAATCTAGTTCGTAAAACCGGGCTTCGGTAGAATTTTAATGTCAGCAATTGCATTTGTTTTTTCACGAGAATCGTAGATTTTGTATGTTCAACAATGCCAACGGTACGTAGCCACCATCATCTACATCTAGCTCAAAGGGAAAACCACCAAATAGTGACGGGCAATCGGTACTTCTGGCCCTGAACTGACCGCAAGAAACCACGAATGTTCTCCATTCTATCAGTATAGGAGTTGGAGCACTCTTTTCATATTATGATGAAATGAGTCAGTATCACTGCATTGTGATAAAACTACGCAAAAACAACCGACTACATTGATTAATTCATTCAGAATTGAGCTCCGATCTACACAGAACGTTTGTCATTTTGAAGAGATCGAGTCATTCATTCAATCATTGAAACACTTAAGGAAAACGTTCGTAGTTTCCTCATTTCACATCCATTTCATAACATTGACACATTTCTGAATGGTTTGAGTTGTGGGTGTGTATCACTGTTTAGAAATCAGAGGAGAAAGGAACAATAATCAAATGCTGTTGATGAGAACAGAAGAAACATAGTACATATAGTTGAGATAGTATTCACATTTTTGTTCATATTGAAATCAGTGACTATCCATGTTTATAGTTTCGAGTATTTCAAAACTTCCACTTCTCTATCCAACTGTACTCATGGATATGATTGTGATCACAGTTTGTATGAAATAGAATATATAATCATCATTATCGTGGGATGTTATTGTATTGCAGGCGAGAAAATTGGATCAAACCAACAATTGACTCAAGATGGTATTGAATATGGGTTGAACTCATTAAACACTTGACACACGCTATGAAGAGGTCATTCAAACACAGAACATAAGCAGAAGCTATCTGATTTCCAAGAGTGGTAGATAAAAATTTCAAAACAATGAAGAATATGAACAAAATAAGAACGAATACAGAAAAGTCAATGGTGGGCCAGTAGGTCCAAACTCAAACTTGGAGAAAATGAATGTCGATCATCAAAAAAATACGGAAAAGTGATAAAACAATTCATTGAACATACGAGTGACCTTCTCACATCATGTATAATCAAATCGGATCATCAATTCAGCATTTTCGACAAGTATTTCCACTTCTCACAACGTATTTTGAATCATGTATATCTCACTATTCAGTTTGGTTCCATGATCATATTCTTATAGCTGTGAAATCACCCTGGGGGAAACTTGTTGCACTTCGGAGACTGAGAACGCCCCAGGACGTGATCGATTCGATACCATAATACGATAATCTCCATTGGCTACCGATATACGGATTAAATCTGGAGTTGCAGAGCTAATAAGCTCTCCATCGTGACTAATTAGAAGCTTAGTTCAGTTGATACCGAAAGCTGACAATTATTAGTAATTTCTGATGATGACCTAGTCTTCGATCTGATTTTCATAACACACTGCCTCCTATTATTATAACTCGTATCTCACATTGATCTTCATTCTATGAGTTCTCTCCCATATCACAGTCAGCTGAGGCACTGCTCCAGAAACTGGAGTCACTGTAGACATTGGATTCGATTCCCACATATAACATGCGTTTTTGAATATCTTCTCACTTATCATATCTGTAGTTTTATCATCACCTACTTATTCGTACCCCATATAACCCAGCTGTTTGTGGGGGTCGTTAAGTTGACAATAATCTATTCTTCTTGGATAGCGTATGGTATCAATCATCCAACAAGTGACTGACGTCAACTCGTCGGCCATCTTTCTTGTCACTTGATATCAACTTTTCATATGTTCAAATATCAAAATTATTTGTCATTGGACCACTTACATCCCACATGGATTTATTGTGTTCGATGATTACAAAATGATTCAAATCGAATATTCCCAAGTACTTTTCGAGATGATTCAAGTTAAGAGCTGACAGTCAGGTAAGCTTTTGCTACATAAGCTTGACATGTACCAACACGTCAAGCTAGACCATGACCTACTACAAGCATCCTCGCTCGTCTCTTAGCTGGCTTCACTCCCCTACTGTATACGATATCTACGTTAGTTGAAGATGACTTATTTTTCATGCCATTATAGATATTGATTACAAGACCGTCTTGAAGTCCTAAAACAACCGGAAGAGGTCGCTTCAAAATGACCTCACTAATTCATCTCAAGCCATTGATAAGTTTCGATGTAGTTTGAAGGAGAAAAGTAATAGAGATCAGTGATGTTTTCTCACGTATATTCTCACTCGTAACGTTCAAGTTGGTTCAATTACATTTCTCGTTACCTAACAGGCAAGAAATTAGTAGACGGTACCAACTACTGATAACTAGGAGAAATACATTATTATCAATTTATTATTTCCAATTAACTTACTCTAGCAAAGTTGGATAAGTATGTACAACTAGGGCAAATTACACTCGACTTTGCGATATTAGTTCCGAATACATTACATCCGTCCCGATTTTCCTCGTCAATGAATCTTTTTACCTTTCTCGTTCTCCTCCACTTCAATTCATATCGAGTGATCAAATTGATAAATTAATTGAGAAGGAATGGTGACTTGAGTCGGAGAAGTAGTTATATGTAGAATGATTGTATGAGAAAGACATTGGGGGATAAATTAGTCTTAAGCGGACAATTTAAAATTATTCAATTCTAAATGTATCTCAGAGTATTTTTTCATCTTCCCATATCGGCTTCAACGAAGCACTGCGACGATAACCGAGATTCATTGGTGTTTGATGAATGAGTGATGATCAAATCCTGGGATGGTGAGATTGAGGTCTGGTAGAAAGTGGGAATAATAGTGGGAAGGATGCGGTCGTGGTATATACTGTGGGAAACGTACCGACACCAGGACCCCTATTCCTGAGATAAATGATATGTGAGAAGAATAAAAAAAATGAGTGAGAAAACGATTATCTCAGTCAAAATGGCCGATTGGTAATGGTAAATCGGCCATATTAAGTGAGATAATCGTTTTCTCACTCACTTTTATTTTTCTCACACCTCATTTATCTCATGAATAGAAGTCCAGCCTGAACTAAGGAAGGAAAAGTGCGAGAAAAACTTCGTACATTTTTGCGGGGATCGAACCGAGGTCCGATAGGCCCATCACCTCCCAGATCACACGAAGCGAGCGTGTCATGAACTGAGCTAGATATGCTGGTAATGACTGTGTCAAGAGGCAACGAAACACTGTGTTTCGTCTTTGCATGGAGGAAGATTCATTTTTGAAACATTTCTTTGTGAAATCAGCATATTTCAAACACATTTCACAATCACTCATGATTTTTCCGAGATTGGAAACATTTCAGGAATGTCTATACATTCTTTAGTCGTAACGATGACCATTATCAGCCCCACTCAGTGCTTGCTGCGGCTAAACAATCCCCTAAACAGTCCACATAACATCGAGCGTACCGGGCATGTTTCACTCCCCCTCACCCTCAACGCATCATACATAGACTCCATATATTCATATATATATATATTTATACATATATATATATATATATATATATATATATATATATATATATATATATATATGTGTATATATATATATATATATATATATATATATATATATATATATACATATATATATATATATATATTCATATATATATATATATATATTTATATATATATATATATATATATATATATATATATATATATATATATATATATATAAATATTTTAACGAGATATGTGACTCAACGTTTAGAAGGCGTACACATTTGTGTCTCGGCAGTAACTACACACCACTCTGCAAACCGGCAAGTTCCCACCATATCAGACTTTCTCGAAGCATTTCCTTCTATGTCATATTGTGAGTGTCCAATATGGCCGCCGAGATCGGAACGAGCATATTATGTCACTATTGCAGTAGTAGCGTATCTCGGTGTGGTAATATATCTGTGAATCTACACGACTCAAGCGAGAACAAAGTGGCACGATGAAGACAACTAGTGGTGATTCCTACATACCACGTATACAATCTATCGCATGGTGAATCATGTGAATGACGTCAGTTTGATATTCACGTGGTTTTTGCATAATCTCAAACTCTATTCTGAAGGATGAACTGACAAAAATCGTCTAGCACGTAGTACTGTGAGATCACAGTGAACGATTCCACACGCAACGCTAATATAACGTATATTTCAACAAAACCACATATCGTTAATTTTGTTGAATGAGTAAGTCGAGTATTGACCGAATGTTCATCGAACATATTCGTTTTGTAGAGGAAGAATCGTGGACAATAATGATCCCGTTCAATTTCGAGAAAGAATAATAACTCAGCATACAGGACTGGATTGCAAAGAAGCCAGTGCGTTGTTATGCAGAACAACGTTTCGCCTCAGCGAGCACTGAGAGAGGCTGGTAGTAGTCGACGTCATCTTCCAAAAATGTATCGACATTCCTGAGATATTTCTAATCTCAGAGGAATCATAATCAATCGGAAGAAATATTCAAACTATGCCGTTTTCACAAAAAAAAAATGGAAAGAATAATAGATCTTTCTTCATGAAATTACAACAGTGTTTTGGTGCCCAACTTTCGAGAGAATACCTCACTTTCTATATAATTTCATATTATGGTAGAATTTAGATTTCCAATAGGAATAACCTGGAAAAATAATCTCATCCACTTCATTCTGATGGTAAGTACTCTGATCGGGACTATTTTGGATGAGCGTAGCGAAGATTTCATTTCACATACCGAAAAAAATGGGCTTGGTTTTCATGTTTTTTTTTGTAATTTTGTGCGCGGCATACAGGTCAGGAAAAAATACTCACCAACTTGGAGTTTGTCTCAGAATATTTCTGTCATACCAGAATGGGTTGGGGTTGTTTTTCAGAAAAATAATTTACACAATTTTTCCGGAAAAAATTCATAAAATTTGAGAAATACTTGGAATGTTGAAAATTTTCGAAGACTCGTGAATTTCCACTGAATATCGAAGACATGATCACGTATATTTCCAGTGACTTTGGAGAATTCGGATGTGAAATAACAAAGGAAACGCAATAAACGTAACCATTGTATTGGAGGTTGGGATCAATTGATTTTGAAAGTGCATATGCGACAGGTTGCAGCTATGACTATCAATTACGAGATTGATAGTCACAGGTTGCAGGTGAGGTTTTTGAACGTTTGAAGTAATCCAAGGTTCGTGGATGTGGATTGATCTGACGAAATATTTTTCATTCCAGATTTCCATACTTCTAAGCTCATCTCACAACGTCAATCCCGCGTCTTCCTAGTAGTATACAATACATATCTGAATGGCATTATTCCAACATTTTCCATATTGTTCATATTGATACACACTGAGTGAATGAGAATTAATCGAGATTGGGAATAGTATCAAACGAAAGGAAAAACAGATTCTTAACATAGTATTTCGTGATGAAATAGTATTCATGGTGAACATAGTATTCCAATTCATGAAAAAGAGTTATTTTCTCATAGAGAATGGTGAAAGTAACAATTTATGTCTGCGGGATGGTATTCCCCAGTGGCCTCATTTCCTAATTCGAACATTAACCCAATTTACTCTCTCTCTCACCTTCGTGGTTTTTCTCACTCTCATATTCTATTTCACCCTCGGTCTCTCCACTTTCACATTATCGCCGTATCTCATATATATATATATATATATATATATATATATATATATATATATATATATATATATATATATATATATATATATATATATATATATATATATATATATATATATATATATATGAATATATGTATATATATATATATATATATATATATATATATATATGTATGTATATATATATTTATATATATATATATATATATATATATATATATATATATATATATATATATATATATATATATATATGAATACATATATATATATATATATATATATAAATATATATATATGAATACATATATATATATATATATATATATATATATATATATATATATATATATATATATATATATATATTCATATATATATATATATATATATATATATATATATATATATATATATATATATATATATAGAAATATATATATATATATATATATATATATATATATATATATGTATATATATATATATATATATATATATATATATATATATATATATATATATATATATATATATATGTATATATATATATAGAGAAATATATATACATATATATTTATATATATATATATATATATATATATATATATATATATATATATATATATATATATATATATATATATATATATATATATATATATATATATATATATATATATATATATATATATATATATATATATATATATAAATATACATATATATATATATATATATATATATATATATATATATATATATATATATATATATATATATATATATATATATATATATATATATATATATATATATATATATATATATATATATATATATATATATATATATATATATATATATATATATATATATATATATATATATATATATATATATATAAATATACAAAAATATATATATATATATATATATATATATATATATATATATATATATATATATATATATATATATATATATATAATATGATCAAAGTTGATGAAAACATCGACCCTACATATAGCCTCGCCTGTTGGTGTGGAGGAACTATCATCAGAAGTATGTTTTTCTACTGAAACGACAAATATATAAAAGCTCATAGAGGATGAAATATCGATCTTTCTGGTTATTCTGCATGAATCGGATGGATATTATGAAACAAAATGTCCATTGAGATTTTGAGATATTTAATGGGGTGAGTCATCACTGGCCATCTCCTTCCAGAATTCAAAATGATACATCAGCATCAGTCAATCCGTCCATAATCTGAATCATTCAATTATATTATTTTCCAAAGAAAAGTATAGCATGTTAATTCATACATACTTCTCTACGGAATCGGAATCAATACAATAGGATTCCAGATCATTCCCAGTCATATTGACATTCATGTTGCGAAAACTGATGTGGTAATTCTCAACAATTCAAATTGGATGATTTCGAGGCTTCAGTATCGGAAAAACATCTGTTTGCAAGTCTCACACTGAAGCTTAGTCAAACACGCTCCTACAAAAATCTATTGAGACTTCATTGAATATTGAATATATTGAATATTATCATTTCCAATAAATTGCTTCATATTTGAAACTTCTCTGGGTGCAATATCTGAGCTGTTGAAAGTTAGTATATTTTCTTGTGTCTGAAGACTGAACGAGGAATTATTAAAAATGATTTGGTGAAGTGACTATTGAAATTATGAAATTATGAAAAGTATATTTTCTCCATATCAAATATATGGAACAATTCACTTGGACTCTGACAACAAATCATTTTTCGTCATAACAGATTGAATACTCACAGCCACATGATGTGGTATGCCTATTCAACGCTCGAACTGGGTGGAGAAAGTACTTTCGATTGATCTTTCTTGATCAAACAAAATGTACTGTACAATGTTTCATTTTCATCTGGTGGAAATTCATTTCCTCTCAACTAATAATAATCCGCCATTGAAATTATAGATATACAATGCGAGTTGAGTTACTCGAGAGTTCGTCTGATATCTGTCAATTAGGTAAACTATCAAAAATTCTCAAATAATCAGCAGGAGTTCCGAAAGTTTCTACAAACGTTATCAAAGATAAGGGTCATTTAGGTTGATTGGAAAATCCAAGTTTGGTTGGTTCAATTATCTAATCACAGAGAGGATAAGAGAATGAAAACCTATTTCCAAGAGTGGATCTCTTGGTTACAAAGAACAGTTTATATACACGTATTCACAGACGCTGTATATCGTCTACCAACCTTGTATACTTGTTAAAACTAGGATAATTACTCAATATTTGTATACATTTGGAGATTCAATCGTTTAGAATGATGTAGTTGCATTTTTTGAAAATGAATCCATTCCTGAGGAAAATCGTGATGTTCAAAAACATCAATTCATCCAAACATGTTAGGGATCTTTGTGTTTGTTATGTTGGTGAAGGTCCACCTTTTTCCTTGAATACCAGCATACAGTATCTGTTACCTATTGACTAAACGTCCAACCCAATTTGTACAAATACTATGCGAAACGAGTCTTGGAGTATAAGACAGGAAAAGTAAAGAGAAAAGATAAGAAAACAGAAACAAAAGAGAGAAATAGTTGAGAGAAAGAGGAGAAAACCGGACTAATAATGTGTATACGTTCGCTTTCTTGCATTGTTCGATTTTTTTTTTGCAGACATCCACAACTATCTAGGAAGCTCTTCACGTAGTTGGAGCAACCCCAGCGCTTGGGCAAAGGTCTACCGAGTTGATAGCTTGAAAGTCTTGGCACGCATACATTGTTTCCACAGGGCATACTTTGGCCCAGCACCCTGTGCATCCCCCCCTCCCCCTCCTCCCCTCCCCCCCTCCCCCTCTCCGCACCTACGATCCGTGTGTTTTATGGTTATCTCCGTTGTATCTGTCTTGCATGTTGTTATTGTATATGTGCTTGTTGATTTTACGTATTGATTGTAATACCTTTTTTTTTAGTGATAGCTTTTATCTGACCGTAGAAGTTGACTCAGTCATTGAAGTAGATTGTAAATAAACAACTTGACATAGTCCACATGACCTGCACCAACTGGTATCGTCCGAACTTTTGTAATACTATTAAAGCAACTAGAACGAATGAATTTCACTTCAATCAGTTATTCACTCTATTCATTCATGACGCATTGAGAATTTAATATAGGAGTTCTTTTCATGTCATCTGTAGTCAGTTGAAATAATGTGTATAGCCAACCTGTAACTTCAAAAAAAAAATGAAAAAAAAATCTTATAGAAACTGATCCTAATGAATAGTTACCATGAGTATAAACGCAGCATGCGTCGTAGATTGAGCAGAATAATATATGTGATATTATAGAAATTTCAACTCTTTGATAAACGTCTACCTTCTTAAGGAACATTGTATCAAACATGTCGAGCACTGACATATTTCACAACATGCCATAATCTGAAGTGATTCGGATAATTTTTCCTTTCACTTCCCTTATTTTCGTGTACCTTCTTCTACCTATGATCAGGAGATGAGGATGTCTAGAGGAAGTTTTGTTTGGAACGGTTGAACCTTAAAACCTGTGAAACGCGTATTACAGTCACAGAAATACTCGATTTTCACTGATTGAATGATTTAGCTGTCGCTCATCCAATGAGCAACACACCCAAAATATTCCCATAATTTCAATAAGAATGATAAAAATCATATATTTATCAATTTTTGATCATTCATATGATGTGAGAAATGTCAGTGTCACAATAAAATAAAATAGGGGAAACAAACTTTGATGAAATGAATAGAACATTTGATGTGGAATATCCACTGAAACAATATAATTTTCTCAAACATTTGTGCCATAACTAAGGCAATTAGAAATCGATGGATTTGTTAATTAATTACATTTTTGATAAGAGCTGATTGCTCGAGATATTATTGAAGATCTCAAACATTCTCACAAGTAAATGGCATGGAATCGTGAACCTATTCGTCATCAGACGAGATAGACTCCCTGCTCTCTTTCACGGCCGCTGACAATTATCATCAATAAAGATGCAGCTAATCAATAACACGTGTCTTGATCGAATTGGCAGCGTTCAAGTGATTCGCGTAATTCAAGTTATTTCAAATCCATTGTCGATAGTTCAAAACTTCCTCAGATGTCATATCTGAACCGTTGAAAATGAATATCAATTTCATATAGTTGGAGACTGAATATGGAATATTGAATATTGAATATGGTTTTTCTCAATCCATTGCTTATCATCTGACATTTTCTTGAGTGTCATATCTGAACTTTCCGAAATGAATATCAATATTCCATATGGTTGGAGAATGAATATGAAATATTTCGAAACTTTCTTGGGTGCCAAATCTGAACAGTTCGAAAAAGTATCATTTTCATGTGGTTGGAGACTAAATATGGAATTATCGTATATTGAACATTAAATTTGACATTTTCCAATGTATTGCTTACATTATTTGGAACTTTCTTGGCTGCAATATCAGAACTGTTGACCATGAGTATCATTTTCTTGTGGTTTGAGACTGAATATGGGATCATCAAATATGGAATATTGAATATTATCGAAATTATGAAATTATTGTGTTCAGGTGAGAGTATCATTTATGTCAGTGGACTTGATGAGAATAATTATTCTTGTAATGTGAACCATTCATGATGACATTCTCATTTTGTTTGATCGAACGTTCAAGCCCAGACACAGAGCCCCCAAATCAAGCTGACATGGATTAAAGTATTGAAGGTATTATGCGATGAAAAGTGATCAAACATTTCATACAGAACGTCAATTATAAAATTGTTGCGTCCCATTCCCATTTGTTATGAAAACCAATTCGAACGACTCTTGCTTTATATTTTGTATCAGCGTAATTGCAGCTTGAAAAAGTGAGTTATTGGAACACTCGTCTTTTAGTGGAATACGATGGGAGAGACGGTCGATCGCAGCCCTCCTCTTCAGTGGCAGCAATAATAATACACAGATTATCAAAACGTGCACGTATACCGAGCAAGATTCGTCCAATATTGATATGTGTAGGGTATGTATTGGAGTTGTTATCTGAATTAGCTTGAGAGCTGGGCATGGGATTCGAAATAATCGTTCATATGGGCCTATCGCCCACTGATTCAAACCCCAAATCATTACACTGTTCATGAGAGGGACTCCTTGGAAACAATGATGAATCATTCTACTGTTGATGAGGAATTTTGAGAGAACAATGATGAATCAATGATCTTGTATTCACTCCAAGTATTCAACACTATTTCACTTTTGATCATCTGATAACATTGGTGGAGGTGCCGGGTCATACAATTGTAATCAAGGAAGTTTTCTACCAACATGAAAAAAAAATATCACCATTATATCTGTGTAGCTGTGGTATGCGGAGTATTCAACACTATTTCATTTTTGATCATACATTAACATTGGTGGAGGTGCCGGGTCCTGAAATTGTAATCTAGTAAGTTTTCTACCGACATAAAAAATCAAATATCACCGTCTTATCTGTGTAGCTTTGGTATGCAGAGTATTCAACACTATTTCACTTTTGATCATCCGGTAACATTGGTGGAGGTGCCGGGTCATACAATTATTATAATCAAGGAAGTTTTCTATCAACATGAAAACAAAATATCACCGTTATATCTGTGTAGCTGTGGTATGCGGGGTATTCAACACTATTTCACTTTTGATCATTTATCAACATTGGTGGAGGTGCCAGGTCATACAATTGCGATCCAGAAAGCTGTCCGCCAACACAAAAAAAGCGAATACCACTGTTATATTTGTGAAGCAGTGGTATTTTCGAAGGATCGGAATATTTCATAACACGGATGTATATAATTATGTGATATGGCAACAGACTCGTTGAATATTTCATTACACAGTATGAATACAAGAACGGAGAAGAAATGAGAGTTCAATAATAAGAATGAGAAGATTCAAGATTTTCTCCCAATTTTGTGTTCTGCTCACTATTTATACTGATGGTGAGTTGCTCACGATTTCTTTAATCATATCCTCAGGATACATTATTTTCTGAATGAGTTATCTCAATATTTGAGGGTAAGATCACCCTTGTGTTGCCCCTCCAAAAGATCTTAACCGTCATATCCGCAACCAAAATTAGTGAACAATGCTTCTGTATCAAGTTTCGGTGTTATGACCTTTTTTCTCACCTTATCACCATCTCATATATCATTCACCGTCGCCAATAGATCTTGGTCGTTTTCACACGTCGTCAAAACCAATATAAATACAAAAATGTACCTCATGAACACAAAGTACATCAAATTGATAGATGATATATCTCTTTTATTTTTTCATGAAATCAATATTCAATATAATATATATCTTCGTGAGCTACACTTTTTTCCACAGGTTTTTCTGGAATATCAACGACTCAGCTTGAACGAATATTAATCCTTTGGCAAAATCACCTTCATGTGGTTATGAAAGCTTTGGATTGATGATTATTTCATCTTATTATCTTATTTTATTCTATTTTATTTCCTTTTTTTTTTTATTTCTATGTTCAGTATGTAATTCTCCAATGTGTGTGTATACTCTCTGTACCACATCATTCGTTTGATCATTTCTTGATTGTTCTCATCATTAAATACGCCTACACATATTATATAAATTCTGTTCTTACGCGGACTCCTCATTATTTCTTCCAGTCCACACACCATGGTATTCAGTTCACAGAGCTTAAATGACATATTCCTATTCTTCATCACATTTGATGATAATTCAAATATTTATGGTATCACTGTCTCTATAAGTATGTGACTCGAAAAAAATGTGGATCAAATGGAGGAAAAAATTGAATTGTATCAATCCAAATACATAAAAACAGAGAAAATGTGAACTGTCACCAAAAATCTTCGTTCAAGTTAATTGTTCTCTCGTTCACAGCATGCACCAAGCAGGAATGTCAGCATGCAGTTATCCAAACGACTCACGCGAAACTGAAATGACAATGGTATCGGACGTGAAGAGTGTTTTATTACGCTCTACGTTGCGAAATGCAATCATTCCGGTTTAACGACTCGGGAGGAACAGATGGTTATTGCTGTGTTCTTCCCGTCTTCGTTACAGATAAAACTGCCAACAGAACATCAATGTTACTCAATTGAGAGTAAACATTACTAGATACGTTATGTTACGATGTTCATTCATCATTGTTTGGAAATCAGTAAACAAGGTGTTTGTTTGTGTTTATTTCCGATACTAAAACCGATACAATCTGATCAAAACCTATAAAAAAAAAAATCGGACATTTTGTTTTCAATTTCATCATCATTTCCATACGATTCATCGATTGGGTCAATCAAACTGATGTTGATCTTTTTTTAAATTGAATCTAATCAATGATGTACCATACAACAATGAGGATGGTCGTTCACCAACTTCTCAATGTGGAACATTTACATAATTGAGATATACGAAATTGTCAAATGCAATCATTTTATTTGGAATATAATGGAATTATTGATGATATATTTTTCTCATCAACATCAAAAACTTTTAGCAGAGCCATTGTTGACATATGAAATGATCAATCGATTATAAAAATAGAAAACTCCTTTGAAAATGATTGAGGAGAATATTGATGAAAACGTGATATAACCATGAATATGTTGGTGAATATCAATTGAGGAATGTATCATAACACATGACTTTGTGTGATTGAAACTGAAGATGGTGAAGAAATGACGACATTGTTTGCGCAATGAGGTATGAAAAAGGAACACTGTAATCTCCCCGTGAAGAAATTTCATGACGTGTATTTAAGAATTTGAATATAAATATCCACGACATAATTCATGATGATTTGATTCATAAGGAATGATAAATGTACGTTGATCGATGAAATGCGTGGAGAATTATGCTGACCCACAGTGCATAAAAAAAAACTCCCAATGCTCTCAATTTACATACAAATCCATTATGGTTCAGTTCTCAATTATTCGAAAACAAATATTAAAGTTATGTAGGGCCCCATTGATATGTTACTGGATACTGTGATGAAATATATATTGGAGAAGCTTTCACATCATTCATCGAAAACTCGAGATCTTTCAAATGTCCACGCTTATATATATATTATCATTCCTTGAACAATCACTGAATCAACAACAGATGAAAGTTTTGAGAAATGCGTATTTCAGATCAATTGATCTCCCAATTGATTGATTATTTGGTTTCAGATTCGAGTATGGAAATGTGCCTTTCTCAGACCATGTTAATCGAATGTCTCCATTATTTCTATCACATGTGTTTTGAATTGTTGTTCCTCATCACTTCGATCTGATTCAATCCGTATAAATGTAGGCCTATATGTTCCGTAAAGTAATGTCATGTAATGTATTGTTTGTATAAATTTAATAGGAAGAAATATATAACAAAATTGCTGAATAAACATGAACAATTATAACCATTATCATTTCATCATATCGAGTACAGTAATTTTTATTTTGGATAATTGGTATGGAAGTATCATTATTGTTAATTATCCTACAGGATTTCTCATACGATGAATATCCTCACGTAAGCCAATGAGCGATTACTGAAAAGCGTTTGATGATGTCAAAGAGTTATTCCTATACAAACTTGAACAATCGGTTTATAATGAATGAGTATCCTGAAAAAAACGACCTTTGGGCGTGCAACGCTGGAAAAACTCTGTTATCTTCATCCCTTAGCTTTGCCGAGGAACAATGATTCTATTATCAAGTTATGAAACGCAATTAAAAAACTTTCATAATTTTTAACATATTCAAAAAGTGGCGCTGGATGAGTTTTCAACTTTTTTTATGATCGACGGTGGAGATGTGTGAATGTATTCTGTAACCAACCTTTCTATCCTGAGCAATCATCTCTACGGTCAACAGCTGAAGTCCTAATCTAATCTCAATGAAACAAATGCTTCTATTTCAAGAGTGTGTCAATTGTGTTATTGTGTTGCTTGATTCGTTCATCAAAATTGTATTGTGTCTCAAGGGGGGACTTGGGTGAAAATCCTATTCAATTGGTATTATTAATTGTATACACTCCAAATTTTCCACATTGATAACCATCATGTTGAGGCTGCCAACTGAATTATAGATAAATAATAAAAATAATGAACATGACATTTTGATCGTCCGAATTTTTCAATAATGTGAATTATTTTTCAATTTTATCATATAATTGTCATTTCATTCTCCTCGGGAATGTTGCGAAAGTATTGTTGGTCATATCAATTTTCAGATATTCCTGTTATATTTCAAAATATGATTTTATTCACGATGTTTTTTCAGAATAAAATTTCATCTAAAATATATTTAGTATTCATTTTTCATCTTCATTGTCAGATGATATATCGATGGAGCGATATGTCCAACCCTTGATGAACTGAAAATGAATACTTACAATGAGAATCGAGACAATTGAACAACTCTCATGGATGTAGCACCAAAAAGAAATTCTTGTTTTATGAGGAAAAATGTATTGCAGTAAATGCCCTATCAAGATTGACAATGTGAATGGCTATATTGGAAATGACAAGACGAGGGCTCGATGCACAATGACACTGAATAATTTTTTCCGGGTATGATCATCGATACTTTCAAATATTTTGAAACACAAGACTTGAATAAACATCCAAACCAATCATTGTTTGATGAAAAAAATGACATTTTCAACTGAGTCCCCCCTTGAGCCTGGATCATTTTTCTATATCGTATAAATTAGGAACCATGTATGCATTTGTGATTATCACCACGGATATCGACAATTTCACTTCACGATAATATTACTATTATGACGATGTTTATTCGTATAGTGGATCATTTCTTGCTTTTGTCAAACTGTGACCAAGTGAAAACCATATTGTCGGCAGTGTTCTGATGGAAACCTCATTCTACATATATTAGGAATTGTGTTTCCGTAGATCCCGACTGACTTGATCCGAATGCTCGAAATTGTTGTTACAGTAAACAATGTGTGTGTAAGGTTCTATCGTCACGTTATCTCACTTAGAGAAGCAAATTGTTATGTTGGGTGGAAAACATATATCAATCCATATTATTTCCTGGAAACTTCCAGTTTTTGAAATAATTAATGATTATATTGATTATGATAATCTCACAGGCTATATGAGAAAAATGGGGGCAATTTAACCCAGTCGTTGACGCGCCATGAAAGTCTCGAAATCAAATCGATCGATAGATTTGGTTCGGAAATTCACAGTGATCAGGTATTCATTTTCATTCTCCATCATTTCACGTGCATCATTCAATCATTCATCATTCTACTTTATCCATTATTTCATGATAGGCCTACTCATCATTCTTAAACTGATGATGATCACCAGAAATGTTTGTTTTCATTGTTATTCACAGTTCAAATTGAAATCTTTCGATATTTTGGTCAGGTTTTAGTCGGTTATACATTGAGTTCTCGTCCTGTTTCACATTTCATTCTGAGTATTCCGTTTCTCCATTTTGAGAGTCAATTGTTAATTCTCCTCGTCCCTGAAGTATTATCTCCATCCATTCATCTATATATAACCCCACAATTCTCTTCTCAGAAGAAATATTCTAGATTTGGAGGAATTATTATCGATCGGTACGATTTTGAAATGATATATTTTGAAGAATATGTTTTTCTCACAGACCAAGTTGATTAGCAACATCATTGAGATATGTGTACTATTCTATACGGTAATCAGCAGCTGAAAATAAATGAGTGTTCACTTTAAAATTCAAATGAGAACTGTATTCTCAATAAATTGTCATGAACACCTCATCTTGGATATGGCTCGGTTGAGGATAGAAACGCATGGAAGGCTATCATACGTCACGAGGCGGAAGCATCTCTCTGCTCTCTTCAATCGTGGGGCCTTGAGAGTAGTTATCAACAAAGATAGATCAATCAATTCAAAAGCATGTGTTCAAATCTGATCAACGTGTTTCGATGTTTCATCTATTTTCAACGCCAATTGTAGCGCATTGTCAGTTCTTCAACTTGTTCACTGACATACGGTACCATTGAATCTTCAGAAAATATCAGCTGTTCTGGGTGCATTGCAACTGAGTACCGACTCTAAAATGCATGCATATTGCCTAATCAAGCTATATCGATTGGATGAGCGGAACAAAGACTCAAAAAGTACTGAAAAAAACATCCTCTCCGAACTCTAGAGACACAAATTTAATTCATATTTGTGATGGACACAAGTGCTATATCCTCTGATTTGAAAAAATCTTTTTTTTTTAGTTTTGATCAATCGCACCACTTCTGAGAAAACCCATTCCAAACTTCTCAAAAACCCAATAAGATCAACCCAGAGTGGAAAATTTCAAGAAAACATCTTCTTCAGATGGCTTAAAAATTTCTCGACATTCCACTATAATAATGACACATATTATCCCTCAGTTTCAGATGAATTTGATTACCGGTGTCGATGAAAAAAATTTGATGTTACTCTTCTACATTGATCAAAGCTATATCGAGGAACTCATCGGAAAAATGAGCAACATTCAAAACCAATCAGTATATGGGATTATTGAAATGAATGATGAATGATACAGGAAGGTAGTGACATTGTTATGAAGTTAATATATAACTCCCCATATAAATATTATGTCTATACCGCTAATCCAACAACGCCTATATGCGTTCCCCAATAAAACAAATCGATTGTTTTCATTTCCTCACAGAACTTCTGACATGATAACGAATAACTTGATCTTAGAATATCCACCCATGTATTTCCATGACAGGTTTCCCACCTGTTTCCTCGCTCGTCGAGCGGAGGATCTGTCGCTCGTACGCCTTGCAAACCGCCTCCCATCAACTAGTATTCCCTCGCATACAAATACCCCCGTGAGTTCAAGTCGAAACCAAACGTTTACTGAGCTCAACTGTCGGGGAGGGTAACGATAACGATAGATAACGACCAGAAGATCGATTCACTGTTGCATAGATGCTTTATTTACAGAGTTTTCAATTTGATGTGGAACCGTTTTTTTTAAACAACCCCTAGGGTGATCTAGCTATTACTGATGTTGGATAAGTTAATTGGATTGTTGGTTGAGTTGACACAGAAATGAATGAGTCTACATCTCTTAATACGGGATATTGTGAGAGAATGTGATGGTAAAGAGGCCACCATCGCCTAATGAAATACACATTCAATAGAAGATACAATCAATATTTGACTATGCAATGTTAGTTATTACGTGGGATGAGCATTTTTTTTCGAAATTCACTCCAAATTGATATGATAGTTGATTATTGAATGGCTTCGCATTGTCAAACACGAGATTTCTTTCTTTCATTTGATATTTGATATTTGATATTTTTATTCATTCATGGGAATTGGCATTACATATGCAATTATATGGCAAGTCAATAATGAATATATAAACAATACATACAAACACACCGAGCTTTTCCGACCCACGACAAACAATGATGCAATACAAAACTGGACAAACACAATTCTGCACCTGTATACAACCACATTGAAATATTGTTCAATGAATTAAAAATGAATGACTCAGAAGTTGGGATAGAAGTTATTGCATAGTGATTATTGTTGAGATGTGCAGCTAGATAAAAATTCGTCAATTGAGTGAAAAGGAACATTTAGAATGTACTGATTTAATTTCGTCTTGAAAGCCTTAAAACTCTCGAGTGATTTTATCCTTATTGGCAACTAATTATACCAGTTTTCAACCTTTATAAAAACAATCCTGCTCATACATTGCTGTTATTTATTTGAACGAGTACTGATGTTATTTTTACTCCTCAGTATCTTGCACTCAGTATTGTTTCCTATTCATCTAGTATATTATTAGAACTTTATGATAGTGTTATTAAATAAAATATCCACTGTATTCATGACATCGTAGCAAAACTTGAGAATGAGGAAATAAATTAATGAATGAAAAAATATTATTCTAATTTTTCGACGATTCAATCATTCAAATTATTCAAATTATTATTTCAATCATTCATTCATGGATGATACGAATCTGCTGAAATATGTTCGTATAAAGAAGACCTTTGAAGGGCCTACTGAAGGCTAACCAGTGAGCCTCAATATGACTGATACTAAATTGATCATATAGAATCTCGAACAATGATATTCGGTAATAAATTCGCAGGTACCAACGTTTCCCATTTTGGAAAGTTAGAGATGAAAATTCACGAGATTCTGAAATTACTGGAATCGTTTACCACACATTTTTTTATTTCATTTTCATTTTTAATTCATCTTCAGTAGGCCCCACTCAATATCAGACACAGTAACATGACCGAAATTGAATTTATCATTCATCAATTGAATTGAATCTTGCCATAATTCAAGGAACACTATATCTTCATTCACTTCATTTCTGATTTCTCTTCATCGGGGTTTGATCTATCCATACCAAAGGTGTGTGTGATAATGTTAACCATGAGGAAAATGAAAACTGCACATTCAACAATACTGTAATTCCTCATGTATTGTGTATGGAATTGAATGTTTTTTTGAATTGAATTGAATTGAATTTCTCATTCTTAATTTATGTACATTACCGATTGAAGAATCATTGAATCCTCCATGGCCTGCATCTTGATGTCTGAATTACTAACGTGAAAGTAGCACTAACTGGCAGTTTGATGTTATTTTCACAATGGTAACTGATGCTATTTGCTCTCACTAACTCTTGGACGTAGGCTAGCTTGACTTTGATACCAGGCTCAAGTCTGATATTCGAATGATGTTTCCAGTCATTCATATTTTAAGCACAAAGATTCTTCACGAATGATTTAGTCCATGGAACTCCACAAGATTTGGAAACGCATTAAAGATCGTATGATGCCTTCTCGATAATAATTTGATGAAATATCCACCTTTAGATGACAATGGATGTAACTCATTAGTAGTACACAACTCATGTATATGAGAATAGAATATCATATAATTTCGAATGGATCATTTTAGATTCATGGAGCTATAAGTTCAACCCGTGGTGAGTGAAAACAATGAAAACACGAAAGAAAAGTCAGAATGAAAGTCAGAAAAGTTTTCCGTGAGATTATTCATAACGATTACCGATTATCTTTCCAAGTCATTGTCTGCAATCTGGCGTCAAGTGTCTGAGACTGCAAGACAGCTGCAAGACAGCTGCAAGTCAGCTGCGTGACAGCTGCCTGACGGAATTCTTCCGACTCATTACATCCGATGAAGATGGGTTTGAAAGTAGGGTAATTGATGCAAAAAATACACCACACTTGCGACCACAGTAACTATGAAAAGATAAATTAGTGATGAAATTGAACTGAATAATGTACACATTCAATATTCAAAAAACCTCTTTCTTTATGAGACTTCTGATTTCTCTCTCGTTGCTTGAAGGAAATCATAGCCCTGATACTAAATGTCAACGAGTAATGACTATGTCCATCTCCATAAGTACAGCGAGAACTGGAAAATTATCATTTCAATTTCAGAAATTTCAATTCATTCATTCGTCCTCCGGAACCCAGCCATTTTTCTGAGTCATGACGTAGACATTACTCAATTTTGATTATGTTTCCAAACATAATCGATGATGCCTACGTCATGATTCATGGTCTTTGAGAGACAAAAAAGTTCTTCAATTCCTGAAATCGAGATGATGATTCCTATGTTTCCTATGAAATCGGGATGGTGAATATCATCATTCGTTTCCAAATTTGATATCAGGGATGTGATATTTTTTGTTCTCATCACTATTATTTTGACGGTGAGTTGAATGGGACTTTTATTTCCCGAAAATCTTTCGAATCCCATCATTCGCCCTTATAGGTAAACAATGGATGTGTTCCAAGTTGCAGATGATATTGGAAAATGCAAATAATTGATGATAAAGAATAACTTGATACAAAATCATTGTTCTCAAATCATGTCAGGAAAAGAACAGAGAATCGTTCGTATGGGACACCACGATGGTGATTTTACCAACCCTTATTCATACATGGTATGATGACAAGTCCTACATACATCTTGTTTATGAGACTATTGTATCTCTATCCTCCTGTGTCAGGTTGATTGCCTCGAATTGCATTGAATTGAATCGAATTGGATCCATTCTGGATTGAATGAATTGAATTCAATGAATGAATGATTGAATGTGATTCAATTAGTCGGATAAAACGGGTAACGAAGGGACCTTTAAGCATGGAGCTATATTACAGAGATACGTCACTCAAAGTTGAGAAGGCGTACATATTTGTGTCTCGGCAGTCACTTCAAACCACTTCGCAAACCTGGAATTTTCCACCATATTGGAGATATATCATATATATATATATATATATATATATATATATATATATATATATATATATATGACATATATATATATATATATATATATATATATATATATATATATATACATATATATATATATATATATATATAAACATATATATATATATATATATATATATATATATATATATATATATATATATATTTATATATATATATATATATATATATATATATATATATATATATATATATATATATATATATATATATATACATATATATATATACATATATATATATATATATATATATATTTATATATATATGTATATATATATATATATATATATATATATATATATATATATATATATATATATATATATATATATATATATATATATATATATACACATATTAAATATAAATATATATATATATATACACATATTAAATATAAATATATATATATATATATATATTCATATTCATATATATTTATATATATATATATATATATATATATATATATATATATATATATATATATATATATGAATATATATGAATATAAATATATATATGAATATAAATATATATATATATATATATATATATATATATATATATATATATATATATATATATATATATATATATATATATATATATATATATATGAATATATATATATATATATATATATATATATATATATATATATATATATATATATACATATATATATATATATATATATATATATATATATATATATATATATATATATATATATATATATATATATTCATATATATATATATATATATCAGTGATAATATAGAAGACCTTGCTTGGAAGCTATTCGGAGAGATCCAATATGGCCGCCGAGATTGGAACGAGCATATGTCGCTCGTCAGCAGCAGGAGTAACGTATCTTGTTCAGGTGGAACCTTGACCAAGTGCGAGTGATATCAGTGATGATATAGAAGGCCTTGCTTGGAAGCTATTCGGAGAGATCCAATATGGCCGCCGAGATTGGAACGAGCATATGTCGCTCGTCGGCAGCAGGAGTAACGTATCTTGTTCAGGTGAAACCTTGACCAAGTGCGAGTGATATGAGTGATCATATAGAAGGCCTTGCTTGGAAGCTATTCGGAGAGATCCAATATGGCCGCCGAGATTGGAACGAGCATATGTCGCTCGTCGGCAGCAGGAGTAACGTATCTTGTCCAGGTGAAACCTTGACCAAGTGCGAGTGATATCAGTGATGATTCTAATGTTATATTTCAATGCAGCGGGTTCAACCATCTCATGTGACCGCAAGTGTACACGGTTGAACTATTTTATCGCCAAAGAGAACGAATAACCACTTTTAATAATATTATTGCTCGACTCATATTTGAACAAACTTCATATGTAGGTTTTAGAGAGCTTACACTCAAGGAAATCATTTCAGCGTGTTTCAGCGTTAAAGCTGTAGCACACACATACGGAACATAATAAAATGAGTTCACAGATATGGAATATAGTTCAACCAATATTGAAATTCAATTACAGTGATGTTATGAAGAATTGGTACGACATGAAACATTCTGAACATTCTCAGCATTCTGAAGTAGTTTCTATTTGTTCAAAGTTATGGTTTATATACATAATTGATGAATGTTTCCTCAAACAAATTGTACATAACATACATTGAGAGATATAATGTGATCTTTCGTGGAATAGTGCAAGTTTCCATGTAATTCATTGTGACAGCCAATTGAAATAGCGTTACAGGCTCTGAATGACTGTGACTTTGATTTGGTGATATTTCACTGAAAGAGTTACTTGCTATGGCAACACAATATAATGAATGAGCTGCGGTTTCCTGAACAACAAAATCTCACCATATGATTAAAATTTTTGAAAATGTTTCTACTTTCATTTCATCATCAGTTCTTCTTCAAATGAATGTATGGTAGCCAATTAATTGCCCCATCTCATGAGCAGGGTGTGATCTTGAGCCGAGGTCATATCTTGCGAATGATGAATTTGTCAATTGAGCCATATATGACTGATTGTCTTGTTTTCACTCGTTGGTTACTGATGCTATTCTTTGTATTCAAAGTAGCCCAATTGACACACTTCCATTATTCGTTGACTGTAGTACACACACAAAAAGTTTGAAAAAAGCATGATGAAACAATGAGTGCATACAGTTGTATGTTTTATGTGTCATGTTTTACTTTTAATGTTTTATGTTATATGTTGATGAGAATCGATGCATCCATCTCTCTTATTGATCATTAGGAAAATCAACAGCTCAATATTATTATCGAATGAGCGGATTGAATACTCAATTCTATCTACTCGATTCTTGTCCGTGCTCTATACAGTCGAACGAGCTGCACACATTTCTATATATGAATCTTGACATAGGCATATGTCACGTACCTATCCTGACGTATCATGTGTGCATATCTTGACATGTATCCGGTGTTGAATGGTTCCGAAGTGATTTCTGTTGGAATGAATCAAGATTGTTTTTCTAATTCTCATAAGAATAACACGAAAGAAAAATTCGGAAGTAATATTTTATTTAGTAATATTTTTTTTTCCTCAATCATATTCAAACTTTCAACAAGTGTGATCACAAGAATGTTACACATTATTCTGAAATTATTCCAAAGTCTCCAATATATTTAAGGGGCTGTTCTTGAAAAATGTCTCATGATGTATTATCACATAAATTAGGGCTTTGGAAACTGTTAATTGAAACAAAATGTTAGGTCAAATGGTAGTGGAATGATTGAAATTAGCTGAGTGGAACAGGATGATATTAGGATAGTGTCAAAATCAAAGTGTTTTCAAAATGTCCATTATATTCCATGTGGATAGGGCTATATCGCTCATCTTCCATCTTACTCATGTTGCGTTAACCAATTAAAATGAATGCACAATTTCAACATCGTCCTGGTTTGGATCCTACGTCATGGTCCGTCCTGAGACAGGATGAGCTGGATCTTATATGGACCGTGTGAGTCGTTGTGAACACATTTGATGATTATAAAAGCAGGTGTTTTAATACAGCCAACCACCTCTGAATGGATCACGTTATTCAATACCGTTACCAGCTCATTTATAATTCTAGAAACTCTGATTCGCCATTTAATCTTTCGATTTTTATATTCACATCGGAATTTGATACAACATCAAAATTGAATGAAAACACAATCCTCTGGACCTGACCACTCCATCTCCAATATTCTGAATGGAAAAACAATTGACTTTGACATCAGGAGTATATGATAATATTGAAATATCATTCGTTCAATTGAGATTGGAATGAGATCTGGAATGGATGCAATTTTCAGATGCACTAGAGAATAGACATGTTATCATAGTAGCTAGCTGAATTTTGAGCTATCAATGATATGAAGATCTATAGTTCCATCTTCAATTTCATTGTTCGGTCAAAGTGACGCTGCTTTCGTCAATATGGACGACATCTTCAGAATCAGCGTATTGAAGATTTCCATTTCATATACCGAAGAAAAATAGGCTTCATTTTTTAAAAATGTTGTGCTTGACGTAGGCCTACAGGACGTCAGTAAAAAAATCCGACCGACTTGAGAATGTTTCTACATATTGTTGTCACTCCAGAATGGGTTGGGATTGTTTCTTAGAAAAATGGTTCGACTAGGGGTTTTCCCCCAAAAAATCAGAAAGTTTCGGAAATCCCCCTGATAATAACTCGGAAGAAAAATACTTGGATATGAACATTTTTTGAAAGCTTCAAAATAGTCATTGAATATAAAAAACACCATCTTGCATATTTTCAGTGACTTTCACAACAATCTGATGCGGAATAACAAAGAAAACGCAATAGAAGGGAACATTCTATTGAATATGGGATCAATCGATTCTGCAAAGTGAAGAAGCGACAGATTGCAGCACTATGAATATCAAAAAATTGGAGGTAAGGTTTTTGAGAGTTTGACGTAATCAGAGGTACGTAAATATGGATTGAGCTGACCTGATATTTTTCATTGCAGATTTCCATACTTCTGAGCTCGTCTCACAACGCATTCCGCGTTCTCCTAGTTATTTGATATATCACCGTGAACACAATTCAATACAAGGTGTATTCGGAATGATTCATTAAAAAAAACACTCTTGTTGGAGAGCGAACTTTTTTGGCCCCGAAGACACAATTTGTGAGAGTGGTGAAAAAAGAATACTATCTCTCTGTAAAACACGTTCATTAGTTTCGTCATTCAGTATTTGATGTATATATATGAATTAACTTTCATATTTTTTTATTCCATCATGTTGAACTTTTTGAAGTGGACCCCCCACAGCGTAACATACTGAGCATGGATGGAAACTCGACTTCCCATTCGAACATATTGCATTCAAAACAGCTTCATAAAATTCAGAAGAGTATTTCCTGGAATAGTAGTGATCGATAATAAACACTCAAGTTAGGTTACTTCATCATTGAACATTTTGATTCGTCATAGGTTAAAATTAATTTCGAAGGATATCCAGTTGCAATATGTCATACGAATGATTTTTCTCATATATTCTCACAAACTTTGACTCATTCGTATCAGGCATAATTGTCTACGCCCAATGGAGTATTAATCCATTCCGTATCTTGCACTGCCGATGCTGTATAATCATTTACATCTCGTGAACTTCTCTTCCTCAACGACGTGGATCTTCCTTGGACAGTCACGATACAATTTTGAAGATGGGTATAAGAACATTAGAAAAAAAGCCATACTAAAACCAAAACACATCCAATTGGAACTGAAATGAATCTGAATTTATCAATCAATCGCATTCTTGCATGAATCAATATAAAATTTGAAATACAAAATATACAGACTTTGATTTTTTTCTCCAAAATAAGTCTTCCTAAGAGACTCTGTAAATTTTGTCTCACCATTGAGTGTATTCATCATCTGTGTTAAGAATTGATAACAATAAAGAAGATCAGATTGGAATTCAATCCATTCCATATTATCACGAAGCTAGTATGAACAGCATGCTCATACACAGAATATAACAATATAATAATAATAATAAATAATAATAAATATAATAATAACAACGTACAATACATATTTCTTCAATAATTCTGACATTTTCTGTGATGTTCAAGAATGATGTGAATGTATATCTCGTCTGCAAATTCTGTTTCGAGGAGATACAATAGATCATTCTAAAAAAAAAAAAAATTGATGTAGGCCTATATGATCCCAATTACCGATATTCCAAATGTATATGTTCTATGTTTAATGACCTGAAAAGAACCAAGACCATTTTAAAACCTTGATGGTGGCATATATCACTCGTTCGTCCAAAATCCAATAGCCTTCCCCTTCCTTACAAATATCCTTTCCGCTCGAAATCAATGATAAATCCCAGAGCAGTGAACGATATGTAGTTTGATCAGCTTCGGCTTGTTATCGTTCGCTTGGACAACATGCCGATGATGGAACAATAATATTGTCTCAAGACTGTGGCTCCTTATACCACGACTGCCACATAAAACAACGTCCCAGATCCAGCCGGCTTCTGAGAACCAGGAATTTGATTGGTTAATATTCACCAGAAGAGCTGAGACCTGAGACCGCACAAGATAATAACAAAATCCCGGTCAATTGGATCGCAAAAATCGGACATATATATTATGGCAAGCTTTAATTAACCACTAGGAAAACGCGGAATGCGCGTTGTGAGATGAGCTCAGAAGTATGGAAATGTGGAATGAAAAATTACTCAAGTCAGCTCAATTTACATCCACGGACCTTGGATTACTTCAAACGTTCAAAAACCTCACCTGCAACTTGTTGATATTTATAGTGCTGCAACCTGTTGCATATACACTTTGCAAATCCAATTGATCCAAATATTCGATAAAATCTATGACTATCAATAACGTAACGGGATAAGCAACATGGCGGTTTCCTTTCACACCATGCGTACATCAAAGGGATGCCGCCTCATAAATGTTATGATGATTTGCTGGTATTGTTGTATGTTGATCTATACAAGTAATAGATGTAATGCTATCTGTGAATCCAGCTCTTTCCAACTGCATTAAACAATATTGGGATAAATTTCATTTGAATTAGCCAATCTAAATTTAAAATACGTCTGTAAAAGCATTTAGTCCCCTAGTCAAGAGCCCTACTGCTATATTTACCATTTGATAACTGGATAATTACTCATCATCTACGAGACAGATTAAAATCAATGCAATCGTACAACTATTTACTATATATTGAAATACGAGCCTAATACGTACAATTTGATTTGAAATTGCGAATCTCACAAATGTACACGAAAGCGCGCTGATTCCATCATGGTGAAAACGGCCTAATGTTAAAAGGATAGGACTTATGCCGTGTTGCTTATCCCGTTACGTTATTGATAGTCATAGATAAAATGTACACTTTTATTGTATTTTCTTTGTTATTTCTCATGCGATTGTTGCAAAAATCTCTGAAATGGTGTACAATAGTAGGGGCATATCGTTCTTATTTTTTGAAAATTTGAGAGCTTTTGAAAAATTCTTGTTCTACAAGTATTTTTTCTCCGGGTTATTCCTATGAGGATTTTTCAAACTTCACGATTTTTCTCCGGAAAAACCTTTCCACCAAATTTTCTGGATGAAAATCCCAGCTTATTCCGCTATAACAGAAATATGTAAAAGAATTTCCAATTCGATTCTATTTTTTTCCTGAACTGTATGCCGCGCACAAAATTACAAAGAAGATAAAAAAATAATGAAAACAAGCCCATTTTTTCTCTGTATGTGAAATGGAATCTTCACTACGCTCATCTAACAACCACTGGATATGTCACCATGGTAATGAGTTTATGCAGTTAATAGTAAACACTAAAATAATGAATTGATCCCAATCTTATGGAGCTAGTCAGTCCTGGGACATTATTTCACGTGATAGTCGCGGTATGTGTCCTGGCACCCAATTATCACGACTGACACTTGAAATAACGTCATAGACAGAGCCAACTTTGAAAAACAGAATTTGGATTGGTCGATATTCACTAGCAGAGCTGGAACTTATGCCAATACAAGATAATAGAAAGCCACAGTATCGTGAACAGCAAAAACTGTCACAACACCTAGTCCACCACAAGAGCAGAGCTGGGATATTGCGCTAACAACATTGTGAATACACAACGACCGGACATGTTGGCAGAAGTATTTCCGTATTTTATATCCATTCAACATCAGTAACACAGAATGATGAACGTCGATATAACTAGGAATAATCTTATACACAGATTTGTGCGTACAAATTGAAATTGAATTGGGCTCAAAACACACATCATACATGTGAGTGATTATTATTGGTAATTTTAACCTTAGAAAAGTTCATTTCATTCTAGTTTTTGAACTAAAAACATAATAAAATGAGTTCACAAATATGGAATATATAATTCAACCAATATTGGAATTCAATTACAGTGATGTGATAAAGAATTGGTACAACTAGAATGATAACCGATCAAATTCCTGGACTTTTGAAGCCAGCTATAGTCTCGACTCAAGACGTTATTCTAAGTGACACTCGCGGTAAAGGTTAGGGTTGCTCCTACCTTTCTGCCCTTCAAGTTGTCGACGACGCACGCCAGGAGCGCGTCCCGCCCGACCGTCACGGTCACGTTCGGGATCGACTCGGCGAATCTCGGCAACGACTCCTCTGCAAACACACATAACTGATTCAACATACAGGGAAATATTCGTATTCACCAGCATTTGTATTCACGAGAGAAAGTCTCACATCGACATCCAACACAGAAATTACCATTGAATTCAGCAGCTGCTATCAACATGCGAACGTTGTTGTTGTTGTTGTTTTTGTTGTTTTTGTTGTTGTTGTTGTTGTTGCTATTGTTGTGTGTGGACCAAACTAGTCTAAATAACCCAATTCTGCTCATTTTAATCGAGCTTTGACCTATCTGAACCAACCTGAACTAACTAACATGAGCAAACAACTTTCATGAACGAATGTAATCTGAATTGGAACCAATCTAAAACCTACTTCCGGTTTGACGGATGGCTATTTCGTTCAAATTTCAGAATGGCTGTTTGGCGGATCAGAAGTGGGTTTCAAATTATTTTCAGTTCAAATTGAAATAGTTTAGGATGTTAGGATAATTTGATAGGTTGGTCAGTTTGGATCAGTTAGCTGGTTTCAGTATATTATAGGCCTATTGGGTTATTGAGGTTGGTTCAGATAAAGTGCGAGAACAACAACAACAACGTGTGCATGTGGTTACAGATGGTGCGATGAATATCGGCTGTCATTATATGCGTATGTGAACCTGTATTTATGGAAGAATAAAGTCATCAAATTAATTGACAATTGTGAAAACTTCTGATAATCGTACATAATCTCACTGCAACACCAATATTTGATGTTTCTGAAAGATGAAGTTGCATTCATGCTCACAAAATCCGTACTGATACCTACTGATACCCATAGTGAATCATGAGTACGATCGACAAACACATATCAAATCCACATTTTTGTGTTGCCAGACGACCTTTTTCTCTGCATACGATTGAGTACATCTAATGACCTTTACCGTGACTGCTACTTGAACTAACGTCCCAGGCCTAGCTAGCTCCAAGACACTGAGGATTTTGATTGGATGATATCATCTGGGAAAGCTAAATACCATGACAATACGAGATGATAACAGAGTCAAGGTCTCTTGAAACGGAAAATGGAACGCGAATGAGATCTATTCTCAGCCCACCTAAAGAGTAGTGCTAGGATTTTGTGCCAACAATAATGGAAATATACAAATACAGAACATGTTTCTATGCAACTTGGAGCTATTTTGGTGACTGAGACGCGTGGCCGGGTGGTAGCACACTGAACCGTCATTCGGGACACCGGGGTTCGATTCCCGCCATGGTCGACCATCCTGACAGGGGTTTTTCGTGGTTTCTCTCTGTCGTTCAGGTCAATACTGGGATAGTTCCATAACAACAGGCCAAGACCGACTCCCTCCCACCATCCAGAACACCTAATAAAATAAACTTTCACCTCATCATCCCATCATCTCATTCATCATTCACCGACGCCAATAGATCGTAGCCATCAGTATAGTGCGTCATTAGAACCCAATATATATATATATATATATATATATATATATATATATATATATATATATATATATATATATATATATATGTATATATATATATATATATGTATATATATATATATATATATATATATATATATGGATATATATATATATATATATGGATATATATATATATATATATATATATGGGCCTATATTTATATATATATATATATATATAAATATATATATATATATATAATTAATAATCAAATCTTTATGGATAATTAAAAGTAATTAAAATTAAAATAATCAAATTATCCATAAAGATTTGATTATTAATTACATAATGAGTCGTGAAAGCTTTCAACAAAACATATATATATATATATATATATATATATATATATATATATATACATATTTTGGTGAATGGAAATCGATCACAATCCTCAGTCTCTTGGAGCTAGCCAGGCCTGGAACGTATTTCAACTGGCAGTCGTGGTGAAGGTTCTGATATTTTTGATACCATTTCAATTTTTCAGGAAGACGTTCACGATAAGAAATGCAAGTGCATCTTCCAAAAACATCGAATCCTTGAAGTTGCAGCGATATCGTGTTCTCACGCAGGTATTTGTACAGTTATTGAGTCCGTAGACAGTCTTCTTGTCTCGTGAATACATAGTTAAACTATGTATCCACAAATTATCTAATTGGATATATGAAGGGTGTATATTTGTTCTGTTTTGATAATTGGTTTCCCTCCCAAATGTAACAAACAAAAGGCCTTTGATCCAAATGATAATGCTCGTGGAAATTCATTCAACATTGCATGTGAAAGCATTGATAATTGAAGCATGAAATGAAGAAGATCTATTTTATAGCTGAAGGCATTGGCGAGATATACAGATTATATGTGAAGGGTGAACAATGCTTTTGAAGACTTCAGGCCTAGTTCATTATATTGATTAATCAACTCAAATGTTTGCTCGGAATATCATATTCAATATATCTAATCGATCATTAAATATAATTATTACCATGGAAGTATGCAAGATTGAAAATCATGATAATGAACCATATTCATTCGGTGGAATACACCGAGTGTCGGGGGTAAATATTATGTACATGTTGATTATATCAAGTGATGCTAACTTTTATGTTCATTACATCAAATTGATCATGATTGATCAGATATATTCAATTGCTCTGATAAAAGGATAAACAATTATCAATGACGATAAAATTGATGACGAAAGACCATTGTTAATTGTCTGGAACAATACACATGGTGTATCAAATCATCTACCAATCTCCATAATCATCTCCTAAACGGCTCTTAAATCAACTCCAAATCCAATCACAATCATTTTTCTCATCCATCATCACCACATTCATTATCACTCGACCGGGTTTTTATCCTATAATCGTGATTTTGATTACTCATTTTTACTTCCGGTAAATATGATTCCAGATTAACAATAAACTGGATCTTCATGGCCATCCATCGTCGATATGACGAGTCATCTCATTCATTTTACGTGTTCAATATGTCAAGTATCAATCATTCTGATGAACTTCAAAAATTCTTGATGGTATTTTATGTACAAAGTTTGGTGTTGAATTCCTGTTGAGGTTCCTAGTTTTTTACTTTATTCGCGATGTTCCTCTTTATGATGTGTTGTGGGACGTTATTAAACACAGATACTCCTCGATTTGTTGAGTTGATATCAGAGATTGATGAGTACTGACCGTAATATATATTGATTGATTATTGCTCGCTTGACGACAGCTGGGATGATGATGATGGCTATTGTTTGGTCAACATCCCCACGAAAAGCTATATCATACGGGGTACGAATGAGCTCGTGATGATGAAGCAATGAAGTGATAATA
The DNA here is from genome assembly GCA_964007535.1 of Brachyptera risi. Taxonomy (NCBI): domain Eukaryota; kingdom Metazoa; phylum Arthropoda; class Insecta; order Plecoptera; family Taeniopterygidae; genus Brachyptera; species Brachyptera risi. Next base: position 15,053,680 of record OZ023328.1, on the reverse strand, counting down.
AGTGAAATGTGGTTCATAAAGAAGAATGCCTCATGTGTAACTCGAACTCACGCATAACTGTGACTTCAGTTGTTGAAACGGTGCTTTGGATGACTGAGAAAGGCGGCACGGACAGTAGACAATACCACTGACAGTAAAGACATTACAGTATATATATATATATATATATATATATATATATATATATATATATATATATATATATATATATATATAGATATTCATATAAATATATATATATATATATATATATATATATATATATATATATATATATATATATCTATATATATCTATATCTATATCTCTCTCTCTCTCTCTCTCTATATATATATATATATATATATATATATATTTATATATATATATATATATAGATATAGATATTCATATATATATATATATATATATATATATATATATATATATATATATATATATATATATATATACTTTTTATATATATAATATATATAGTATAGTATATATAGTATATAGAGTATAATATATACTCATATATATATATATATATATATATATATATATATATATATATATATATATATATACATATATATACATATATATATATATATATATATTTATATATATATATATATATATATATATAGAGAGAGAGAGAGAGATATATTCATATATATATATATATATATATATATATATATATATATATATATATATATATATATATACATATATATATATATATATATATATTGTTAACGCCGGTCTTTTGAGACCAGCTAGCTCGTTTTCCCTAGTTTGTCATTTGAACATGAAATCATTCGTTTGCGTCATGGAATGTTGTTTATACATTGCAAACCGTGTTTCTAGTCGACCTTCCTTTCTCATTGCTGGTTGGCTGGTGGGTTGTCACGCGATGTGCTGCATCCAATCACAGCTCGCCATTCTCGCGTTGCCTGAACCCGTCAGGCCTCGCAGCTCAGTTCTTGTCCATACTCGATTCAGTTCGGACGTCTCTTAGTCGCTCGTCAAGTGGGTGAATTCGCTCATATTCTCGACCAGCTCTTGTTGTGTGAGCATCTCCCGTCCTTCTCTACTTTGTTAGAGTTCGGACGTACTGTACATTATTTCGCATGTACGCAGTTGTTTCTTTTCTATTTTTCGTTCTTCTTGAGTCGTTAATAGGACCTCTTTCCATACTTTCTTGTTTCTAATTCTTCACATTTGTTTTGGTCTTTATCATTTACGAAGTTGGGTGTTTTGTTTTCTCTCAAGCTTTTGTTTATTGTTTATTCGAATGGTGTGCGGGGACACCACTCAGGTTTGATCTATTTTGTTTCGCTTTCTATTTATTTTTTGATTTGGTCAATAACAACGTCAAGTCGACGTAGACCAAATACGTATCGTTTTGGGGTGAGGCATAATCCGAGTTTGGATTATGCTCGCCTGATTATTAATGCCAAGTCGGCACCCTCAATATACAGTCCACTGGTCTTTCATCGCCATCTCTAAGATCGGCGGTAACATTTTGGTCCCTGTGAGCCAAAGATTATTTTTGGTTCCAATTTCTCGTCATTCGTGAGGCGGAATCCATCTCCGGATTCTTATTTCGTTCTCTTGTTGGAATCCATTTGTGAATTCCATTCTTTTCACCACGCGGAGTCCATCTCCGGATTCCAATTGTTTTTACTTGTTGGAATCCATTTGTGGATTCCTTTCTTTGCACCACGCGGAGTCCACCTCCGGATTCCACAGTCATTCGTGGCAGCACCCGCGATCAGGCATCGCATGGGTGACTTCTTTGTCCTCCGCACTGAATCGGCTTCCACATAATTGGGTTTCCACGGCGCAATAATTTATTCTGTTTGTTTGCGAGTTATTATCAACAATTGTTTTAACTTGTTTTATAGACATTCATTTCTTGAATTAATTTGCGTTGTTCTTTTTCTGTGCATTTCGGCCGTATTTTTTCCGTGAGTAATTCATTTCACAAGTCTTCGATACTTGTGCTGGCTTCTTGGTTTTGCTTTGTGAATATTCATCCACAACAATGGCTTCAAAGATGGAGAAACAACAATCATTGTTTAAAGCCAAACGTGAGCGAATATTCACAGCGCTACAACGCTCGTATGATGCTTTCAAAATGCTTGAGAGTGACGATGCTTCGTCTTACAAATCTCGTTTCGACAAGCTTGACGTTTTGGAAGCCAACTTTGAAGGCATTCAAAACGAAATAATGGCATTGAATGCTCAACTTGACAACAGTGACGATGCATTACCGGTCGACGCTGTTGAAGCAAGCTTTGAGGAAATGCTGTATGCGACTCGTAAGCTGTATCTCGACGCCGTTGCCGCGGCGACGCCCAAGCCGCCTCCGCCGCCAAATCAAAATGGTTTTCAAGCCATCTCATTGCCGACAATTGCGTTGCCGGCATTCTCTGGTGATATTACTCGATGGACGGAATACTATTCGCTATTTAAATCTCTCGTCGACGAGAACAACGACCTGAATCAAGTTCAGAAATTCCACTATTTGAGGACCACCCTCAAAGACAACGCCTTGTCTGTCGTCTCCGGGTTTCCGATTACGGAAGCCAATTATTCTGTGGCATTGGATGCTCTTGTCAGTCGGTATCATAACCCTCGGTTGTTAGCCACCACGTATGTTCAACAGGTTTTAGAATTTACGCCTCTCAAAACCAATTCACATTCTGGGCTGCAATCATTTCTGAAAGTTCACAAAACTTCGATTGAAGCGTTGAAAGCTCTGAATATCGAAGATTTGTCAGATTTTCTGCTTTTCTCGTTAGCACTGACCAATCTCGACACATCAACGCGCAAGGCTTTCGAACAGAAACATTCTTCGCACAGCACTCCTAGCTACGCGTCGTTGATCAAATTCATTGAAGAGCAGTCCAGGACGATGGAATTGTGTGGTCTCGACAAACAAGCAGCTAGCTCTTCAAAAGCTATTCCTCCTTCCACAAAGCGAATCAATTCGTTGTTAGTTGCGAATCCTCCGCCCGTCATCTTTAAATCTCGCGAGCAGAGCAAATCAGCAAGCTCGACCACGAAACAATCTTCGTGTCCAGTCTGCAAAGGGGAGCATACTCTATACTCGTGTTCCGTATTTCGGCAACAGTCCGTTGACGACAAATACAACACGTTACGTCGCCTACAACGCTGCTTCAACTGCATGGGCGCTCACCTCAGACCGCAATGCACCTCTAAGAGTGTTTGCGTTACTTGCCAAAGTAACAAACATCATTCGCTGTTACACACTGCACGAATCAACCCCTTGACTCGTGGCACAACAGCAACCAAAGTCTCTTCTCCTCCGGAGACCACCTCGCCTCATCCTCAAACTCTCGCTTGTCAAGTCAAGACAAGCAAGCCAGTGCTACCCACAGCTCTGTTGGGCACTGTTCGCGCCTTGATCCGCGACTCTCACGGTCAACTGCAACCTATCCGTGCGGTTATCGACTGTGGTTCACAAATCTCTGTTCTCACTCACTCGTTCCTTCAGAAGCTAGGATTGAAAATCAATCCTTGTCATTCCGAACTCTCTGGTATTGGTCACGTTAGTGCTCGGGTAATCGGGACTGTTCAATGCAGCATCGCTTCCCGGTTCACCCCTGCAACCTCTCTCAGCGTACAAGCCTACGTTATGCCTGCGATAGCGAGTCAACTTCCAACCACCACCGTTCCGCTTGAGGTGTTTGAACGTTATCGCTGTCTCTCTCTTGCCGACGACCGCTTTCATGTGCCCGATCAGATCGACTTTTTGATCGGCGCCGATTTATACCCTGATATTCTCGAAAAATCAGGTGATATTGTGATGAGTGGCAGTCCATCTGCCATAAACACGGTCTTCGGCTGGGTGGTTTTGGGTCCTATTCGGTGTTTGGATGCCGAGTTCCAGCCTCCGCTCTCTCTGCTTGCTTGCACTGGCTCTCCATTGGATCGTGCTCTTCGATTGTTTTGGGAATCGGAAGAAGTTTCACGTCCTCTTCAAGTTGATCCGGACGATGAACTTTGTGAGGAGCATTTTCTATCTACGCACTCACGGAACCCTTCCGGACGCTATTCGGTAGCACTCCCTTTCAAGAACACATCCTCTCCTCTCGGATATAATCGTGAGGCCGCCCTCCAGAATTATTTGAGTCTGGAGCGGCGACTGAAACGCAATCCTCAGCATGATGCTGCGTATCAAGCATTCATGCAAGACTATATTCAATCGAACCACATGCAACTTGCAAGCACCTCTTCGAACTACGTGATTCCGCATCATTGTGTGCACAAGATTACCAGCTCCAGCACGAAGCTGAGAGTGGTATTTAACGCCTCTTCTCCAGATGAGAGAGGCGCCTCTTTGAATCAGCTGTTACTCAGTGGTCCCAAGCTTCAGAGCGAACTCCCGGGCGTTTTAACCCGATTTCGTTCTCATCCCATCGCAATTTGTGCTGACATTCGTCAGATGTATCGTCAGATTTTGGTCCAACCATCTGACCGCAAATATCAGCACATATTCTGGCAACCCAATGCAGACTCTCCAGTAAAAGAATATGAGCTCAACACGGTCACGTATGGGCTCGTACCGTCAGCTTTTCTTGCTCAACGAGTGCTGAAGCAGCTCGTGCACGACGAAGGGGCTCCTTTCCCCAATGCTTCGCGTGCTTTGATATCTCACATCTACGTGGATGACATCGTGTCTGGCGCAGCAGACGTCGCTCAAGCTCGCATTCTTCAATCGGAATTACAGGCTCTTCTAGCTAGTGGAGGTTTCGAACTCCGAAAGTGGGCCAGTAACCTCCCAGAAGCATTGAGTGCACTTCCGGAGGATCATCTAGAGACTCCAGTCGTGTTTTCGGATGACGATCAGGGCATCAAGATCCTTGGTCTGTTCTGGGATCCCCGATCGGATGATTTCTCATTCCACACCTTACCTTTCGAAGGCGTGGTAACGAAGCGCACGGTCTTGTCGTACATTGCGCGCATTTTTGATCCTTTGGGATTCCTCACCCCGCTCGTATGCTGGATGAAGATTTTTCTTCAGCAACTTTGGTTATCGCGGGCGCAGTGGGACGACGTTTTACCACCGCTTCTTGCTCAAAGGTGGTTGGACGCGGTAGCCGAGATCTGTCTTCTCTCGAACTTCCGAGTTCCACGCGCATTTCCTGCTTCACAAGGCATACATCGACTTGTAGGCTTTTGTGATGCCTCCGAGAAGGCCTACGCTGCGATACTTTACCTTCACACAACGAATCATGCAACTTCGCATATTAGTTTGTTGCGAGCAAGGAGTAAAGTATCCCCGGTCAAACCCTTGACCATCCCTAAGCTTGAACTCTCTGCTGCTTTGCTTCTAACGCGTGTGCTAAAAGATACTCTTCCCTCACTCAGCACTCTTGTCATGGAGTCAGTAACCCTCTACACTGATTCGACTATTGTGCTCACGTGGCTTGCCACCCCTCCACATCGACTGAAGACA
>OZ023328.1:15013204-15043204 GCA_964007535.1 Brachyptera risi | reverse complement strand
AATGATGATATGTTTTTTTTCTTCAGGTGATTTTGGATAGTGGAAGGAAACGGTCGTGACCTGCTGTGAAGGAACCATCTCAGTATAGACCTGAACTACAGAGGAAAACTACAAAAACACTTCTGTTAGGATGGTCGAGCATGGCGGGAATCGAACCCCGTCCTCCTGGATAACTGTTCAGTGTTTTGACCACTCTTCCACTCGTCTCAGGATTTTATATTCATTCTAGATTCATCCTTATAGAGGAAAGATTCGATACTGTCAGCTGAGCCTGGATAGTTTCATCAAGGTATACGTCTAGCTGAATCAATTTCAACATTTTTTGTCTTCGATATAAATTTTCAGATTTTGAACAGAGACGTAGACATTCTGGAGTCATCAGAATTGATCAATCTCTCAACTGAATTTCTAATTCCGGGTTCATTCATAAGAACTTAATTTATTCCCAACATTAAAGTTGTGCATAACTAAAAACTCCGGTACCGTGTTAACTCAATGTTTATCACGCACGATACCAATATTTCAAAAATACATTTTGATATTACAATTCAACTTCAATGACAGTAAAAGATAATTCAATTCGGATGTGAAATTATTTCAACTATAACCGATGCTGACTGAATACTGATATATTATTTCATTTATATGCAAGTACTTTTTTCATCAGTCTACTGGTCCTGGAACAGAAACAAAAGTTTGGATGAGCTCAGTGACAGTTGCATGTACATCCCGATTTGAAGTGAAGGATCCACAAATGCTCGAATATTTTCTACCATCGGGTCAATTCTAACAGACGTCGCTCACAAATTACGTGATATTTTTGTTCTCTCGCTGATATTTCTGGGTGAGCGTGGGAAAGACTTTTATTTCATGTACCAAAAACTATCGGGCTCCGTATTCAATTTTGTTTCATTTTCTACTCTTCCATCTTGACATATCCAGCAGTTCTATGGTCAATGAACTGGAGAGCAGAAAATAAAATGGAGGCAGCATGAATGAAATTCACGAGAACAGTAGCAGGAGTGTCAAATTTGGAGGAGAGGAGAAGCAGAAATATGAGAAATGAAAAGGGAGTGGACATTCGAATACGTATTAGAGTTTTGAGGCGCATCGACAGCGAGGTCATTTAGCGCATATTATTCGAATTGGAGAGGGAGAGACTTAGGTGGTACGGGTGTATGCGGAGAATGAGGAAGGAGAGAATACAGAAAGCGATTCTAGAGATAGAAGAAAGGAATGGAGCTAAGAGAAGAGTTGGAAGACCAAGAGAAAGATGACAGGAAGAAGTCAAGTTCAGGGTAGTCAACCGAGGAGAAAAATGATGAGAAGTGGAAGACGAGAGATGGTGAGAGATATAGAATGGTGGAGGGAATTGGTGGGAAGAAAAGAAGAAACGGAAGTAGGCCCAGCAGTAGACAAGAAGAGGAGGAAGAAGTCGGAACTGGCAGGAACAGATTGGTATGAAGAGTCTTCCCTGGAAAAAGTGGTGGAAACACTCACTGGCCTAATTTAATTGGTTATCTGGGTTTGAGATATGTATATGTATATATTAGGCGAACGCGTTGTGTGTTTCCGCGTTGATGGATGAGCTGGAACATATCAATTCACCTATGGATTGGTTATTATATATATCCACCTTGAGATCCAAACAATTACGTCACTGCCATCATATATCCCAATTAATTTCTATGATGATGAAGATGGCTCTGGTTTAATCGTTTGCAATCAATTGATGACACCTGTCGCTTGGATTCAATTGGTTTCTTGATAGCTTTGAGTGATTTAAAAGAATGGGATCATACATTCTTTGACATCAAACTGAAAGAAACTGTAGTCTGAAACTGATTGAACTGAAAGTTCGAAATAGGGTGAATATTTATAATGTTGAAATTCCCTGAGAATTTCAATGCTCCAGAAGGATATACTTTTGATGATTTTTTTTCTTTGGGTTATTCTTTTGAGATTTTTGAAAATTCTGAAGTGAGTTTACTCAGAAGTGGTTCAACCGATTGCACATCAAAACTATACAATATCGAATTAAATGAGGACACTTGTTCATGCCAAGTTTCAACCGATTTCGAATTTTTGTTCGACCTGTAGAGCGCGAAAAAAACAGTATCTCTCATTTCAAGTATGGTGGAATTGAGTTTTTGCTTCGCTCGCTCATCCAATAATATTGGATGAGCGAAGCAATTTTTTTTCCCGTGATTTTGTGCGTGGCACGGCTCAGGCCGAGCGACCAATGGAACTCTTTATGGACGATGATATCATAAAAGAATGAGTTGGGATTTTTCTCGGGATTTTTATTTCGATTTGGTGGTCTTTCAGGAAGAAGTCGGAAAATCTAGTTATTACCGGTCTATGAGACTGGCTCTGGGTAGAGTTTTCAGATATAATACGACTGACATAATATTTTCACAAAATGTTGATATTGTTCTGATGGATATTGTTTCTATGAAGTCGAAAGAAATAAGGATGAATCGAATTTCGAAAAGGCAATGATTATATTGAGAAAATGACTAACATCGAGCTTATATGTCAATGACAATCTACTGGTTTCATGATACTGAGGCTATGAAGTATAAGTTCGCAATGTTATGAATGGAATGAGAATATCATGAGATTAATGAAGGAGGAATGATCAATTCGGAAATCCAGTTTGTATATAGGTTTCGAGTACATATAAATATGTATCAATCAAATGCTATCGAATATATGTGGATATTTTGTTCATCTTTGAACGCATACGTTGCTTTTCCCAGGTATGACATCAATTAACATTTGAAAATTTGTGATCGACATGATATCAAACCTGTTATCAATTATTTCCTATCGGATAGTGAATATTATCGGCCTATCAGCACGCAAATTCATTCAGAAAAGTAGAAAAACATGGAACTCCACTTAACGGCAATTGCCCAGAAAAAGTTGTGGGTACGCTGTTGGTATTGCAAATTTGAACTTGAGAAAAGTCACAAAATGAAGCGTGAATATTTTTAACAATGATATCGATTGGAATATCACATTGTTGACTGATATTTTGTCACCATTTGTCGGCCATATTGGGAATGGAAGGTTTCGATCGTTACTTTCTGTATCGAATTGGTTTTCATCAAAGACTATGGAAAAAAGGAGATTTTTACAACAATAGTATCGATGAACAAGAATTTTCCGTTGTTGATTTGCTTTGTAGGAGCTTTGGTATTCGAGAAAATCCCCAATGGTCTATTCAAAGTAATTCTGATATCAATCGAAAATATATGTTACATTTTTATACCCCAGTTAATTCAGGAACATTATTTCTCGAACCTCACGTTGGAGTACCTCAGTTCATGTTTCCTTATAGAGAAAGTTACTGTATACATTTTCATATGAATATAAAACCATATCAGCACTGAACGTCATGACGAAATTTCATGCTTCCATAATACACATTTTATAGTTTGTTGATACATATATTATAATATATCTATCACACCATCTTACCACACATGAATTGCATTCTATCTTGGAATTGTGATAATCTTTCCACTTGAAATTGGCTGCATAATATATCACGCATGCTGGCTGAAGTATATATATTATGGCGTATTTTGACTAGAAAATATTCCAGATCTTGTATAACCCAATAAAAAGCTCGAGAGAGCTAAGTGTGGGGTGGTTGAAAAGTGGGTGGTGACTGAAATGGGTTTAGGAGGGGGTGGAGGGGGATGGGAATTATAAGAAATGTCCCTAGTTCTTTGAGTCGGCTAATTTATATGCACAGTTTGTGCTCTTAGTTTACTTACGCCGTCGGCATGGTGAGGAAAGAAGAGTGGATACCTCTCCAATCAGGCGAACGGAAGGATGAGGAAGTGTATTTAATGGAACAAACTGGACGCTTCATCCGAGTTGATGCAAGTATACCAAGTTTTGAAGAAGCTATATTCTCTATTTCTGATGAGTCTGCTGTCGAACATTCCCAGATGAGAGTAAGTGAAAATTCAAATTCACCTCATTTGTGAAAACACGAGGCTATTTTCATTGTCATTGGACAGATACAATGAAAGGAAGTTGTTAACTTGGTTGTATGATTCCTGGAGTCATCTTTCAACATCTCCTCTGTGAAATGGAAAACTGAGAACATTTCGAGAATCTTCAGAATAACCCTGATGGCAATTGTGATAAAAACTTGGACAAATTGAATTCCACACATTCAACACAAGAATTATAGACAATATCACGTATTTTCACATGAATCCTATCCGTCGTTTCGAAGTGCATATTGATTTTCAGTGATCAATTGAAACGGATGAGATGATCAACAGGTGCAATCAATCAGAGAACAAATCTGCATAACAAGAAGACTGCGTGACTATACTATACAACCATTTGTTGTGACCAACAAACATTTGTGTATCCATCCTGACTTGGTTTTTCGTGGTTTCCCACAGTCCTCGAAGCAAATGCTTGGATGAAGTACTGAATGGCCACGACCTTTGATTAGTGGAGTGATAGGCCAAATTATAACATTATAGGCCTATCACTCATTTTTTTCCATTTTGTATAATGACAAACCTTACATCTGTTGTTAATGGAAAGAAGTGATCATTGCCCAAGAGACTTAGTTCAAAGTGGAAGATATCAACATTCGTGTGTTTTGTTTACTCTTAATACCAATGCTGATAATGTCCGGATATATATCACAGAAACGGTTTTTACTTATAATGTGTTCCGGACTTTCGGAAACTGAAAGACTGTAATCTGCGGCGGAATGTTATGGTCACCAACAGCGCAGTCCTGGTCTTGAAGTTCATTGGTTTTAAATAATTAAAACGTGGTGGTAAGAACGCCCTTGTGGTGCCCCGTCCAAACGATCCTACTTTTCATCCTTAGCCTCAATTGGGGAACAATGATTTTGTATCAAGTTTCGATGTTATTAGAAAAAAAAAAAAAAAAAAACTATACTCAATACATTCAGAGCCAATATGTGGAGATTCAAAGTACTATACCATGAAGATTCCGCTCATCTAACAACGCATTTGCTGCACGTGTTGGATGAATTTATGAATATATATATATATATATATATATATATATATATATATATATATATATATATATATATATATATATATATGAATATATGAATATATATATATATATATATATATATATATATATATATATATATATATATATATATATCCATATACATATATGAATATTCATAAATGTAAATATATATATATATATATATATATATATATATATATATTTATATATATAAATTTATCCATATATTCATCCAACACGTGCAGCAAATGTGTTGTTAGATGAGCGGAATCTTCATAGTATAGTACTTTGAATATATATATATATATATATATATATATATATATATATATATATATATATATATATATATATATATATATATATATATATTCTGATATATAATATATATATATATTTGATTCATATATATGAATATATATATAAATATATATATATATATATATATATATATATATATATATATGTATATATTTGCATGAATATTCATACATATATGAATGAATATATATATATATATATATATATGAATATATATATATATATATATATATATATATATATATATATATATATATATATATATATATATATATATATATGTATATATATATATATATATATATATATATATATATATATATATATATATATATATCTATATATATATATATACATTTTCCGATAACATTAGAACTGGATGCAGAATCGTTATTCCCTGATTGATGGCGTGGCTTCACCAGACGACCGCCAGCTGGATTTATATCATTTGTGGTCATTTGAAAACGCCCCGATTGGATATTCGAATTTGACTACAGTTCTGACAGCCCTGCCGATTGGACGGTATGATTTGTGATATCAAGGGAGTGGAGACTGTGATTCGTCAATCAGGGCAATGTTTTGAAGATAGTATCGTTCAAAAGTAGCATCACGAGGTCAATCTCACCACCCCAAAGAATGATTGAAAAAGAGAAAACTAATTCAACAAACAATGAGTTTTTAGGTTATTATGTCAGGGTTGGAGAACAATTCGAACATCCACAGTGACGTCGAGAAAATCTTGAATCTTCTATCAACTTGATCTTCTTCTTCTTATTCTTGAAATCTCCTTCTCCTCACCCGTGTTCATCACAGATGAATCTCTTTCCTTTCTCGTTATTCACTCTCGCAATCTCATTTTTTTCATATATAAATATATATATATATATATATATATATATATATATATATATATATATATATATATATATATATATATATATCATGCGAGCCAGACTGATTGAACCTGTGAGTTGAACATTCATTAGACTGGGACGTCTGAGGAAAACCACGGATAACCATCAATCAGGATGAAAAAATGTTCGAGTTGTTGATGTAGAGATATTGATGACATGTATATTCTACCACTCCAATGTTGAATCTGTGTTCTCATGGATATTCATCACTTCCATTTGTCAAGTTGTTTATTCGTTCAATGCGTGTGATATGCATAATTTACATCAGTAATCATCGAGTTTGATCGCTTATCGTTTCATTTCGATCATCAAATCATGGAAATGTATCGAAATATTCACGATTACTGTTCACAGGTAGTTGATTCCATAATTAGTGAAATGTCCTTGAGTAAAGACTTCGAAGTGAAACAATATTGAAATATGGATTGAATATTCCATTATATTGCAGACAATGAGACAACCTTTCATCAGAAACGTTTTTGTAACTCCAAATGTGAACAGCTGGATGTCTGAGCAAACTTGTTAAAATTATTCATGGTCGATCAATTGATATATTATTTGTGTTTATTCCATGGTTGGCCTCAGATACGGAAACAGGAGATGAAGAATGAATTTTGCCCGCTCAAATTCCAAGAGAGAGTGAGATGAATGCATTTTTCGAGAGCCGTATTCTTCAATATTGGAGATTCCTCAACTCTTGACTTTCCCTCACTTGCTTCTTTTTCTCGGACTTTTTGTAACAATTGTTCACTAACTTGAGCTCTCACAGAAATATTTTTTTTTATACGCAATAGTGTTAATTGTTCCAATATAAGGTCGACCCGAATTCATAATCCTTGTATCAACCATTAGTCCAGTGATTCTAATTTTGGAACTGAAGATACTACAATATCACTTTCTAACATCGTAGAATGTGAAGAAAGTATGAGAATGGGGTGCGATGGTTGGAAAGCCTGTATATTATGAGAGAGAGTAGTCATAAAGTGTCCATTGTCTGGTAAACACAAACGTATGGTCGCCACTTTTGCAATGTCCATGATCCATCATGTACAGGTAGGTTCATTCAATTTCTACATGGAAATTATGATAGCGTATCAATCTCTCAGTTTCGAACCAAGGTCAAGTCATCAGTATATAAATTAGGATGAGCAAAGCTAATACTCCATTTTCCATACTTGACATAACTCTACCAATACATCACAAAAGCACATTTCACATAAAATCTCGCTTATCTTGCAATCCATTTTTTATTTCCACATTTTTATTTGATAATTTTCACGAATACATGGATATATGAATATCATCATAGTTACATTTTGGTGAGCACTGTCATCATACATATATATTCAACACATTGGTCTTAATCATTAATCGATCAGTGTACAATATTGATGACCAGAGTTGAATGCTTAAAAATCTAATAATGGGATAATGAAATGAATTCAAATTATTGTGAGACAGAACAAGCCTGTGTGTGGGGAAAGAGGGCAAGTTATATATATATATATATATATACAAAGAGGAAAAAGTTCCTAATTTAATGTTGGTACATAGAGTACCATAGTTGGTACATACGCTGGGTGAATTTCATGTATTTAGAGAGAGTGGAGTTGAATTTGATATTAAATTATGTTTTATAGTAGAAATTTTGAATAGTTAAAACTGAATGTTGTTGAGGTCAAGTCCAATTAGATTGTTGTAGTCAAATAGTTCTCATTGGTGATCGGAACAGTGACGGTAATTATTGAAAATACAATTTCGAAATTGATGTCTAATGTCATGAAGCCATTGAATCAATTCTTTCACGAATGAATTATAGTTGGATAAGCGAAGCGAAGACCCAATTTCACCGTACCCGATTTTTTTTTTTTTGTGCGCGCTCCAGAGGTCAGACGAGTATTCAAAATTAGTTCAAACTTGGCACACACAAGTATAATTATCTATTTAGATAATGTGTAGTTTTTAGGCACGATCGGTTGAACCACTTCTAAGAAAACATATTTCCAAGTTTTCAAAAATCTCATAAGAATAACCCATGGAAAAAATTCAGGAAAAATATTTCACCTGAGAAAATTCAAGTTCTCAGGGAATTTCATTCCACTAATGATACACATTATTCCGAACTTCCACTTGAATCGGATCAGCCATTTGATGTGGAAAATATATAATGTAATTTTTATGAATCATTCAAAGCTAAGATACCTATCAAAACCAAGCTACAGTTGACACCACTTGATTGTAAACGATTAAAACAAAGCCTTCTTTATCATCATGGAAATTGATAATGAAAAATAAGATGGCAGTGATGTAATGGTTTGGATCTCAATGTGTATACATATATATAACTACGCAAACGAGTTATGTGTTGCCGCGTTGATGGATGAGCTGGAACATATCATTTTATCTCTGGATTGGTTATTATATATAAACACCTTGAGATCCAATACCAACACATCACTGCCATCTCATTTTTCATCATTGATGATAATAAAGAAGGCTTTGTTTCAATCGTTTTCAGTTGAGAGGTGACACCTGTGGCTTGGATTTAATTGGTATCTTAATAGCTTGGAGTGATTTAAAAAATTACATCATATATTTTTTCACATCGAAACGGCCGATTTGAATTGAATAAAAGTTCGAAATGATGTGTATCATCATTATATTGAAATTTTCCGAGAATTTCAAATGTCTTGGATGAAAATTATTTCACGAATATTTTCCTCTGGGTTATTCTAATGAGATTTTTGAAAACTATAAAATGAGTTTTCTCAGAAGTGGTTGGACCGATTGCGCCTCAAAACTATATAGTATCGAATTAGATAATTATACTTGTGTATGCCAAGTTTCATTTGATTTCTTATTTTCGTTTGACCTGTGGAGCGCGAAAAAAAAAACAGCCACTTTTTTTCGGGTATGTCGAAATTGAGTCTTCGCTTCGCTCATCCAATAACCAATCCAAAGATAAGTTGATATTTTCCAGCCAAGATGCATAGAGGGCTTGTTTGCGTCAAACAAACGGGCAAACGCAACCCTCAATGCATCTTGGTTCCAGCTTATCCATCAAAGCGGCAACACATAACGCGTTTGACTATAGAATATTGATGAAGCTGTGATTTTAGTTATGTTCTCAAGTGATGTTTTCGAATTACTAGTCAAACGCGAAATATGCGTTGTAAGATGAGCGAGATATCCTAATAAGGTATAAAAGTCGTTGAAGTAGTTCTACCCTTGCTACTTTATCGACTCTGGTATTCTACACACCTTGATATCTGAATAAGCTATAAAAGTCGTTAAAGTAGTTCTAATCTTGAAACCTTATTGACTCTGGTAATCTACACACCTTGACGCATATAAAAAATACTTCATTGTTGGTCAACTCTTGAATCTAGAAAGCAGTGAATCTCAACAACTTAATTCTGTAACGATTTGCATGATATATTTGATGAATATTATCAGTTATTTTTATTTTTTTCTTCAAAACGACTGATCAGAATTGCTTAAAAAATCGTGATAATGTGTAAAATCCATGTTTACACATTTAGAGAAAATTTCATCCCATTTGGAGAGGTTTCATTTTCCAACATTTTCTGCCCAGCCAAATCTTATGAGGTTTTTAGAAAGTTTGAGATGATTTTTCTTAAAATCGGTCTGACCGATTCATTCCAAAAACTATACAGTTCTAAGTTGGATGAGTTTGCGTGTACAAAAAAAGTTTCATGTTGATCAGTCAACCCTTGCGACCTGTGGAGTGCTTACAAAAAAAAAAAAAAAAAAAACACACAGACAAAGCCCTATAAGAGTGGGATGGAGACTTCGCTACGCTCATCAATGAAGCTATGCTTTTTATGTTTGTTTTTTTCTGTTGACCCAGGAATAATGTTTGATTGGCCAAAACATGGCCGCCGAAGCCCTCATGACTCCTCTCTCTGGTGTATGAGCTCTCTGGTAGAGACCGGGCATATCAGAAGACCGTGCATGTCCTCTGATTGGAGATCAAGAAGACTTTTGACTTTAGAAGAGAAACTATGACACCTAATTAAGGTTTTCAAATGTTCTTCATCGGTTTTCATACAGGATTATTCATCCACTAATTTCTGATTGTATATCTGCAAATTCACAGTTCTGCTTTCAATTTTATAGTCGATTCTATTAACACATCACGGAAATGTACTTTATGATATTTCCAATGGTGCACTAAATATATGATCTAATGGTATGAAAATGATGACACAGTGCTTTTATCAATGTTGGTTAATAAAGGTGAAGCCGCGGATTCATAAACAATTTATTACTTTTGAATCAATTATCGGCTTTTATCTCATAATGGAAGCTATATTTATCGAACATTGATTATAATTCCATCAATGAAACATCTGTTATTAAAGCATAATAGGTGAGAGTAATAAATGATCAATATGAACACGAATTTTGGAAATCACCATTGGTTTGAAGTGAAAACAGTGCTATGTTTTTCATTAAAAATAAATCTTTTCCTGATAATTCATAATAGTGAAGGAAATGAGGGTAAACTTCATTAGGCCTATTCTATCATCTCAGTGTTGTGATGATTTTGAGATTCTTCAATATTCAATTCCACTGAGCAAAACTCACTGGGCATAGAGTTCACAAAAGCCTACGAGTGATGTCGATATATAAGCTAGATATTCTTCATGTTCGTCATTTATATTGTGTTCAGAGGCACACTGCAATAACGATTACGATCTATTGATAATAATCGCAATCATAATTATGTTAATATTGAATTAGATATGGGATGATGGGAT
Organism: Brachyptera risi; assembly: GCA_964007535.1. NCBI lineage: Eukaryota > Metazoa > Arthropoda > Insecta > Plecoptera > Taeniopterygidae > Brachyptera > Brachyptera risi. Next base: position 15,032,130 of record OZ023328.1, on the reverse strand, counting down.
AATGAGATGAAAGGTTATTTCATCATGTGTTCTCGAATGAAGGGAAGGGGTCGGTCGTGGTTTTCCGTGAAGAAACTTCTTGAGACAGACTTGAAACAGAGAAAAACCACTAGAAAAAAAGGTGAGAATTTTCTCGATCATGGTGGAAATTCAACTTTGGTCTCGTTAATACCACTTCAATGTGTGTGTGTGAAGAGCGGGGGGGGGGGGGGAGCGACCACTCATCTTACTCATATTTCTTGAAATGTACTCGAAACCCACATTAACACACATTTGTATTTTCCGTCATCATCCATATCATCTTCAACGACTCACTGTGACAATGAATCAGGATCTATTGGCGTGGGAGGAACGATTATCGAAATGATGAGACTGAGTTCCTCCAGGTAATGAGAGGCAAGCCGTGGTGACATGTATGGTGAAAACCAACCCGAAATTCACCTAATCTACTGAGAAAAGATACGTATTTGTGTTGAGATATGGTCAGTGATGGGATCAAGCTTATAAGAGCGACATACAGTGAATCTGTCGCTCATTGGAGCGTCATCCTCAACTCACATCAGACTGGATATATCCGATCGAGAAACGGCGGAACCGAATTCAGAAGCTGACAAAATAGAGACCTATTCAGTCAATAATGATATTCTGGTCTGTTTTCATGAAAATTTTCCAATTTTCAATTCAATTTTTAGGAAATGGTTCTGGAACGATTCTCACCGGAAACAATTTCAACATATTCTGATATGATACCAATATTGAAATAGTGATGACTGTTTATAATTATGCAGTATTGGGATGATTGAAATGAAGTCTATCGAAGTATATTGGTTACTCTGTCTCGCCTGTATGCCGCGTACAAAAACTCACACAAGCCTGACTTTTTTCATTAATCGTCACGTGCATTCAAATACATCTCATTCATGTTTCATGTGCCATTGTATCATTTCCCTCCATTAACCATCTCTATACAGAGCTGGTAATAATCTCTCATCTAAACCAACAATATTGGCATCCTCCATTCATCGGACCAACGGTTTATTGGACCACATACGGACATTGTTGTTATCATTGTTGCTGTTGTTGTTGTTGTTGTTGTTGTTGCGTGCAGTCTGAATTTGCCTGAATAACCCGGTTCAACTAATCTAATGAACCTAACCTATTCAAACTAACCCAAAATTAACCAACCTAACCAGACAAACATCCCAAACTAATTCAATTCGGACTGAAACCAATCTAAAACCTACTTCCAGTCCAATAAATAGCCACTTCGTACAATATTGTTATGCGTATATCGTACTGTAGACAATGTGTAATATGGAATCAACTGTTCCATGCGCTCCAACGCCCTGAGCTGTTTAGTGTTTCCCTGCATATTGTCTCGGAATAGACTAGCCGCAACGCGCTCTGGCGGCTGTTATTTCCTTCACGTTGTGGAAATCGAGAATTACACAATACATTTACACGCTGGCTTATATCCTACTGTATTGTACCGAAACGCAGTAATACAAGTCTGAATCTAAATACATAGATTTGCATTCTAATTGCATGCAATGACTAGACACATCCCTTAAGGGTACAGTAGAGTGGATTTAGCGGAATATACGATTTTTTTGGGATAACATTTGGATTTTATGAGATATCGTAAATTTGGTGAAGAGGAAACATAGATACTCTCAACACCTTCAAGATTGTATGAATTATGGTTATTGAACTTATATCACATATTTGTCAATCACATATATCTAGAATAGAACATTTTCCAACCATTTGCGCTTGACAATGAATCGACATGAGTTATATATAGTTATATTCATACTATCTGGAAAGTATTAAAAATAACTCTCTACTCATTATTTCAATTGAGATATTTCATACCGTTCAGAATTCATGAAAATAACTTATATTTCGATAAATCACTCTCAAGTACTAATCTTCGACAAAACTTTATGTTGCTTTTTTCTGTTGGACCGATAGTCACCGAAATGTCAATTCCAAAATCTGATTGAATGCCATAAGAATACAAAGAACGGACAGCTAGATTATTTAGGGGTATGAATGATCATGTGATGATGAAATTAAAGAACGATGATAAGTGGTAGGACGTTCATTGCACTGGAACCCCGTGCTTCATCATCTCTGGAGCGTTGAGCAGCCACTATTCATTGTACTATCGGTAGGTTATATGACATCGCATACGGACGTTGTTGTTGTTGTCCTTGCATGTAGCCTTAACCAACCTGAACAATCTCAGCTACACATAATAATCAATCAGATCTGACTGAAATAAACTCAAATGAAATAACCCAATCAAACGAACATCCTGAACTAATTTAATCTAAAGTAACTATATCGAAACTCATTTCCGGTTCTACGAATAACCACTTCAAAAGCGATGCCTTGCTTAGTTGAGCTACGGAGAGCAACAGAGTCAGACTGACGAATCAGTTTTGCCAATCAGGCTCATGTGGAGATTGCCCTTTTCATTTAATGAATACGTTGACAACGCATGGATGTTGTGTCAAACCGAAAGCTGACTCTGAATTGGATTTCATAGATTTATATGCTATAACAGATTGCTATTGGAAATGATGGATTGATATGCAATACAAATGTAGATATGTTACATGGATTGTATGAGCCTTTGTATATATAGATCACAATGACGATTGGTAAATTATTGTGTATATGCTAGTAGAGTACAAACGGATTTCCCCATTCATAGGATTCGTTTGAAAAAAAGAGATATCTTTTGTTTTTCATTTGTCAAACATCAACATGATGTGTCGAGTCAGATAGAAATGAGCAATCAGTATTTTTTCTCGACAGTTGAAAATTTCAACAAAATTTCAGATCATCTAGAAATAATATATTACTAGTTCTAGTGGAGGTGCCGGGTTTGTATGGCTGGAGAGAACTGTTATTATCAGCGAACTTTTTTCTTTCATCTGGTAACCAATAATTATTATAACACAATTCAGAATTAGTTTATTGTAAGTCATTCCAGTCGAATAATTCGAATCAATCGACACGTCATTGGGTACGAGCTCATATTATGCAGGTCCGAATAGTATGTAGATCTCCGTCATTTCGATCCGAGTTGTTGAAACGAACAGAAAAGATTCATCAGATTTTAATCACACATCAAGAATTAACACAATATCGAGATAAAAATTGAATTCAATCGTGAAAATATCCATTTGTGGATATTTATTTAGTAAGCAATTACTATTCGGTTGAAGTGAGGCGCGATTGTTGTGACGTATTTGTTGAGCAAATCTGCCAGAGTTATGATCATAATGGAATGGTTCAAAAATATCTCAAAATGTTAAAGATTGAGATGAAATGTATCATGATTGAAATTCATTCCAATCATATGGTGGATGTTAATTCGACGGAGCCATCGAATAGTAGAAATTATTAAAACTAAAAAAACATCCATTTTATGATATATTGACTTGACTCGATCTCACCTCATTCAAACATATGTTTTGTCACAAATTTGTATTCAAACTATCTCAATGACTCATTGGTTAGAGTAATTGTTACACAAGTACTTTGTTCTTTTCAAAGTTCCAATTTCCGGTCGCCAAAACAAAAAATATGAAGTAACTCTCCAAATATAGGAAGTAAAAACTCGTGCTAGTTTATCCACATACTTTTATTTCTATATTGTATTGGCAAGTGCAACATATAAATCAACGTGGTGTCTGCATAGATAGATTGTTCAAATGGATTCACATTATCTGCAGAGGAGCTGACGTTGAAGTGAAGTGCTATTAAGGGTTGTGGAGGGAGGGGGGGGGGGGGGTGAAAGGGGATGGGGACTGGGACAAAATTCAATTTCATGCTCGATACACATTCAGAATCCCACAAAACTCGCATGCAAATATTACCAGCTTGAATATTTTCAATTGTTCTGAACTTATATTTGGCATAAAGTCATTTATTGTTATCTTTACAATATGTTGTATTCGTATCGAATATCGATGTATATGATATGTAATGGTACGTGAATGTTGAATTTCATTTGTATTTCAGAATTTGAAATGAAAAATATCAAGTTTTATGTCCATGAATATATTTCAAGAATATAACATATTGAATATGAATATTCAATAACTGATTAAATCATAACTGTATGAATTGTTTGATATATAGTTTTGAATTCTATGGTTATTGCATACAGAGTATACATGACGGAGACCATATTTGCTAATAGCTTCATGGTAATAGTGGGTTTTACAGCTATTGTGTCAAGAGTTTATCAATTTATATATGAAAACAAGTTCAAATTAATCTAATTACGATATCAAATATTCATACAAATGGAGAATGCAAAGAGAATTTTCCAATATAGATTGATGAGTATTATCGATAGTCTGAACAAAAGCCATTACAAAACCGTGCATTTGTTCATATTGATATCATTTAATGCATTCATTACTGTTGTACTGTGTAGGTCTCTTGAGTATTGAGAGCTATGGTACTCGAATATGCATTCTTGTATTCAATTAGGAAGCTTATAGTTTGGGTGTTGGTGCCAGTTAGTTTATTATTCATTTATAATCGTCACCATGGCCATCGAATATTTCAACTAAACAGAATGATTTAATGCCGTCTAGCTGTCTTGTGGAACTTCTCGATAGAGATCGAATTTCATGAGATTCATTGAGATGTTGGAAAGAGGTTCACTAATCTTAGGATAGTTGATTCTAGAAAGCTGAGCTTCCGGATGCAATAATCATTCAGTACTGACATTGTTGTCGGTTAGATTGGAACGGTGAAAAGTAATGATGATTCAACAATATTCTTTCTTCGAGTGAATTAACATTCCATTGTGGGCCTCATTGAAGGACAACACTGTCCCTAGATTGGATGATTATTTCACAAGATTGGAGAAGGTGAGCTCACCTGTCTGGTTTTGTGATGAGAATTTTTTTCTCCCGGGGATGGAATGGAGGGGGGAGTGACGGCGAAAGGATTGATCAATTGAATCGTTTAATAATTAAACTCACATAATTAGAATGATTTCGTCAGATTCATTGTGATTACTTTCTTTCAACTTTTTTTTACCGGAATTGAATTGCATACATTCCTGAGATAATCTGGTCTTGTATTGGGATTTGCTGGTCCACATTTCCCATCATATTTCTTGAGCTCATTGATGCAATTTGAGATATTTGATTTTCTGCGTTTAGACCCAGTATTTGAAGATGGTTGATTGAATGTATGATTTCGATTATATCAGTGGAATGATATTTGATATTGAATCTCCATCAAAACACTATCTACAAGAATTTCACAGCTATACTACTTGTATTATGGTTCTGTTCTTCCGTTTTATTTTCAATTATCAAAGTTTTCAAGTACGGTAATAGGTCGTACTTCAATACGTTTTGGTCAGTCGACTTTTTTTCTTTAAATGGTGACCTAGATATCTCTTCAACAGTTTAACGTGTTTCCATCTTGGCTTGTATCAATGTTGTGGCACGTATATTCCACCATCGATTTTATGTTCCTTGTATTTTTTTGCAGATCCAAGGTGAGAAAAAAACAAATTATAAAATGAATGGATTGCATTTGTTGATTGAATTCGTGAAATGTGTGAAATTTTGACACTCCATGATGATTCAACATTTCCCGACATTATCATAATGAAGTTCACCACAGCAACTTCTGAACGTGATTTTAATTCTCCAGCAAAACTCATCACACTTATTCCTCTTATTCCCCCATCTTATTGAAAACTCGTTAAAATTTAGTATTTCTCTCGGTCATTAAAACTTCACAATTTAGTTTCATCACTAATTCAAACTATCTTGAATCCACCACGCTCGTCGCTCAGTACTTAAAATAAATCCAATATATTATTTCTCAAGTTTTTCCACCCCCAGGAAATGGGAAATAGCAATCTTGCCAACTAAGCAAGAAAAAATAATCTTTCATCTATGTTGGAATACTGAAATTACATTATTACCTCAAATAGCGGTGTGTATTTATATGCAAATAGAATTTGAGACTTGACGGTAATACGAAATCGATGGAGTGGTGAATAAAAATCCAGTTACTTAAGGCTCACATGATGTATTAGAAATGGCGTCATTATGTAATCATTTATTATTTCGCATAATAGCGTGGTCAAGATGTATAAAATTAGCGCACAGTGTGATACTGGAGTGAGAATTGCCACACTTACTTATTGAACGGTTGAAATATTCACCACATTTCTTCAACTATTGTAAGCAGCAGTGCTCGAATACGCATTGTGGTAGCTGAATTGTGAATCGTTTATAGTTTTTTTCCAGATGGTGATACAATTTTCACCGAGCTTTCATGTCCAGTTGAAGTTCATGTTCCACTGACACCCATGTATGCATCGCGGTTCCTTACGAGTCATTCAAATTTTGATAGTTCCCATCAATCCGAATATCAGTTTATATCGTGATACTAACTTTCAAAATTTTACACCAAATGAGCAGAATTCAACCACTCTTGCTACATAAGAAACTTGCACGTTAAACTTACGTTGCACAAGTCGAGTGGCTAGCACACTGAACTGTCACTCGGGAGACCGGGGTGTGATTCTCAACATGGTCGACCATCCTGACAAGTTTTTTCGTGGTTTTCCTTTGTCGTTCAGGTCAATACTGGAATGGTTTCTTAACAACAGACCACAATCGACCTCCTTCCATTATCCAAAATCATATAATAGAATAACCTTACATATCATTATATCATTCAACGACACCAATAGATCGTAGACTTCAGTACAGTGCGTCCTTCAACTCAATGTGAATGGAATACATCGAACTGGATCATATTTGTTGCATGTGCACTCAATTCTCAACTCACGCCGGCTTCACACATATAAACGTGTATTACTATTTTGTATTTTGTATTTTTGTATTAGGTTTTTCATGTATTATGAGTGAATTAAATGCATATCAAATTGAAATTGGATTGAAACTGAAATAGACTATCCGTGATGACCCTCTTGGAACCATATCTCACGGCAAAAATACTCGTACACGGGACTCGAACCCACGTGCCATCCACTTCCAGATATTTTTTCGACAGGAAATTCGCTCGAAATGACATACCTTCTTCTCATAATGGAATTCTAAAAGTCTTCAACTATAATGATTGCAGATTCCGACGGATGGCAATGCAAGGAAATCTATTCTCTGCTTGTTGAGAATGCAAAGGCCAGCGGATAATGATGAATAATAATGATGGATAATAATGAGGAATGAGGTGGCTTCGTATTGAGATGTTTTTTCTTATCGATTATGAGCATGAGTGCAGTGATGACTTTTAATTTTTCTTCGTTAGGAATTTGAAGATTTCATATTGAATGCTTTTCTTCCCAGGATATTTTCATAAACTGATATCAACATTTTTTCTCTGATACACAGAACCTCAAGTTTTATGATTTCTATCAGTTGCTTGCTTCACATAAAGTTTTATAATAAGGAATGTGATTGAATATATGTGATGAAAAGTTCTATGTTTTGAAGGAGTTTATTTTCCAGAATAACTTTCGAGAATATATATGAAACATTCAGTCGGTGAAGAACATTTCAGGAAATTAAAACCCAGATTGAACATTTCTTGTGTTACCGAGTATCTCATGACTATAAGCTTCCATATCGTTGACAACCATCATTTTTTCATTTTGAAGCAATATAAAACTTGAATCCACTATGAAATAGTGAACAAAACTTCATCGTTACGTATTGGCCAATATAAAATGATGGGCCTACTTACTGGAGAAAGTCATACACTTGGTCCGTTTGTATTCACATTTTATACCTAGGTACATCTAAAAACTGATCCAGAGTTATTGATCGGCTCGAATGTAAACTTGTTTTCACAATATTCGGTTCCTGAGATGATTTTTTATTCGGAATTGGGACTGGCAGAGCGCATGAGAGCCGATTTAGAGAAATGTCAGTTTTTGTAGGTGACTTCGGAACGGTGTGAGATATCAAAAATCGGATACCCGGAAGAGGTGAGTATTTTCATCACCTTCAAGATAGTAGGCCTATATGTGAAAGTGATTCAACTTGAATAGAATGATTGCCAATTGTATACAGCTGAAAAAACACTTCTCAGCTGTATACACTTGACAATTATGTGATATGATCTCTGTTTTCTTCATTTCAACCATCTTAGCGAGATATGAAAAATATCTGTATTTATATCGTATGAGAATTTTGATATCTCATTCTGATTAAACGCTATTCACGAAAAAACTGATATTCGATGTGATTGAGATTGAAGAATGAGACTTTTCAATCCGAGTCAACATACGAGACTAAGAGAGTGAGCACAAAAGAAATCGGATTTCCTACTGTAGCGCTGCGTATATATTAGATGTTGAACCACAACAACTAAACCGGAGCCAACAGTCGTCTAATTTGCGCAGCAGTTGGCCCATGAGCCCATGTGAATCACTAAGACTAGATCATCATCATTATTGATTTATAGTTACAGTTCGTACTATTTTCAACATTTTTGGTAACATTTTATATCATTAGATGAGCGTAGCGAAGTCTCCATCTCACTCTTATAGGACTTTGTCTGTGTGTTTTTTTGTTTGTTTGTTTGTTTGTTTGTGGGCACTGCACAGGTCGCAGGGTTTGACTGATCAACATGAAACTTTTTTTGTACGGGCCAACTTCTACAACTTAGAACTGTATAGTTTTTGGAATGAATCGGTTGATTAGATTTTGAGAAAAATCATGTCAAAGTTTTTAAAAACCCCATAAGATTAGGCTGGGTGAGAAAATTTGAAAAAATGAAACCTCTCCGAAAAGAATAAAATTTACTCCGAGTGTTCAAACATGAATGATACACATAATCACCATTTTGTAAGCAATTCGAACCAGTCGTTTTGAAGAAAAGAATTCAAATAACTGTTTAAGCCAAAATTCACTGCTTCCTATAGATTCGATATTTGCCCAAGCATCAAATATTCTTCATATTCGTCAAGGTGTGTAGAATACCAGATAAGATGAAGTAGCAATTAAATGAAGGACAAAGTGTGTAGAATACCAGAGTCGATAAAGTAGCAAATGTAGGACTGTTATTATACCTTATTCAGATATCTCGCTCATCTTACAACGCACATTTCGCGTTTGCCTAGTTATATGAGTTGGTGAAACGATATTCATAAATGAGCTACATCTTCCATGAATTGTGACTTGAAATGTTTCAACTACTTATTTTGGCTATCCATATCAATTGGATTCTGACCTTACTTCCACTATGTATCATTTGAGATAATGTGATTTCAAATCGGATGAGAACAAGTAGGCCCAAATGAAAATAAGTTCGAATAAATGAAGTAGTTTCCTGATTCTTCGTTCCATGATTTGACTTCAGGAAATGTACGTGATACATATCCATTTTTCATCATTTGATTAGATGAGCGTAAGTGAAGATTCCATTCCACTCTTGTAGGGCTTTGTCCGTGTTTTTTTTTTGTTTGTTTGTGGGCACTGCACAGGTCACAGGGGTTGACTGATCAACATGAAACTTATTTTGTACACGAAAACTTATCCACCTTGAAACTTAATATTTTTTGGTATGAATCGATCGAATCGATTTTGAGAAAGATCATCTCAAAATTTCTAAAAACCCCGTAAGATTAGGCTGAGCAAAAAAAAAATGGAAAAATAAAATCTCATTAAATGGAATGAAATTCTCCGTGGATATGTATACATAAAAGATACACCTTATCACGATTTTGTATGCAATTCAAACCAGCCGTTTTGAAGAAAATGATTAAATTAGCTGTTTTTATTCATCAAATATTATCACAGAAATTAGGGGAGATTCAGGTTGCCGAGATTCACTGCTTTCTAGATTCGATATTTTCCCAACAATGAAGTCTTCTGTATATGCATCAAGGTGTATAGAAAGCCAGACTTGATGGGGTGAAGGGTAGAACTACTTTAACGACTATTAACCTAATCAGATATCTCGCTCATCTTACAACGCTTATGTTGCGTTTGACTAGTATTATTCACATTCAACGTGTGCATCGAAATAACTGATGTGAATGAACTCCGTGAATACTGAGTGAAACTTCATGAACAAATGGTTTATTATCGCTCAAAAAGACACACAATTCAGGCTGGGAGATATGAGCAAATGGTTTCCTCAGTATGTGATATGCCAACTGACCATGCAGTCAATGTTAGAATTGATTCAGTGAAACATCAGTTTTTGATGATAACTGTCGGACGGTACGAGATATCAGAAATCTGTTGTGGAGAAAACACATATATTTTCAATTCCAATTCCAATTCCAATTTCAATTTCAATTTCGATATATTTATTTCATGATTGTCACTCATATGCACATTTTTACAACACACATCTGTACAAGTATTGAAAAACGTTGGTTGTGGATATTTTAAAATTGGTCGAATTAGATCAAAAGTCGATTAAATCCATGATTCAAAGCATCATTATACAAACTCAAATTTGAAAATCCAAAACTTTCAAAAATTCAAAAAATTTGAAAATTTGAAATTTCTCTAACAAATTAAAATGCATAGCCTACTGAAAACGATTGAATCTGCCTCCATACAAACCAGGCAAACGTGTTATGTGTTGTGTTGCGCGTTGATGGATGAGCTGGAACATATCAACTTATCTTTGGATTGAGATCCAAAGAGATCCACCTTGAGATCCAATTACCATTACATCACTGCCATCTTATCTTCCGTTCACAATTGAGTGGTTTCACCCGTAGCTTGGATTTAATGGGTGTCTTAATAGCTTTGCATATGATTCATAAAAATTATATTATATATTTTTTTACATCAAAACGGCTGATCCGATTTGAGTGGAAGTACGGAATAATGTGTATCATTATTGGATTAGAATTTCCTCGAATTTGAATCCTCTCGGATGAAATATTTTTCTTGCATTTTTTTCTCTGAGTTATTCTTAGGGGATTTTTGAAAACTTTGAAATGAGGTTTCTCAGAAGTGGTTCAACTGATCTAGCCTGAAAACTATACAGTATCAAATTAGATAATGATACTTGTGTGTGCCAAGTTTCAACTGATTTTGAATTTTCATCTGACCTGTGGAGCGCGAAAAAAAAATATGAAAAAAAAGAGGATGCATTTCAAACTTTTGGCAAATATACTGGGCAAACGCGTAATGTGTTTTCGCGTTGATGGGTGAGCTGGAACATATCAACTTATCTTTGGATTGGTTATTATCAGATGAGCGTAGCGAAGCTTTCCATTTCACACCCTGGAAAAAAATGGGCTTCGTTTTTATGTTTTTTTTTTGTAATTATGTACGCGGCATACAGGTCAGAGAAATAAATCAATCAACTCGAAACTTTTTCTGAACGTTGGTGTCATACCAAAATAGGTTGGGATTGTAATTCAGAGGAATCAGTTGAAAGGTTTTTCCGGAAAATAATCGGAAAGTTTGGAAAATCCTCATGAGAATAACCCAGAGGGAAAATACTTGAGGAACAAGAATTTTTCAGAAGCTCTCAAATTCTCACAGAATATGAGAAATACTATTATACACCTTTTCAGAGATTTTTACAACAATCGAATGAGAAATAATGAAGAAAACGCAATAAACGTGTACATTTTATTGAATATTTGGATCAATTGGTTTTGCAAAGTGTTTATGCGACAGGTTGCAGGTTACTATAAATATCAACAAGTTGCAGGTAAGGTTTTTGAACGTTTGAAGTGAGTCAAGGTTTGTAGATGTAAATTGAGCTGACAAGTTATTTTTCATTCTGGATTGCCATACTTCTAAGCTCATCTCACAACGCGCGTCCCGCGTTTTCCTAGTATATATATATATATATATATATATGAATATATATATATATATATATATATATATATATATATATATATATATATATATATATATATATATACACCTTGAGATCCAAACCATTACATCACTGCCATCTTATATCCTATTATTAATCAATATGATGATAAAGAAGGCTTTGTTTCAATCGTTCACAATCAAGTGGTGACACTTGTTGCTTTGATTTAATAGGTATCTTGATAGCTTTGAATAATTAACACAAATTACATCATATATTTTTTTACATCGGATCAGCTGATCCGATTTGAGTAAAAATTCGGAATAATGTGTATCATTATAAGATTGAAATTCCCTGAAAATTTGAATACTCTCGAATGAATATTTTTCCCGAATTTTTCTCTCTGGGTTATTCTCACGGGATTTTTGAAAACTTTGGAATGAGTTTTCTCAAAAGTAGTTGAACCAACCGCGGCTCAGAACTATACAGTATCGAATTAGATAATAATACTTGTTTGTGCCAAGTTTCAACTAATTTTGAATTTTCGTCTGACCTGTGGATCGCGAAAAAAAAAAAAAATCTTTTTTCGGGTATGGTGAAATTTAGTCTTCGCTTCGCTCATCCAATTACACATAGGACTATGAAAAAAAAGAAGATACATTTTAAACTGTTGGCAAATGTATAAATCATTTGAGGTGTCATGTTGATAGAAGAATGACAGTAGTGACAATTGAAACACTCAGCAGCTTGAATAAATCCGTCCATGTCGTGAAATGCATGAGCTATCAAAAATCGTTGTATTCTTCCTTCATGAATCATTCTTGTTTTACTCTCTGAATAGTTGAAGTTCGCGCTAAATGACCTCGCTGTCGATGCGCCTTGAAACTCTAATATTCATTCATTCATTCAGTTGAAGTTCAATAGCTATCCATTTGACTCATCACATTATTGTCAATTAGCGTACACAGCAAAAATTAAGTTTCCGATGGACTGTCTCGCTTATCTCACACCAAAAGTGACCGGATTGTCGCACCTCCATATTTTTTTATATTGGGTTTCAAAGACGCACTATACTGATGACCACGATCTATTGGCGTTGGTGGATGATGAATGAGATGATGGGATGATGAGATGAAAGGTTATTTCATTAGGTGTTTTGGATGGTGGGAATGAGTCGGTCGTGGCCTGTTGTTAAGGAACCATCCCAGTATCAACCTGAACGACAGGGGGAAATCACGAGAAATCCCTTTCAGGATGGTCGACTATGGCGGGAATCAAACCCCGGTCTCCCGAATGACGGTTCAGTGTGGTACCTCTCGGCCAAGCGTCTCAGTGCACTTCCATCTCTTATGGATACAAGTATGCACTCATTTTCACGAGAGATGCGAGAAACTATCGACCGTCTTCCCTATCCCATACCATAACCTCACGAGTAGTCCGTACCTTCATCTCTCGCGAATACCAGTTTATATCACTTCCATCCACGAGATATAAAGGCTCCGATCGACCGTCTTCCTATATCACACTATTAACGCCAGGATGGTTTGCCCCTTCATCTATCACGGATACAAGCTTAACAAGATATGAAGGCTAAGCCCATCCGTCTTCACTATTCCACATCACTTTTGCACTGTCGGTTCGAACCTTCATATCTCGTGAAGATTTCCACGGAATGATGGAGGTTCCGATCAACTGTCTTCATTATCCCACACCACTAACGCAAGGGTGGTTCGATACTTCATATTTCGTTGAATACAACAGTCTATATACTATATCACATAAATATTATTTATGTTAGCGTCATCAAATGATAATAGCGTCATGTTCTGGAATATGTCAAACTAGGTGATGGTATAAACATTTTCATGACACGAATTTCGGGTAACCGTATAGTTGGCAAGTTTCAGTTTCGCTCAGGATTATTCATGTTCTTATAAGTACTCTCATTCACCCAAAGATAAACTAATAACTTGAAATAATCTCAGCAGATTTGAGAGTGGGATTAAATCGGTGTATGTATTTCAAACGATATATAATCTTAATCATGAGGCATTATTCTCAGTCTATCTATGTGAGATCAGTCTGGCTCTGGAAGTTGAATAACTGCTCAGTCGACGTGAATCCGTCCAAAACTGTATTCAAATACAACTGGAAATATTCAGTATCCATCTTGAATTACATCACAACCATAATCTGAATAATCGTTTGTTTTTCAATCATATATTTCTATCCACTCATTTTTATATCCAGTCTTGAGTTTTCATATTTTCAATATCCGTATACCTTGTGCAAATCTTTGGACTAATGAATATATGAATTGATAAATGTAACCTGTTACTACATTCTGAAAAATAATGACGATATTTATTCACTTAATTTTAAAGAAAACTAGAAATCATCAACTCACTTTCAGACATTTCAATTCATCCATTGGTCCTCCAGGACTTGGCCCTTTCCCAAGTCTTGTTGTGGATATCACTGGATCATGTGCATGTTCCTGACTTTCTATTGAGGATCGGTATTGCCGAGAAGCATTGAGGGTTGCGCTGGTCTGCCTGTTAGAGATGCTGACTTGACTCATTCGAAAACACGTTCTATTTCCTGAGTACTTTCCTAAGAAATATTGATCGCTGCTCCATCTAGTATTGTTTCTCAGAAACGGCTGATAGGCTGGCAAACTGGATGATTTGCCGACGTCATTGAGTGAAGGGAGTTCTTTTTTCACCATCTACGCACGGCCAATAGATCTTTAAACGTGGACTGTGAATTAAAACATATATATTTTTATATATATTGGATTTTAACGACGCACTATACTGATTGCTACGATCTATTGGCGTCGGTGGATGATGGATGAGATGAGATGAAAGATTATTTCATCAGGTGTTTTGGATGGTGGGAAGGAGTCGGTCGTGGCCTGTTGTTAAGGAACCATCCCAGTATCAACCTGAAGGACTGAGAGAAACCACGGAAACCCCCTGTCAGGATGGTCGACTATGGCGGGAATCGAACTGCGATCTCCCGAATGACGGTTCAGTGTGTTACCACTCGGCCACGCGTCTCGGTGGAAAAAAACAGATAAACAAACAACATATTTTCATCATGGGAGGGAAAGGAGGTGAGGAAACCATCTCCAACCGGCAAACCGGAGCAACCCTCAATGCATCTTGGTTGTGACTCATGCTCTATGGAGGACAACAAATATATACATGATTCATGATATCATGATGACGAGATCTAGTTTTCTCTGAAATTGAGGAAATTAATGACGTGATTATCAATTTGAGTCCAGTTTCAGGACTGTGATGTCCTTTGAATGAAGTCTGATACGTTCCTATGGATACCGTGAATGAATTTACGATCTAATCAGTAACATCACAAGAAATATCGAAGCACCGAGACGCGTGACCGAGTGGTAACACATTGAACCGTCATTCGGGAGACCGGGGTTCGATTCCCGACATGGTCGACCATCCTTAAAGGGGTTTTTCAAGGTTTCCTTCTGTCGTTCAGGTCAATACTGGGATGGTTCCTCAACAACAGGCCACGACCGACTCCTTCCCACTATCCAAAACACCTAATGAAATAACCTCTCATCTCATCATCCCATCATCTCATTCATCATCCATCGACGCCAATAGATCGTAGCCATCAGTATAGTGCGTCGTTGTACCCAATATAACAATATCGAAGCTTGAATGTATTCTATTCAGAGAGAAGTCTCTCAATAGCTTACCTTGAGAGTCATAAATTAAAATATGATCACGAAAACATATCGATTTTATACATTTTCACTTATTAATATTGAGATGGGTGCTTTAGTCGGATGTGTAGGAAGTGCGAGACATCTTCCGGAGATGAAATAAGAGAGTGGGAAGATTGATTCCGAGGTATTATGAGAAAAACGTATCTGAGAGTGTTTTGAGCATTTACGAAAAACATTGGGAAGTGGAGTATGACTTGTGGCATGAGTGAAATTCTGTTTATACTGTCTGATACGTGTTGAATGATATGCAAGATAATATGGTCCAATGGTCTGAATAGGTAACAAAGATACTTTTACTTCCGCTTCAAGATAGAAATACGGGAGAGAAAAAATTAGTGTTGTAGGCAATATGGGATGAGAAGATTCGAATGAAGTTGAAATCTGAGTAGGAAATACAAGACACTATATCAGGAAGTAGAGGAAGGGATGTTGTAGGTGAACGGAACCAAATGTATCCGTAGCGGGATGCAAGCAGTGTATAGGTGGTTTGAAAATCAACAGCAAGAAAACAAGATATAGGTATAACGCCGTATTGAGGCCTCGGCCCACGAGGCTCGGTCCGGGCCTGAGGCGGCAAATTCTCAAGGTGGTGGACAATTATGTAGGGGTGTCAGCCCCTAAAAAATCAAACAAAAAAAGTACATATTTTCCGAAAAATCGTATATTTTTGTATAATATATATTCAATTTCTGAGATACCAATTATTATGCATAGTAGAGCATTAACAACAATGTTCTGTATTTGCTACAGTTTCATCCCAGTGTACAATATAATATAGGGGGCTACGTGTAATTTTCATTCCAATATTATTATTTCAACATATCCCAGAGTAACGATCAAATTCCATGAAATAAACCTTCACATTGATGTGTCATAATTATAGCCCAACACAATAATGATGAATATGCTCCTGTATAGAAACATAGTGCTTGTCATACATCTGAGATGGTGCGCCATACTTAACTATAGTTACTATAGTTGAGAGAGGGAGGGGGGGGGGGGGGAGCAAAAAAATTGGGACATGGGAGCGCAAAATGTCTCAATGTGGCCCTGGATGCACATCACTCCTTGAACAGTCTCCAGAGATGATTTCATAAACCATTTCAGCTAAAGCATTTTTTCAGCTAAAAATATCAAAAGAATGATCAACTTCACGTTTGCTTGCAATTCACACACTCATTCGAACTGTAACACAGTCACATGCGATAAATAAATGGGATTTGCACTACTCCAGAGTAATTCATAACAGAAATGTCATTATCACTGGCTAATACACTGACAAAGTCCATATCACTGTCAGGTTCATAGAACATTCCAAAGTGCATTTAAAAATAGACATCTCTTTGAATAAAATACCTGTATTCCTTCCATACTCATTCTTTTTGAAAAATATACTACACAAAGTATCATTCTGTTTTTTTGAATGTCCAAAACTAATTAACTATGACACACATCTGAATATACATATACAATATCGAATGAAACAGAAGTTTCATTTCGAATCCTTTTTCAAAATAAACTTTGTTAGAAATACTGAATACATGGCGTGAATTCAATGCAATCATATATCGAATTAGTTCCACAACGAAACCTTCCATGGATACAAGCTCTGAAACAATGAATCCATCATAGTCGTTCGTCATTTCACCTGATGGGAATTATTCACTTGTACGGAATGAAGAGATTGCTGAATGAAGGGTTGTTGGGATGGGGGGGGAGGGGATTCATGTTTTGTGTATGTGTGGAAATTCACATGTGATAGAATCATGACGGTCGTATTACAATTTATGAACAATGAATAATGAAAGTCATTGGCCGTATAATGGTAGGAAGGCAGGGATTGCTCCATTTATATCTCATGCTGATTAAATATCGTACCGTGTTTGCATGTCTCAGTTCTTCTTTCACACATAAAATGCTTACGCGTCTGAAAGCTATCAAATGACAATTTGATAGGTTGAGTTAGGACATAAATTGAAGTCGTTTGTGATGATATTTCATGTATCTGTGAGTTGAACATGTGTTTTGAACGCATTCAAATTGAATTTTACGAGACTCACACATTGATATCATGCTGAATAGTTACTACAAGGCGACTTTTAACGGTCGAAGATGCTCGTTTGAGAGTTGATTGTGTCTGGTCGGATATTCTCCATGAATTGATTCTTGTCGCTCTCGGAAATTTATGAAGCTATTCAGAGAAAAATTTTGATCAACTGAATAAATTATGTATGTATCTCGAACGGTGTACTTCACCCAATGTATTTCATTCTGATAACAACTTTTCCTGGATTCAATTACTCATATTCTGTTTGTTGCCGAATTGTTCTTTCATTGTCGTTTCAAATATGATATCATGTTGATTTGCATATAACGATCAATCGATGTTTATTATGTTATTATCAATCCTGAGAACAGAACAGAACATTCATTGCTGATATGAATATATATATATATATGTATATATATATATATATATATATATATATATATATATATATATATATATATATATATATATATATATATATATATATATATGAATATATGTATATATATATATAAATATATGAATATATATATTTATATATATATATATATATATATATATATATATATATATATATATATATATATATATATATATATGTATATATATATATGAATAAATATATATGTATATATATATATATATGAATATATATAAATATATATATATATATATATATATATATATATATATATATTTATATATATATACATAAGCATATATATATATATTTATATATATATATATATATATATATATATATATAAATATATATATATATATTTGAATGAATATATATATATATATATATATATATATATATATATGTATATATATATATATATATATATATATATATATATATATATATATATTCATATATATATATATATATATATATACATATATATATGTTTATTTATATATATATGTATATATATATATATATATATATATATATATATATATATATATATATATATACGTGTGTATGTATATTTTATATATGTATATATATACATTCATATATAAACATATATATATATATATATATATATATATATATATATATATATATATATATATATTTTTTTTTAATTTTCTTTTATATATATATATATATATATATATATATATATATATATTTAAATTTATATATATATATGTTCATTCATATATATATATATATATATATATATATATGAATATATATATATATATATATATATATATATATATATATATATATATATATATATATATACATATATATATATATATATA